>OU612043.1:167767135-168227135 GCA_914767935.1 Coremacera marginata | reverse complement strand
CGTTATGGTAACCCATAGATTTTTTAAACTCTTTTGCGCGTCGTTTAATGAAACCGAGTTGTTTACTGGCTCTTGTCAGGATTTTATCATAATGAAGATTAAATCGCAATTTATTGTCTAAAACGACGCCAACATCGACGATATGATTAACATTTTTAAGTTCTTTACCATTGAGTAAGTAAATGCTATTCGTGATGAGATTTTTCGGGAGAAAGTTATTGAGTAGCATTTGTTCACGTTTAGAAATAGTTTATTCTGAATGCACCACTGCTTTAAAGCAAGTAGTTTTGATTGTAAAAACGTTACATCAGTTTCAGAATTAATTACATGGCACATTTTTAAGTCATCTGCATATAATAGATGAGGGATATCAGACAACACATCGGATATGTCTGATATAAAAATATTGAACAGAAGTGGCCCAAGATGACTTCCTTGCGGCACTCCGGATGTGACAGAAATCTCTATGGATAGGATGCCTTGAAATTTAACAAATTGAGATCTACCGTGAAGATAAGACTTAAGCAAATTTAGGAGAGAGCCAGAAATACCAAAATTTCCCAGCTTGAAAGCCAGGATATTATGATCAACGCGATCGAAGGCTTTACTAAAGTCAGTGCATATTGCATCAACTCGATGTTCTTTTTCCATTTTTCTTAAGACATCAGAAACCATAACCATAAGATTTATGGTAGTTGATCTACCTTTACGGAAACCATGTTGCTGTTCATTAAGTAATGGGTTTATTCTACCTGTTAGTGTTTCACATATTATTTTTTCGAACAGTTTTGGGATAGCAGATAAAATGGCAATACCCCTATAGCTTTCGATCGACCCTTTTATCACCATTTTTGAATATTGGTGTGAGGTGTGATGTTTTCCAATAAGAAGGAAAAACACCATGATTAAGTGATTTATTGAAGATTATTTGTAGTGGCAAGAGTAGCGAGCCTACACATTGGTTAAGCAAATTTGGGGGAATTAGGTCAGAGCCAGGTGCCTTTAAGTGCTATCCAAAAATCAAAACAAGACAAAAAAAAAAAAAAAGTTTAAATTTTTCTTTGTTTTTCTTAATTTTTAGTAACATGAATGGCGTACGAACGTTATGTGCGCCACCAAGGAAATGCTCATATGTAAATAATAAACGTTAGCTTAAAATTTAACGTTGGTAATCGTAACTTATAATCGGGCATAGAATCTGTTGATGGTAGTCGTTATTATTTATTTTAAATATGAAATATGTTTACTACATATTATGTATTTAAGAAGATTTTACTCAAGTATAATTCTTTTTCAAGCTTTATTCCATTTGAAGCTTGTTACCTGGGCGTGACACCGAGGCTCACCAAGTTGAATGGCACCAACTACAAATCCCTTCATTTAAGTTAATTTCCAAACAAAATCCTTTTTAAGTGGCCAAACAAAAAAATGAAAAAAACCACGAAAATATGACTAGCTTTTCCATTGAATTTTTTAAACGTTTAATTTAAAAAATCTGTTTTAATAATACTACTTTAACCTCGCGAGAAGCGAGACTGGAACATATTTTAGATTCCAAGGTAGTAGTTATGGAATAAGTTTTAAATGACACTTCTCTCTACTTTCTGGTGGGAAGTGCTGAAAAGATATCCTTTATTTGCGCCTACTGAACCATGTTTTCGAGAATTAATTATTGTGCCCAGAGCAAACTGTATAAATGTAGTACAGCGAGTTCAAAGGTTGTCATTACTTTGATGACATATATATATAATGTTGCAAGCACAGCATGCCAAGCCACCACATTGAGCAATCATTCAGCACATACTCCCAATGCAGCTATATTGAGCACACACAGTTTATCGGAACAACGTGCCGAGATTATTTCATACGCTATGCAAATATTTCGAGTGATGTACCCGCCATGACATACAGATAAAGCGGGCACATCCATGCTACTGTGTGGATTTCATTAAGATTTTTTTTTTTCAATAATGTTTTTCTCTTAATATTCTATTTTAAACTAGATAGTCTGCAAAAATGAAAATAAATAAAAGACGAAAGAAACTATTTTAAAGTTATGATCAGAGTAGACCGAAACAGATCGAAAAAAAAGTAGTTTTCAGCAGAGCACCTTGTCAAAATAGCACAATAATAAGCACTAATAACCTTTTAATTAAAAGAAGTATTTTTAAACCAAAAAAAATTTATATTCATATTCATCTTTTAATATAAAAACAAAAGACGGAGAATGTACACTCTTAAACATAACTTCAATTCAAATCAGGTACATTTTAACGTAAATGTTAAAAAAAAGTCCATTTCAAAATCATTCAGTGTAGTCTCGTAAACATAGTTAAAAATTAACTTCAGAAACTGAATGAAAACATTGGGGTATAATGAAATAATTATAAATAAATATAGGAATATATTTCTAGGACTTTCATTTTTCGAAAACAAATGACTGGACAGGTAAATATAAATCAAGAAACTTATTTCTTGAATAAGTACCTTCATAAGGAATTTTGTATTTATCTCAAATTATGCGATATTCTTTGTTTAATTGAAGGATGTTTTTTATATTTTTCGAAAAACTCTACGCGACATCAAAAACGTCAAAGACTTGCTTGTTTCTTTACAACGACAATACTTTCATTAAACTCAAGTCCTTGCCCTGCAGTATAATCAACTAGCTTAAAACCAGTCGTATACTAGTTGAAAACTGAGCAGTACTAGTTCAAGTTCGTCTTCTTTTCGTAATCCTACTGGTATTTTTACAAGGTGATGTCGTAGGAAATATCAATAGACCTATTCTGAAATGTTGAAAACTAGTTTACAACTAATACGTTATAGTTAGTTATATTCTAGTTTGTTGTGACTAGTTGCAATCAAATCATATGTTGCCAAATTTAAGCAAGTTTATAGTTTAACCTTTTCTAAGTGGTTGACAAATAGTCATGTCCCAATTAGTTCACAAGTAGTCATATTGAACCAATATTTCAACTAGTTTCAACTTTTGTATGATTGGCTGCGTTTTTTGACATCATCTGAAGAAAGTGTTCACTATTTTGAAGAACTAACATATTTGGCTTCTACTAGTTGAGAAAGTGGTTAGTTTTCATAATATTTAAACTAGTTGCGTTTGGTTAGTTTTGCAACTGGTTTATTGTGACTTGCAATGGTTTCAACTATTTTGCACCTAGTAAATTGTGACAATATGTGAATTAGTTTGTTTTGAAGTAGTATAAAAATTACGCATGATTTACTGCTGATTAGTCTTACACTGCAGGATGGGATTCATGTTTTTAAATTGAACAAACTATTGTGGGAAAAATGGCATTTAATAAATGCAAGATTTGATTTTAAGCTGTTGGATTGAAACAGTTCCTTGGCCACGCAGATTGCATCAGAATCTTCGTCACTGAATTGTTCCAATGAAGTTTTAACTTCATCAAAATTCGAATCAAAATACGAAAAAAATTACATGTAAACAGTAAGAAAGCAAAGTCGGGCTAGCCCTTCACTTCGTGTGTAGGAAACAAAACAATATAAGGTAGTTCCTACATTTATATAAGCTGATTTCATATTTTATATTTGTCTATCATCGACTACTGGGAACTGAACGCGTATAAGCCCGGGAAGTGAATGCAGACCATGTGCAAAACATGTTGAATGAATCATCTTCGTATATTAAACTTGCAAATGTTACAAGCATCAGCACTACCCCACATTCAATGCCTAAATATATGCATGTAAAATAAAAACATTAGCTTAAAAACAAATGTACCGTTTGGCCACAGCATCGAAATGGCAGCCATATTGCTAGTATTGGCAGCATCAACTGTTGCCACATAAAACAGGTAGGATTTTTTACGTTTGAGAGAATTTTCGTCGTTATCGGATATGATATATCGGATAACAAAATTGACTACCAGGCGCTGTTCCACATTCGTTATTTTATCAGTCAACGTCCAAATATAATTATTTTCTTCCAAGAATACTGCACAAAGATCCATAGGAAACGTGGAACTCGACTTGTACTTGCAGGACTTGCCTCACGTTCTGACGCTATGGCTTTATGTTTGAGAGATGGGCCAATTGTTTTTAACAAAAATACCCTGATTACTACTCTCGCTAGGCACCAGGGATGACGACTACTGAGAGCTGTAAAGGAATGCATTTAATTTGATTTTATTTACAAAAACTTGTATCAGTGAATAACAAATTAACCCTCCGATGAGTGAGAAGGTCCCTAGGGACCTTTTTGCCTTTTCAAACTGAAATTACTCCTACTTCGGCCACTACAACCCCCCCCCCCCCCCAAAGTTACTCTGTATTCCAAGAGTATTTTATTGCGCATCTTTTGGAAAAGAAATCATGCCGATCGGATCATTACTTTAGGAGTTATTGAGGTTTTAGTGAGAATAGTACGCGGACGTGTGAATAGGTCCGTATGGACCTTGTACTGAATTATAATTATAATTTATAATTTTTATATTATAATTTATAATATAACATTATAATTTTTTTATTGTTTCAACACATAATTTACTTGTTCTGAACACAAAAACCTAAACTCAAAGACATTAGGGATGATGGTAAAAACAAAAAATTCTAAGAAAAATTCGAAGACATGAACTTTATTGCTTTCAAGGAAAGGCACAATATTCTAATTTTATACTACTAGCAATAAACCAGTTCTTAGAATTTTTTGTTCTTAGTATTTTGTTCTTAGTATTTTTTGTTCTTAGTATTTTTGTTCTTAGAATTTTTTCTTAGAATTTTTTGTTTTTATCATCATCCCTAATGTCTTTGAGTTTAGGTAGACGTACGAAAGAGTATAAAAGAAGTTGTAGTTTCGTAAACCAAATCAGTCAAAGTTTAGACAGCGAAGAGTAAGATCGTGTGGCAGCGTGAGTAAGATGCAAGTAATTTGGACGTTGCTGAAATTGTTGTACGCCGTAGTACACGTTACCAGCAAATGACTGCGGATGAAAGGCGTGCAGCTGATAGTAGATTTGCTGATTTTATGGACGAAGACATGGATGAAGAAATTGATATTGCTGCAATTGATAATTATGAAGTTGAGGATGATGAAGATCGCACATACCAACCTGCTGAAGAGTCAAATGCCGAAACTGAAGGATACGTCGAGCTAAATGAAGATACTGATGACGACGATGATGAAGAGGAAGAAAATGATGGACAGGAAACGAATGAAAGTTACTATATTGGTAAAGATGGCACCCAATGGAGTAAAAAAGCACCACCAACATCACGCACTCGTAATCATAACGTGGTCGACTTCACAAGAAAGAAACCAGGACCAACAGGAAATATACACGACCCCTATACAATAATGCGTTCAATCATGACAGAGGAAATAATACACTTAGTGCTACGTGAAACAAATCGTAAAGGCAGGGAGGTTACAGCTGCATGGAATTTGGCGAATCCCACGAAGAAAAAGGAGTGGAAGCCAGTGGCAGTGAAAGAGTTTGACGCCTTTGTAGCTATTCTTTTGTATGCTGGACTCACAAGATCAAACCATGAACCAGCTATGGAATTATGGGGCGCGACGCGTTGCCCAATATACAAAGCTGCGTTGTCGTACGATCGCTTCATGTGTATAAAGAAATTTATTCGATTCGACAATGGAAATATTCGACAACAGCGACTCATCAACAGCAAAACTGCGGCTATTGACGATATTTGGCAAATGTTGCAACATAACTTGGCAGCAGCTTACACTCCTCATGAAGCACAAACAGTTGATGAGCAGTTGTTCCCTTACAGAGGCCGCACCCGCTTCACACAATATATTCCGTCAAAGCCAGCTAAGTATGGTGGTTATGCGACTCACAGAGTTATTATCCTCTGAAGGGAATGGTATATTCTGGAAAACTGCCAAACCAACAACGGGAGATAAACCAAGGGCAGAACGTAGTGCTGGATCTTGTGGAAAAATATTTAGATGCTGGCCGTACTATATACGCGGATAATTTCTTTACCACTCTTGACTTGGCGCGTATTTTGTTTAGGAGGAAGACCGCATATGTTGGTACAGTGCGCTACAACAAAACATTAATTCCACAGGAGTTCAAGAAGAACCCGAAGCGCACCATCAATAGTACATTATTTGGGTTCAACGAAGGGGATATAGCGTTATGCTCATACGTGCCGAAAAAAAAAAGTGGTGAACGTGCTCTCCACAATGCACTACACCTGCCTCGTTGACGAGCAAACCGAGAAGCGGAAGCCCTATGCCATATTAGATTACAACGCCAACAAATGCAGCGTTGATACCATGGATCAAATGCTAGGCACTTACAGCTGCAAAAGAGCAACACAACGATGGCCGTTGGCCATGTTTTATAATATGCTGGACGTCGCTGCATTTGCTGCTTTTACGAGTTACAACGAAATGAAGCCTATAAAAAGGAGTGACAGACGGCGGTCGTTCTTGTTACTGCTAACGAAACAATTGGCCACACCAAATATCGAAGAACGTGCCCTGAACAACCATATAACCTCATTCGATGTCAGGGTAAGAAAAACATCTTCAAATTCAAGAATAGAATATATACTTATTTGTTTTTTATTTTTCTTTTCATTTCAGGTATTACCAAGACCGATGGAAGGCAATGCACCGTCGTTTGCGGCTAGGTCAAGTAGACCGTCATGTCGCCTTTGCCGTTCTGAGTACGGGCGGCGGCGGAAAACGCGGGCACACTGCTTCGGCTGCGGCAACGCTGTTTGCGGAGAACATAGCACACTTTTACAACGCTGCAACACTTGCCCACAGGGCGGGGGACAAGAAGTACACGCTCAACAACAATAATTTTTAAACTTTTTTATAATAGTCTTAAGAAAATTCAAGCAAAAAAAAAAAAAAATTAAAAAAATGTAAAAAATTATTTTTGTATGTAGAATTTAGTTATAAACAATAAAAACAAAAAAAAAATTTTTATATGAAAAAAACATGATTTACAAAAAAGGTCCGTAGGGACCTTTTCACACGGCCGTGAAGTGAAGTGAAGTTCAGAACTGTCACTCATCGGAGGGTTAAGAATCCAATCTCTGAATGCAAAATTAATTCATATAAAAAATTTTAGTTCACATTCAATTTAAAAAAATTGATGAATTATTCATTTCAATTTTTTATTTTTGCTATACGGAATAAAAAATAAAATTTTTATTCATATGAATGACATTCACAAATAATTGCATTGATTTTTATTGTCACCTCATCTAAGTGAGTGTGACGTTCTTACTGTGATAAAAATTCGTACTCTTGTTCATGGCAGAATTATAAGGTAGGGTCGACTCGGAGAGGAATGGAGAAGAAAGCAGAATAAAGCGAGATTGGTGTCAAAATCCGCTGTTCATCGCGAATTTCTTTATGCTCACGTTTCGCAGTTGTTTTTAGGTTAAAACTGTTACAGGTTTTTTTGCAATTTTAAGACTTCTTTCACATTTTATAGTTTTTATTACACTTTTGTTATAATATTTTCACTCAAATTAGCACAAATTTACCACCCGCGACCGCACTGTTTGCAACTTGGAAACATAAAATATTTTCTTCATTTGCAATTTCTACGAAATTCGTCGTTTTGACTTATATGTTGCTTCTCATTATCCACTCTTCGTTGACGCGTGAGAGCACTCAGCAAAGCGGCCCTACCTTATCATTGTATCATGCTCTTGTTGTCACTGAAATGCGGAACAAGGCAGTGAACATCAACAAGCAAGTTATTTTATATATTCTAGTTGTAACTGTTAAAAATTTTTCGTTGAATTCAAGTGAGATTTTAGTCACGTAAATTTTTGAAGTGAGAAAAATGGAAGAACCAAAAAAGTATGTTATAAAAATGTTTTATTTATGAAATATAATGAAAATACTTAAATGTATTTGAATTACGGGTAAAGATTACTACCAGAAACCATTTCAAGCGATGGTGAGTCTTATGGCAAAAAATCCATCCATAGCTAAAGGGCTCAAATTTATGGAAAACGGCAAAACGACTTCCTATGGAAAGTGGCAAGAACTGACATCTCCATTAAATAGTTTGGGTTCTCCTATAAGAAAAGATGCGGAATGACAAAAAATAACAAACGCACAATTTTATTTGTTTTAGGTTTCAAATGACTATAAGCTTAATCTTAGAAAGAAGTTGGGGCAGAACAAAACCAGTCAAACTCAGCTGGTGGCGGCCCTATTCGCTTGGCTCACCTGAACGCTTTAGAAGAGCAGTTTTCAAATATTTTGTCTTTGCACAAAGTCGCACAGTGCAATGCGCCAACATATGGCATTGATGATGAGTTGGAGCAGCATCTCCAAAGTCTACTTGAATCTGAGTCTCTGAAAGACGACCAGAGAAGGAATTAGTTGATATTTCCGAACGCCAACAATCATCGCCCGAGCCACAACAAAAAACAAAAGAGACACGCTCAGAAGGATGACTATAAAAAAGATATACTTACGGAAAAAACAGAAGTAATGCGAGAAATTCCCAAGTTATTGGCTAAAACAAACAAATATTTAAAGAATATTACTTATACTTTGGAAAAAAGTTTGTGATTTACAAAAAAATGCAAAAGAAGGAGAAAGAACTTGACCTTAGAATGGAGATAAATGAATTTAAAAAACGAAAGCTAGAATTAGAAAAACCAAAACTATAAATGCCCTCTTAATTTAACTTTTCAGGTATGCTATGGAAAACTATTTGTTTTTTCAGCAACTTCAAAATTTCTTTTATTGCTTCTATTATTGGCTTTAGCCTTTTTTAATAAATACTGAATTTTTGAGCACAAAAAAATGTTTCAAGGTTCACCAGAATTATACCTGATTTACTATTTCTTTACTTTTTTCATTTTTGTTTTTCTTAAAAGGTTCCAAAGGTCTTATTTTTTTTTTTAATTATTAAATAAATTGAAGTATATATTTTTTTTTATAGATTTAAGTTTTTTTAATGAATATCTTAAAAGAAATTTTGTATCGTAATAACTAATTTTTAAATTAATGTATTAAAAAATTGAATCAAATTAATTAATATTATTTTTATATATTAATAATTGAGTTCGTTATATTTCTTCTTATTGATTCACCATCTTCGTCATCAAGTATGAAGCTTAAATTATCGTTGTTTTTTTTTCAGTTGTATGTATTGCTTCATTTTCAATGTTGAAGTTAATACTCAAATTGTGTAAAGCACAACAGACGCTAATTATTTTTTGAAGCTTTTTCAGGCGTATAATGGGGCTGCCGTGCACCTAATAAGCATCGGAACGTATTTTTAATCACTTCATTTGTCCTTTCGATAATATTTCGGACTTTTGAGTGAAGTTCATTAAACCTTCCTTCATAGTTGTTCTCACCCCTGTCTCAATGTGCTCTAAAAGGAGTTATCCAGTAGCACTTGAGGGGATCACCTTTGAAGCAATTTTGTAGTATGTATTAATATTTATAAACGTTTTAGTACCTTAGAACCATGCGTTTCTATCTCCGTCTTCATTCGAGAGCATCGTATCCAATCTGCTGGAGTTCCAAATAAATGAGTCGTCTGATGCTCCTGGTTTATTGGCGTCAACGAACCTGATGCGTCAACGAACCTTAATGCAGAAAAATTTGCCTACCCGCACTGAAAAAATAAATCATCAAAACATACCAACATCACATTAAGGCTATGAAAGCCTTTCTTATTATAGTATAAATGTTTTGACGGGGAGATAATTTTAACGTGTGTCCCGTCTACGCAACCAATAACTCCGAGAAATTCAAATTTTTGAAAAAATGCCAGCTTAGTCTCATTTCTTTCATTATCATTCAGAAATTTTATCAAACTGCTGTATACTGTTCCAAAATTGGCAAAACAACGTGAAGAATTTTGGAGAACGGAGGAGCACTCCAAAATTTCTCGTCGGAGAAATGGTTCTGCTTTCAAGTACATTTAACAAATATACAAAAGCGTCTTTTGAAAGTCTAAAAAAGCTAACAAACCTACAAAGAAAAGAATATGTAACTATAAAAATACATTTTGAACTCACACTCCATCCGGCAACTCCAACGGGCTAGAGGCGTCGCTTTAATCTTTAATCTTTTTAGTTTTAAATTTTCACCATCATTACTGTCTTCACTATCAGTATCCGAAAACCAGAACTCGAATGAACTCATGATTATTTGAATAAAAAATATTGAAATAATTGCTTATTTTTTATTATTTGATTTAAAAATTGTGACATTGATGTTAAAAAATAAATAGTCGGCACAATGAACACGACCTGTGATTTCATTTCCACATGTTTCTCGCGCTCACTTTATATGACAACTACAATGCTACAATTCAAGTGACGTGAGACGAGTGTGAGACTACTCACTCAGGTAAGGTGACAGCAAGAATCAAGGCAAATTTCAGAATTTTAATGTATTCTTTTTTATCATTTTTATTATTAATTTTTTATTCATTATTAATTCCTTATACATTCATTATAAAAAATTAAAAATGAATAAAATTAGATATTGAACAACAAATGAATAATAAAGAAAAAAATGTATGCTGAATAAGAAATGAATAATGAATAATAAATAAATAATGGATAAAACAGAATAATTGAAAATTCTGAAATTCCTCCTGAATTGCATTTTTCATGAATAAGATTGAATAAAAAAAATTGATTCATTATTCTGAATAACAAAAATTAATAATTATTCAATTTTTTCAATTATAGTATGTAATAAGTTTAATTTCTCCAATTATTTTGGTTTCAAAGGGCAGAAATCATGTCACCTATGATTAGCCGGAAGAACTGTATTTGCCCAATACTTTTGTGAACCCAATAGATTACAAAGTTTTTAAATAAATTTTCTAATAAATTTTAATACAGTTCAAATTTGAACGATATTTCATACTCATTGGAATAAAATTGATGCTATGGACAATATTATATTTGAATTTAAAACCATGCTGTATTATAATTAAATATCTTTCACCTTAATTTTTTGATTCTTAAGATTCAAAACCCTCATGATTCAGTGTTACTTTTTTAGTAAACAAAGCTTTTTTTATGCAATTTCTGTGAAACACTTTTTGAAACCTAAAATGGAAGATAATTTAAAAATTATATTAGAGTATAATACAAAAATAATAAATACTTATTTACTTTAATACTCATCGGTATTGAATTGTTAGCTCTAATACGGAAAAAAAATCTAATGCAAACTCAGCATTGAACTTAATCCAAAATCATTAGTAAAACCATTGAAATTAAATACGAACTGGTCATTAAATTTGAATATAAATTTTTATAAAAAATTAAGTGTAATATTTGGCTTGATTTAAAATTTATTCTAATTTCGGTGTGGTCATGTATATTAATGTATTCTAGTATCGCCTGTGGCCGAAATTCGGTCATATCAAAATTAATATTAAAGTCTTCACTTAGTATCATAGTCACATGGTTTAATTTTTCGGTCAATATTTTTCGAGTCTTTTGAATAATTCATTTATTCTTCATCCTTCTTTTGAATAATTCATTCAATTTTCGAATAAAAAAAACTTTCTTCTGAATTGACTTATAGAGGTGATCCTTCAGAATTTCTTCTAAACACACGTAACCTATACATGGTAGCCCTTATTTAAAGCGCCCATCTGGCAACACTGTAACTTTCCGCAGTGATGCCAAATCGACTAATGACATACCGCGTTTGAAGCGTCATTCCAAGCAAATGTTTACAATGGAACAATACACGCCACGCAAACGCTCTAAAATTGTTGAAATTTACATTCAACAAAACAAGTCAATAGTGAAAACTCAACGTGCATGAGTGATGAAGCTCATTTTCAGTTGAACGGAACGGTAAACAAACAAAATTGCCGTATTTATGCCACTGAAAATCCCCAAGAGATTCAAGAGGTACCTCTTCACGATGCAAAAGTCACTGTTTGGTGCGGCGTTTGTGCTAAAATGCTCATTGGGCCGTTCTTTTTCGAAGATGATAATGTCCACAGAGTTACTGTCAATCAGGAGCGTTATCGCGATATGATAAACAATTTTTTCATGCCAATCGTTCGTCGAAAGCGTATCAACGAAAGCCTACTGGTTTCAACAAGACGGCGCGCCACCACACACAAGCCGCACTACAATCGATTTTTTGAAGCAATTGTTCCCTGGCCGTTTGATGTCAAAAAATGGTAATTTCGATTGGCCGCCAAGATCACCAGATTTAACGCCTCCAGACTTCTTTTTGTGGGGTTATTTGAAATCAAAGGTTTACGTCAACAAGCCAAAGACCCTAGAAGAGCTGAAAACCAACATCCGTCAAGAAATAACCGCCATTCCCATCGAAATGTTGAAGAAAACCATGGAAAATGCAGCAAAACGGGCACAATATGTCGTAGAGGCCAATGGCGACCATTTACGAGATATCATATTCAAGAAATGATGTAAGCAAATCTACTTAAACCCAATTAAATGATTTTCATGACGAAGAGACAAAAAATTGTGGTTTCTTTTTCTATTTATTTAAAAATAAAATGGGCGCTTCGAATATGGGCAACCCTGTATTTGAATGTCAATTATATGAGCTGATCCTATTATTTTTCTCCCCCTTCAACAATTTTTCTGAACACACTTACCCCCTATCTTCCAACCTCTGGGAGTCCCCATACAAGAAACACAAAAACTGTCGATTATAGTCTATATCTCCCAATTTTAACTCTAGAGCTGTCAAATATATAAGCTGGTCCTATTATTTTTTGCCTTTCAACATTTCTTATTAACGCACATGCCCCTATCAGCAACACTTCTGGGGGTCTCCATACAAAAAACACAAAAACTGTCGATTGTAAAATATATCTCTTTCGAACTAACCCCTTAACAGGTCAAATATATGAGCTGGTCCTATAGTTTTTGGCCTTCAACATTTCTTCTGAACACACCTACCGCCATCTGCCACCCATGTGGGGGTCCTAACACAAAAGCATTGCTATGTTTTCTTCTTGCCTGGTAGATATATCAGAAATGCAGGCATTACCAGTGCAAGCCTTAACAATGCTATCGTATTCAGTGATGATTTTAATAGTGGTGTAGATATAACATTGCTGACGTTAACAGTGCTGACACGATTTCATAAATTCTACACCTACCAAAAAGTCAACGCGCCTATAGAAGTTTTCACTTCACACAGCTCTGTTGAAGTGTCTGAGTCACTCTTCCATTCTACTCTTGAGTGCAATAGAATATCTATTATGAAAAAAGAAGCAAAAACGAAAAATAATTTCGAAGAATGTGAGAAAAAAACGGCAACAAAATATGCAGGTAAGCACAATCGTTGGCACCTGTTTGTATGAACATAAATATAGTGTCCCTATAAGAGTGCATGATTTAAATTTTGTGGCAATTTTGAAAAATTATCTGAATCGGAACATATCTACTTGACAATCCAAAAAAAAAAATGCACGCTGATCGAATGTTTCCGAGAAGATAGAAAGAAAGAGCAAAAACAACCACACAGCTCTGTTGAAGCTTTTGGCTTCTTTTTCACTCTCGCATTCTACTGTCCAATTGGTATGAACCAGTTTCATCCAAATCTGTCGCCTATAAATTGAGAAAAAGAGGGTTAAAGATTTGTGTTAGCGTATTAATATATAAGATCAAAATTTATTCCAAAATTTCTAACCGTGTGGCTAATTCTGATTGCACCCACTGAGCTTATCTACTCTTCTGACAAATATGTGGTGCTTTCTGCATTAGATTAGCGTTTTTAAGTTCCATTTCCAGTTGTTTTCAACTACATGCAAGATAAAAGGATCTGATCTATTTTACTCTTGTGTGAAATATAAAGCCCTTTACAAAATTTTATAGGATTTTTAAGTTAATTTCCCGGTTATATTTGATTTTTTCCGATTGCACCTACTTTTAGTGAAGAATTTTTAGTATTTTTCATATTATCATGGCATTTTTAAGGTTTTATTTTCGGTTACTTTCGGCTACACCTACTTATGCAGGATAATACCACGTGACCTAATTTACTACTCTTGTACCAAATATGCTGTGCTTTTTATAATATTTTCATGCTTCATTTCCGAATTAAGAAAAGTTTAGTCGTATCTTCAGAATCTTAAGAAAGGTTTAATCATAGATATTCTTTACTAGTACTCGTATTCTATGAATTGCACAAACATCTTGTTGCAAATTAAAAGTGCCTTTTTATAAATTCTTATATTTTGTTCCTTAGAATTGAATTCCTCCTAAAAGCAACTTGGGAAAAATAAACGTAAAATAAATCCGATTTTTCTACCTCAGTTTTATTCACGATAGGTAATTTTTTTCCTTTGTTATATTGGTAACGTTACCTATTTTGTGAAAGCAAAAAAGTTACATGGAAAATTTTATTGCAGATAAGCCTGATATCTAAAATCTCTCGCTAACTGGCCTTGAACTCTAAGTTATTGCTTATATTTTACCCATCTCTCTCTTTCAGCGTGATGATCGTTATCGCCCCGAAGACCAGGTTCTCATGCGTGCTCTGCGTGATTTCAATATACCGAAAATTGTCACCGACGATGTTGCCGTTTTCATGGGTCTCATTGGTGATCTCTTCCCTGCATTGGATGTACCACGAAAACGTAATCCTGAATTCGAAGCCGTAATCAAGAGATCTGCGATTGATCTTAAACTACAGCCCGAAGATGGTTTCATATTAAAAGTTGTACAGCTGGAGGAGCTTTTTGCGGTGCGTCACTCGGTATTTATTATTGGCTATGCTGGCACTGGCAAGTCAGAGGTCTGGAAGACACTGAATAAAACGTATGCAAATCAAAAACGCAAGCCACATTATAATGATCTAAATCCAAAGGCTGTAACCAATGATGAGCTATTTGGTATTGTAAATCCGTCGACGCGTGAGTGGAAAGATGGCTTATTTTCGATAATAATGCGAGATCAGGCCAATCTAGGTGGCACCGGTCCAAAGTGGATAGTGCTAGATGGCGATATTGATCCCATGTGGATTGAGAGCTTAAATACCGTTATGGATGACAACAAGGTTCTTACATTGGCCAGCAACGAACGCATAGCGTTGACTAAAGAGATGCGTTTACTATTTGAAATAGCTAATCTGAAGACTGCCACGCCTGCCACAGTTTCACGTGCTGGTATATTATACATCAATCCACAGGACTTGGGTTGGAATCCGTTTGTGCTTTCTTGGCTTAATACGCGCACCAATCAATCGGAAGTGTCTATTCTTAGTGTGCTCTTCGATAAATATGTACCACCCATGCTTGAGACATTCAAGGTACGCCTAAAGAAAATCACGCCTATCTCTGACATTGCTATGCTGCAAATGACCTGTTTCCTGCTGGATTGCGTGCTTACGCCACAAAATGTGCCAGCTGATTGCCCTAAGGACTGGTATGAAATCTATTTCGTATTCAGCATCGTTTGGGGTTTCGGATCCTCGCTGTTTCAGGATCAAATTATTGACTGGCGCAACGAATTTCACAAATGGTTCATCAACGAGTTCAAATCTGTTAAGTTTCCACCCAGTGGCAATGTTTTCGCCTATTATGTTGATCACGAAACCAAACAATTTTTACCCTGGACTAATTTAGTTCCCAATTTTGAGCTGGATCCTGACATTCCGCTGCAATCTAATCTCGTGCATACGTCAGAGACTACACGTCTGCGCTATTTCATGGACATATTGGTGCAAGAAAATCATCCTGTGATGTTAATTGGTCCACCCGGTTCCGGCAAAACTATTATCTTGAACTCTAAGTTAAACTCCCTGCCAACGGAAAAGTTTGCAGTGACAAATGTACCGTTCAACTTCTATACCACCTCGGAAATGCTGCAACGCATTCTAGAGAAGCCGTTGGAGAAAAAAGCAGGTCGAAATTATGGTCCCCCCGGCATCAAGCGCATGCTCTATTTTGTAGACGATATGAATATGCCTGAAGTCGATAAATACGGTACTGTTCAACCACATACACTGATCCGCCAGTTCATGGACTATCACCATTGGTATGATCGCGTTAAGATGACACTGCGTGACATTCACAATTGCCAATTTGTTTCCTGCATGAATCCATCTGGTGGCTCATTTACAATTGATCCACGCCTGCAGCGTCACTTCTGCTCATTTTCGGTGAAGTAAGTTGAAGAAATTTATTACTATATATTAAATATATACTAATTTTTTTCGACTCTATCTTACAGCGTACCAAGCTCAGATGCGCTCTTCCATATTCTAAACTCGATATTGTCCCAACATTTATATGCGCCACAACATAAATTCGACAAGGCCATGAAAGAGGTGTGCGGCCCCTTGGTGCAAACTGCTATAGTTCTACATCAGAAAGTAGCATCGACATTCTTGCCGACTGCCATTAAGTTTCACTATAATTTCAATTTGCGTGACATTGCAAATATATTTACGGTAAGTCATAATTACACTTACATCCTTTTTTCCCTAAATACTCTCAAATAATATCTATTCTAGCCTATATTATCTATTCCTATACTGCCTTTTTCATTTTTTTCATTTTTTCATTTTTAGAAAAATGATTATTATTTTATTTTATTTAGTACTCGTAGTAATTTTATTTGATCTGTTTTATTTCAATAATCTTCACAAACTAAATTTTCATTTAAATATTTTTGATATATCATTTTTTTTTTTTTTTTTTGTTAACTTAAATCTAAAAACTATTTTTAAAGTTAAAGTAGCTGTTACAAAGTATTTGTATATGAAAACAATGGAAATGAAAATTTAATTATTGTAAACGAGAGCATGTGTGAGAACACTACACGTGTAAACCTATGCTGCCATATATTGTGGCATTTTTTAGATTTTAACCTATTTTGGCCCGGCACCCGATCCCCTTGGACTTTTTATATGAGTTTTGGAACTCAGACTATTTTGGACCTAATCAAGAAAAATCCGTTGAAATTTTTTTCCTATCTGAAACGGTTTTCGAGTAACAGTTGGGGTAGTTTTCTACCCATTGGCCCAATAGATACACTTATTTTGACAAAAACTAATTTTAGTGGAAGATAAGTTTATTTGAAATGTTATGAAGTTTAATAGAACAAATGTAAGCTAGACACGTAATTAAATGAAAAATTAAAGATATTTTTTGTTATTATTTATGTTTATAATATTTTTCAAAACATTTTGGGTGCAAGTTTACATTGCAATTCTTGCAAATGAACGGAGTTTTGGAATAACATAATTTGCATCGTCTTGGTGGTGTGTCATCGGTGCGCTTACTAGGGAAATGCTTTGCTTCGTTCTGATCAGATAATTCTCTAAAACCACTTTTAGGTCTGGCGGTGCTTGTACCAAGAGTATCTATCACACTCTTTGCTGGCTTGTCCGACAATAAAAGAGTTCGAGTCACTTGGGATCGGAATTCCATCTGTGAGAGCGGTTTTCTGTTCTCAATCTTCGACACTAAACAAGCTTGTCCGACAATAAAAGAGTTCGAGTCACTTGGGATCGGAATTCCATCTGTGAGAGCGGTTTTCTGTTCTCAATCTTCGACACTAAACAATCAAGTTTCCAGGCGTTGACTAACATATTGGAAAGCGTATTCGTGAAAAGAGGCCACCACAACTTTTTTCCTCGTATGCCAATGCTATAATTTCCCAAGCCATTATCATGAAGGTCCACTCCTCCCATACCTATGAAGAGTGGCAAATAGAACAGAGAGAAGAATGTAGATCTATAGACTCTAGAACTGAAAGTACAACGTCTATTTACCTGCATTGTATTCTTTGATCATGCGTGGAACACTGATGTTTACATGTTTTTTTAATTTGCGATCATAACGTCTGGCCGTAGCAAGTGGTTCCACAAATGAATGATTAGATAACATATTAACGTTTGCATTATCTTTCCATCTGACAACAGCAAGCTCCTTATCATGTTCATATAGTGCTGTGTATTCGCCTATTTTAATTTTTTCAGGTAATTTGACTCCTCCAATTCGATTCGCTCGAACAGTTCCTTGAAAAAGAAAAGTATCTCTTCTATTTGTAATTGTCTGTAGTAATTTAAAATGTACTGCAAAATATTGTCATTTCTTATTATTATGATAATATTGGCATTTCCTTTAGTTTTATATTAATCCGCTTATATCTTGAAAACCAATTGCCATAGCCAAAAAATAATGTCAATATCGAGTAAAGCCATTCACTAAACATAGTGAGTGATCTGCAAAAAAATGTATGGCAGCAAAAAATACAATAACAATCCGATTTTAAAGTTGGCATAAAAAACTGGTTGGGGAAATGTAAAAAGCGAGTTGAAAAGACCTCTAAACATTAATATTTTTTAAATGAAACTTGCAGGAATTTATTTTTAAACATCATCGAAGCTATTTCTCAATTACTTTCCTTAAAAATTAAAAAACAAATTTTTCTTATTTTGGTAGATTTTGGATATCGAAATTGGATGTCAAAAATTATCATATTGTATTCGAAAAAAATAATATTTTTCGATCCTGTTAGGAAAATAAATGATCAATTCAAAATAAATCGATATTTCTGATAACAATTAAGATAGACACAACTCTTACTTAAAAATCGCATATTATTTAATGACAAATATTGAAAATATTTAAACTAGGTCTTCTTCATCTTTAATGTTTTGATAAAAATCTATTTGGCACAAAGCGTGTTCATACGTCCATCCCACTGATAAAGAGTAAATTCCTACTACGTTATTTCATTTTATTTCGTCATACTTGAAAAGATCTAATTTTTTTACTACCATCCAGCTGCCAGCAGTTCAAACTAACTTAATTATCACGTTGATATGTGAAACCCTTGGAACATAATTTAATACCCTACTTAATTTCATTTGACTCTGCTTAACTTATCCGAGCTATGTCCTACGTACACGGCACCCTATTTCAAACTCAAAGCAGAGCCACCAACGATGTCAAGTTCACTTTGGCAAGCTTTAATTCACTTTCGGACATGTTTCAATATCCTCTACCAAGCACTTTACTCGTATATAAACTCTACTTGTATTGCACTCATTTGATTTCAATGCAACTGGATTACTTACAGCAGCTTGAAGCACATGATGCAATTATCCAGGCTGCTAGTTTTAAAATATTCTTGAGCTTTGCTTTTGCACAGCACAACACATTGCTGTGCACTGTTGTATATTTTACTTAACTTTTGATTATTGCGCTAGCAATTTTCTCTCTCTCTCTCTCTCTACCTCCTTCGCTCTAATTTGCCTTTATGTTTTTTTTTTTTTGTTATCTTTTCTATCTTTCTTCCAGGGCATGTTGTATGCAAACCACGATACCTGCCCCAACATAAACATTCTGCTGCGTCTGTGGGTGCACGAATGCAATCGTGTGTATGGCGACAAGTTGGTGGACCAGACGGATATTGCAAATTATAGGAAGCTAATAAATGACATTGTACGCAAGGGCATCGAAAACTATAATGATGATGTCGTCTTTGCTAGACCCAATATCTTTTGTCACTTTGCCAAAGGCCTGTCTGACATCAAATACATGCCGATACCTAACTGGGACCGTCTAAACAAGCTGCTCGAGGAAGCGCAGGACCGTTACAATGAGTTTGTTGGTGCCATGCATTTGGTCCTTTTCGAAGATGCTATGGCACATGTTTGTCGCATAAGTCGTATTTTGGAATCCTCGCGTGGCTATGCTCTGCTCATCGGTGTCGGTGGCTCGGGCAAACAGTCATTGACGCGTCTGGCTGCTTTCATCTCGTCACTTGATGTTTTCCAGATACAGTTGACCAAGGATTACAGTGTCAATGACTTGAAAACAAACATTTCTGGCTTGTATATGAAGTGTGGCGTAAAATCGACACAATGCTGTTTCCTTATGACTGACTCCGAGGTGGCCAGAGAACAGTTCTTGGTATTGGTCAATGATATGTTAGCCTCGGGCGAAATACATGAATTGTTTCCAGATGATGAGGTGGAGAATATAATCAATGCAATGCGCAATGAAGTCAAGCAGTTGGGTATCTTCGATAGTCGCGAAAATTGCTGGAAATATTTTATTGATAAAGTGCGGGCCTTTCTCAAGATTGTGCTGTGCTTCTCGCCTGTGGGCACTACATTGCGAGTACGGGCGCGCAAGTTTCCAGCTCTGGTGAATTGCACCACCATCGATTGGTTCCACGAATGGCCAACAGAGGCCTTAGAATCGGTGTCTTTTAGATTCCTCTCAGATATTGATTGCTTGCCGAAGATCCTGAGTAAACCTGTATCACGCTTTATGGCCTACGTGCACAAGACCGTTAACGATATCTCGAAAGTGTATCTGGCCAATGACAAGCGTTACAACTACACGACACCTAAATCCTTCCTGGAGTTAATCAGTCTATATACCAAACTGCTGAAGGAGAAGGTCAAAGCCAATCAGGATCGTCGTGTGAGATTGGAAAATGGTTTGATTAAACTGGCTAGCTGCTCCAAAGAAGTCGACGCTATGCAAGATGTGCTCAAGGTTCAAGAAATAGAACTTAAAGTCAAGAACGATGAAGCCAATAACCTGATCAAAGTTGTGAGTGCTGAGAATGAGAAAGTATCCAAGGAGCGTGCCTATGCTACCAAAGAGGAGCGAAATGTGCGTCAAATTGAGGAAGACGTTACGGTCAAGGCGAAGTTGTGTGAGGAGGATTTTCGCAAAGCGCAGCCCGCCCTTATTGCTGCCCAGGAGGCGCTCAATACACTTAACAAAAACAATCTGACTGAGCTCAAGTCGTTTGGGTCACCACCCGAAGCAGTGGTAAGCGTCTGTGCTGCAGTATTGGTACTCTTTTCGCAGAAAGGCAAAATACCGAAAGATCGCAGCTGGAAGGCGTGTCGTGTCATTATGGGCAATGTTGATAAGTTCCTGAATGATCTAGTTAACTACGATAAGAAACACATACATCCGGATGTAATCAAAGCCTTGCAGCCCTACATCAACGATCCCAGCTTTAATCCGGAAATAATTTTGGCCAAGTCCACAGCTGCCGCCGGTCTTTGCTCTTGGGTCATCAATATCAATCGTTTTTACGATGTCTATCTGATTGTTGAACCTAAAGAGCGTGCGCTCATAGAATCTGAGCAGGAGCTGCAAGATGCACGCGATAAATTGACAGCACTTAACAATCGTCTAGCAGAGCTGGAAGAGCAGCTGAATGTGCTGCAAATGGAATATGATGATGCACTGAGCAAGAAACAGAAGTGTCAGGATGAAGCTGATAAGACGGCTTTTACAATTGATCTGGCCAATCGCCTCATTGGTGGTCTAGCCTCGGAGAAAATTCGTTGGTCCGAGTCAGTGACCAGGTATGTTTATGTGTTTCTATAGGCATAATGTTACTATAATTTTTGCTATTTTCCTCCATAAATAGCTTGAAGTCAAGCCAGGTTCAACTGCCAGGTGACATGCTGCTAATATCCTGTTTTATTTCCTATGTGGGCTGCTTCACACGTCCCTATCGCATGGAATTGCAAACTAAAATGTGGCTACCGGCATTCAAACAAAGCGAGGTGAGTGACAGTTTTCTCGATAACGAGCCGCTTTATTAGATAAGCCTTAAGTTAGCTCCTATATTTTTTATTTATATTGAAATAATAAATAAGCTGCAATGTTCCCTATGTCTGCTCACATGTGCCGTATTGGAAACTAAAATTGATTAAACTGGTTTGAATATAGCTATGCTATTCATTTTTTTGAGAATTTTGGAAATTGTGCTGTGATGTGCTCTAGTTGTGCTGAAACACTCCACTCGAAAATAAATCACTGAAATCTCGAAGCAGAGAAAGGTTACAACAAGAAAATTTGTGAAACGCCGCTTTTTTTGCTTAAATAAATTTTTCCAAGCAGTTTCTATTTGGAAACTTATAAACTTAAAACCTTAACTTAACTTAACTTAACTTAACTTAACTTAACTTAACTTAACTTAACTTAACTTAACTTAACTTAACTTAACTTAACTTAACTTAACTTAACTTAACTTAACTTAACTTAACTTAACTTAACTTAACTTAACTTAACTTAGCTTAACTTAACTTAAATTAACTTAACTTACCTTATCTTAACTTCACTTAACTTAAAAAAACCATACTTACATATTTCTTAAGAACTTAACCATACTTACTTAACCTAACTTAACTTAACATAACTTTACTTAACTTAACTTAACTTAACATAACTTTACTTAACTTAACTTAACTTTACTTAACTTAACTTAACTTAACTTAACTTAACTTTACTTAACTTAACTTAACTTAACTTAACTTAACTTAACTTAACTTAACTTAACTTAACTTAACTTAACTTAACTTAACTTAACTTAACTTAACTTAACTTAACTTAACTTAACTTAACTTAACTTAACTTAACTTAACTTAACTTAACTTAACTTAACTTAACTTAACTTAGCTTAACTTAACTTAGCTTAACTTAACTTAACTTAACTTAACTTAACTTAACTTAGCTTAACTTAACTTAACTTAACTTAACTTAACTTAACTTAACTTAACTTAACTTAACTTAACTTAACTTAACTTAACATAACTTAACTTAACTTAACTTAACTTAACTTAGCTTAACTTAACTTAACTTAACTTAACTTAACTTAACTTAACTTAACTTAACTTAAAAAAACCATACTTACATATTTCTTAAGAACTTAACCATACTTACTTAACCTAACTTAACTTAACTTAACTTAACTTAACTTAACTTAACTTACCTTAACTTAACTTAACTTAACTTAACTTAACTTAACTTAACTTAACTTAACTTAACTTAACTTAACTTAACTTAACTTAACTTAACTTAACTTAACTTAACTTAACTAAACTTAACTTAACTTAACTTAACTTGACTTAAAAAACCATACTTGCATATTTCTTCAAACGCCAATAAAACCTGTTTCTTAAAGCACATGAGAGCATAAACTAAGCAATTCTTAGCAGAATTGACGCTCAGTTCACTTTTTTAGCCGAAAGAATTAGCATTAAAAAAAATAATTGATACTCTTGAGTTTAAAAATACGAATATTTAATAAATAAACGAATAAACTCTCTGCAGCACATGGCAGCAATAATCGAAAATATCATAGCACAGTTTTCCAATTTCTGTAAAAAACTAATGGCGGAGCTAACTCTACTTTAACACTTCAAGGCACACATTTTTGTTAGCAACGAATTTTATAAAAATTAGTATGTAGGGGTTTTTGGAGTAGCTGATCACAAATCTGTCGTCAGAATTTTGAAATTCAAGAAGGAGGTTCCAGTATGACGGAAAGTGATTCGAAAACAACCTTATGATTGGCTGAAAATATAGTATTTTATATATACCGGGGGTTGAGGTCGCTAGTTAAGAATTAGACATTAGAAAATCGAAATTTGAAGTGAGTGGTTAAATATGGCAGACAAAAAAATTAGAAAATAATCGAAGAATTTTCGTACTTACATATTTATATTACCAGTCAATTTTGAGGTAATTTCTTAATTATCGCAACCAAATTGATTTTTCTTTCAAGAATTTTAATTTGTTTTTTTTTTATGACACATTCGTGGTCAGCTACCTCAAGAAAAAATTTCGAATCAATTTCGAAAAATAAATTTCGAATCACCATTCGTCGTAATCCGTCAGCTTGAACTTTAATATTCTAATGTCAAATCCATGATCAGTGTCCCCAAACATCCCAGTATAAATATTTTTGTAATATTTAAATAAGAAGGATTGACAAATCGTAAAAATACAAAGTTATACTTAACGCCATGACACAAAGGGTAAAAAAAAGCCATCATCTCATAAAAATAATACCATCATATAAATATTTTTACAGTGCGCCACATGTAATCACACTTTTTATGTTATATCCTGCAGCCACGTATACCAGCTACCGAGGGTAGCGATCCTTTTGACATGATTTGCGATGACGCACAAATTGCTGAATGGAATAATCAAGGGCTACCAAGTGATCGTATGTCCTCAGAAAATGCCGCTATATTGGTGCACTCTGAGCGCTATCCACTTATGATTGATCCACAACTGTAAGTTCTAAACATATATTGAAAATCTTCACTTTCAGTCCCATGAAATGAGCTGAACTTTTAACATCATCATTTTGTTGGTTATTGTGACTTATTCCACTTTTTATTCACGCCAATTGAGACAGTTTAAGTATGTTCCTAAATAGATATTTCACAAATAGATGGCAGGCTTACAAACATTTCACCAGCAATATGTTATTTGATTTAGCTATTCGTAACATGTGTTCAGTCAAATTTTTTGCCTTAAAATGTAAGAAGAAGCAGCCGCTGTGCAAAGCACTTTTATTTTGACAACCTTAATCAACACATTACCACTTTCAAAGTACATCGCGTGTGTGAAATTGTTGGCATGTTTTGCTTATCGTTTTCACTTATTGCTCTGAACATGACAGTCCTATGACAGCTGTTAGTTTTGCTTGATATACACACTG
The DNA here is from genome assembly GCA_914767935.1 of Coremacera marginata. NCBI lineage: Eukaryota > Metazoa > Arthropoda > Insecta > Diptera > Sciomyzidae > Coremacera > Coremacera marginata. The sequence continues at coordinate 168,202,664 of OU612043.1, read as the reverse complement.
TGTAAACATGTCCTTGAACTAGTTAATACGCATAGGCAATAAATATTCTTTTTTATGGGCTTTATCATCAAATTAAATTAAGCGCCATAAATACAATATAACTGAATAAATATTTTTCTATTTTTATCTTCCATGTTTGTTGATTTTTGAAGCAAATCTAATATTCGCTGTTTTTCATCTTAGAAATGTCGACAGCTTGTTTATAATTCTATAGTTTTTATCAAAAAGCTAATTGTGATATTTGTTCTATTTCTATAAAATTGGAATAAAGCCGCAAAATGAAATTCAAATTATAAGTTTATTTTTAAAAAAGAAAGATCAGGTTCGAACATAAGCCAAATCGGATGAAAACCACGCCTACCTCCCATATAAAGTGACTTTATTTTAAAAGTAAAATCTCTTAAAAATTTGGTCAAATTAAAGAAATGTCTTGAAATTGTGCATATAGGCTTTGATATATAACATAGACCACCACTATGATATTTGGCAAAATCGAATGAAAACCACGCCTACCTCCCATACAAATTGGCTTTATTTTAAACGTTAAATCTCTTAAAAATCCACAAAAATTAATGAAATGTCTTGAAATTTTGCACTTGAGCTTTGATATATAATATGAACCATATCTATGATATATGGCAAAATCAGATCAAAACCACGCCTACTTCCCATACAAAGTGACGTCATCAAAATAGGAATACTTTCGTTAATATATAAAACTGAATGTCATCGTGTATGTCGTGGCTAAAGACTTCGAATATACTTTAATATGGCCCCGGGGGGTTATTTTAGCTTCGGTACCCTGCCGAAGCTCCACCGTTACTAGTTTTTTTTTTTTGATGGAAGAAAGGCTTAAAATTTATTATACTTCATGAACATTTTCCAATATATTTAAGAAAATGTTGTGGAATTTTTAAAGTATTTCCTTAAAAAATATAGAAGATATCCGCTACTGCCCATGGTACGTCACCGTCAGAATTAGCTGTTTGTGTACACTCTCGAAGCCACAGATTTTATCTTTAATCAATAGGGCTTCAAATTTACTTTAATAACATATCTCTCTTCTATATGAACCTAATTCCACCCAAAAAAAAATTTAAAATCTAATTGTTTAAATGTGTGTAACCATGAGATATCAATTTTTTAGAATTTTTTGGCAACTCTTTTTGCATTTAAAAAATACTTATGCAATGATATTATTACGCATTTAGGTTCACATCTGCCAATTATTAAAACGATTAGTCAAAAACTTTTTGAGCTAAAGTGTACACAAATTCCAAAAAGTCGAAAAAAACGAGTTTAAAACCGTGAGTTCCAGCACGTAAGGAAGGACGCTCGCTTAAATACCCTTGTAATACCGAAACGATTAAATATGTTCTTTTAAAACTTTGGGAACATATTCTTTGACAGTTATACTAACAATATATGACATAAAAAATTTAAAGTGTTGAGCCTTCTACATCTATGTCCCCCTTAAGGAGTATTTTTGTAGAAATGATACCTACAAACAGAATAAAGGTTCCTTAACCGCTAATAAATGAGTTCATCATTCCCATTTCGTCAAAAATTTATTAGCTTAGCTTTAGACTCATACAATACACAAATCATTACTCAATTGGATCGTAATGCAAAAAATGTCACGTTCAAAAGGTCACGTATCGACTCAGATTATTTCATAAGATTCTAAAATTAGTTGCACTAAAATGTTGTAACAGATTTCGCTGAATTCTGACTGTTATGGACACAAAAACTGCTTCCATTTTGGTCAGGTTCGAATTGTTCCGTTGCGTGTATTTTAGACATGCAATTTGGCATATTTTGGCTAAAATACAAAACAAATTCATAATGAACTGGTAAGGAATGGATCTTCGGCAGGGTACCGATGCTAAAATACCCCCCCGCGGCCGTACTGAAGTATATCCGAAGTCTTTAGACGTCTATAAAATTTTTATGTATAATCTGCAAAAATATTTGTGTCATACGCTTAATTTAATTTTACCCTTAGCTGCCACATAGAGTAAAATGTAAACAAAGTAAAATGCCACACCCACTTTTCTAATATAAGGACTCCACATTTTACCAAATAATATATGTATGGGTTGGATAAACGACGTGGGTACATACAGACACGATGTCATTCAGTTATGTATATTTACGAAAGTTTTTCAATTTTAATGACGTCACTTTGTATTGAAGGTAGGCGTTTCCTCCGATTTTATGTTAAATATCAAAGTTTGTATGCAAAATTTCAAGACATTTCTGTAATTTTTGCAGATTTTTAAGCGATTTAATGATTTCAATGAAGCCACTTTGTATGGGAGGTAGGCGTGGTTTTCATCTGATTTAACCAAATATCATTGTCAGGATATATATATATGGTCTTATATTGAAGACCAAAGCTTATATGCAAAATTTTAAGGCATTTCAATAATTTTTGTGGATATTGAAGAGATGTTTCGGTTAAAATAAAGTCACTTTGTATGGGAGATAGGCGTGATTTTCGTCCGATTTCTTTCATTACTATTTTTGCATTACTATGATTTCGTTGCTATCATATTTATACTGAAGATTTATACTGAAGATCAAACTTCACGTGCAAAATTTCAATACATTTCCATAATTTTTGTGGATTTTGGAGAGACTTTACTGTTAAAATAAAGTCACTTTGTATGGGAGGTAGGCGCGGTTTTCATCTGATTTTTCCAAATTTCGAAGTGAGGATTTATATTGAATATCAAAACATGAATGTCAAACTTCAAGGCATATCATTAATGTTTGTGGATTTTAAAGAGATTTTACGGTTAAAATAAAGCCACTTTGTATGGGAGGTAGGCGTGGTTTTCATCCGATTTAGCTCATTCTCGAACTTGATCTTCCTATTTTAAGAAGAAGCTTATTTTTTGAATTTCATTGCGATAGCGTTTAAATTACGGCTGCAATCGTGTCGACAGACGGACACACGGAAATCGACTCAGGAGGTGATGCTGATCAAAAATATATATACTTTTCTATACCTGCCACGCCTCCTTATTGGCGTTACAAACGGAATGACAAAGTTAATATACCCCTTACGCAGTACGCGTTGGGGTATAAAAATAAGGGTTTTTTTTCAAATCCGTCAAACTAATGGTTAGGTTTTTTTACGCGTATGAAACTATTTCTTGCTATAAAATAATTACGCATACCAAATTTTATTGATCTGGAATATTTTTGTTTTTTTTTTTTTTGAGAAATATACTAGATTACCGATTTCGGTTATATGGGAGGTATTAGTCTGCCGATCTGGTTTATTTTCACATAAATTATTTCTTGCTAGAAAGTAATTTTTCGTACCAAATTTTATTGATCTGGGAAAATATTCTTGGAAAATATGCTGAATTACCGATTTAGGTTACATGGGAGATGAGCGTGTTAGATAACCGATTTGGTTAATTTTTACATCAACTATTTTCTGTGACAAAAAAACCATGTATGCAAATTTATATTGTTCTGGGAAAAATTTTTTTGGGAAATATACCAGATTACCGACCATTCAACCGATTTCGACGAAAATTTTGTGTGAAGATTATCTTGTTGTATTATATACAACAAGTATATATGTATATACTTATTTTCACGAAATTCCATGATCCTGCAGCATCTTCTTCCTTTTTTGTCCGTGGCTTTCACTGTGCGTCGCTCACTGTTTAAAATTGCGGCAACCTCTAGCCTTGACCGCTTTTACTTAGGCAACCCTATACCATCGTGTTCGTAATAAAATGATTTGTTTAGAAATATGAATTTCAATGAGAAAACAGATGGGTGCAAATATCGTTTTAAATTGCCCTATTCATACCTGGCAATCCTGTACTCTTGACCAGAAAATTATAGGCAGCCGAACGGTTTCTTATTCCTTATGCTTCCTTCTTTCAATTAATATTGATTTCGTTTGGCAAACAGATGGGTGTAGAAATCGAAAAAAATGCATTATATTAATTATAATTAAATAGAGTCCAGACTTTTTTCCACTAGGCAACCCATTCGCAATATGTTTACTCATGTACAATAATTGCTAAAAAGTACTTTTCATCCGGAAAACAGATGGGTGTAGGTCGTCCTAGGGTGGGATCTTAAACTATAATGATGTTTTACTTTCCCTTTTTTTCACTTTAAATGTGTGCGACGCTCACATTCGACATAATTAAAATGCTTTTTAATGAAACTTTAAGACTAATGCTTGTACTCTTAACAAGATAAAATCGATCAGTGGATTGCAATTAGAAAATAAATATATTTATGAAAATCATTACATATTCCTATCGTTTTTTATCGATTTATTACTACTCATGTGTGCTCATCTAGCTCTATTGTTATGTTTTTCAAGTTTTTGTTTAAACTATCTAAGCGATCACCTGATTGTTATTCATGTCATGTTATGTTTCATGCCTTTGAACTGTCAAACTAGTCAATGTTTTGTTATAAAAATTAGCAAATTTGGCAGCACTTGACAGTTTATTCCTTACTAACTTTACTCACTTCTACTGGCTTAATTCCTTTACAAATTTAATTTCCTATAAAAATTTTGCCCTCAAAGTGATATAACATCAAAAACTTAACAATTATATTAACCAGCTAGCACGAACTCATACATACAAAACTTATCTAAGAAAACGTACCTTTAACGTTAAAACAACCTAATTACTTAAAGGTTCTTGGTAAATAGGCATTTAAGTTTTTTAAGATTTAATTTTAGTTTAGTAATATATTTCTTAAAAAAATTTACAAGCATTTTAATATCCCATTTCCATTTATTTTTAACTCTATGCTTTCTTGACATAAAATACCATTCAGTTCTTCCTGTGTCAACGACCAATGGAAATTATTTCTTTTGTTAAGCCAGCCACTCGCCTCAGAATTGTAAAGTCCTCCCACAGAGTGGAAACATTTTAATTTCTACCTTATCCAATATAAACTGAATTTAGTTTTCCGTTTTTCAACATAAATCGTTGTCGATTAAGGTCGTTTGTAGATTGCTTCTCAAAACTTTACACTTACAAACTTTGGCAGTTTTTAGTGCTTCATTTCTTATGTAGCAGGAAATTAATTTCCGCATTTAATCTACGGTCGCGAACCAATCAATTTTATTTGTATTTCGCTGAGCCAGCAGCACGTTAAATTAATCGACATAAAATTCACTTCTTAATTGAAAATGTTTTAATGACTTGATTCAAAAACAAACCGAAATAATTGACAGGCTGTAACAAGTTTTCCATTTAATTTGGGTAAATCCTCAAAGCGCTTCACACAATCAAAGAGCTCGGTTCGAAAATAGAGAATATCTAAAATTCAACACAAGAACAACAACAAGTCAACATGTAAATCACTAATGACGACAACAACATAGATCGAAATGAACATACATGAATATATCCTTTATACATAAGTTACAATGACACCATGTTGAGCAATTAGGCATCCTTAATTATTGCAGTCACACGAGCCAACTCCTCACGCAAACACTCACACGCACTAACACAGTTTTTAAGCACTTGTCAATATTGCCATCATGCCTTGGTATCTAGATACTTGGAATCAAAGTCTTTACGTTCAAAATTCTCCTATTTTAATCAATAATTGATGACTATGAGCTGGACAGTTCGAGAGTTGTAACACCACAGATAAGGATGAGCCTATCGATTATCAACACCTGATAGTTTGTCAACATCCAATATTTGTTCTCCTGCTGTGCATTTAAAGAGCTTTTTGCGTAAAAATTGTACCCTTTGTACAATAAAAATTGTAAAATCGACAAAAACGTATTAATATTCCCTGCCCAACATTTTTTTGAACATACCTCCCCATTATCTGTATCCTCCCTTAAGGGTGCTCCCATACAAATTGGCGATTCCATGAAATTGGCCCCCCATGGAGCCCCTGGAGGATTAAGTTATAGGATGGACCCCCAAAATGTTTCTCTCCTAATGTTTTCACAAGCACACTTATGCTCTATGTCCAACTTTTAAGGGGGCTCCCCTACTAAATGTACGTCGTAGACTTGAAAAATATGGGAAAAAAATCGTCAAATAGTCCTAAGCGTGTTTTGGCGGAGGAAAAATATTTGGGGGTCAATCACATAACCCAATCTTTTGGGAGCACTCTACGAGTGTTTGGGGCCAATTTCCAAAAAACCTCAATTTTGTATAGGGCACCTTTAGGGGGTGGAAATAGGGTGTTGAAATGTTAAAAGAAAATGTTGAGCAGGAAAGATAAATAAGGCTCAGTTTTACATTTTACCCCTTAAGGGTTGGCTCCTTAGCAGTTGTAGTGGTATTCGCCGATTTTGTTCCATATTTTTCAAGTTTGTGACGTCTATGTTGGTTCCCATACCTACTTATAGGAAACCTCCTTAAGAATTGGAGATAGGGCGCAAGTGTGTTCAGAGAACGTCTTATGGAAAATATTGGGCACCGTTCATACAACCTTACCCTCTAAGGGCACCCTAGTAGGGGGTGAGAGGGGGGTCAATTCCCTAAAAACGTAAATTTTTGTATGAGAATCTACATAAGGGTTGGGTGGATCGTACATTTTACCCCTCTACCCTTTTTGCTACACTTCTCACTGCATGCGGCACAATTGTTTAACCCACCTCCACTATTTTTAGGCTAATGCATTTTTTCTTCGAACCTCACAAAATTGTGTGGATCCAGGCTAGTCGAAATATCGTCACTTAGGATTCCCATGCAATACTAATCCATCCCTATTGATCATATAGGGTAAAAATTATAAATACCAAATGTTCCAAGCACTTTGTCTTGTGTTGTATTTTACCGGACTGTATTATCTGCAATTCAGAGATATCACTTTGCACACATCTCTCATCATTAAAAAAACTCTTAGACACTACCAATCAATTCGTTAATAGGTCGTTTTTAAAACTTTTGTAAGGAACTATAAAAAGATATGATAATAATAAAACAAGATAATAATAAGATAAGATAATAAGATTAAATAATAATAAGATAAGATAATAAGATAATAATTAGATATTATTATTATATTATTGTATAGATATTATTATTATAATAAGGTCTTCAGCATATTTTTTTTTTTTTTTTGTTTAGTTAGCTACATTATTTCTATTACGACGTTAAACACAGTATTTCAAAATTGTTGTTTTTTCTAAATATCTTCATTATTTTGTTATAGGTTTCTTTCACAAACAAATTCTCGCAAACAAATTCATTTGGCAAGAGATGACTTTATAGCATTCCAACACATCAAAAACATGGAGATTCATTTTGAAACTCAACAGCTTATAAATAAATTGTTTTTTCACTCATAACTAGTTCTCCTTTCATTTTTACAAGATTCATAATACAATTAAATATTTAAAATTAAAAAATTTGTATCTCTCATAACCGAACAAAAATACCGTATAGAGAAAATTTATATCGAAAGGACATTTCAGATAGAGTATGATTATTTGTATAGGATGAAGCAAGCATAGAAGTACTTGAAATAATAAACGATAGGTTGTACCATTGTCCGCTTACTATATCATAAGTGTTTTGGCGGCCATATCCGAACAAATGTAATAGAGAATTGTAGACAGGCGTTGGAGGCCTCTCAGCTGCATTGTATTGAAGAAATAGTCGATTTTATAGGTAAAAATTTCATTACCGACTGGCTACTTACATTCTATTATTCTCAGCAACCAACTACGAGTGAGCACAAAAGACAAAATAAAAGCATAACATTGGGGGTTTTCACGATATGGTGTATATACCCTTGTTGTATGTATCTTTGATAAATTTGATATTTGTAGTAAATTTTGTTAAATAACATAAACAAAATACACATTGTTCAAAATACAACCCTTCAGCAAAAATACAACATGGAAACTCTATTATTGTATTTTTTGTAAATTCCGTAGTGTATGTGATCAGCTCATCGCAAAAACATTTCTACTCAACATCGTGGAAGATACCGGCAGTGCTGTGATTTTATTTAAAAAAATTTAATATTATTAGTGTTTCGTTTAAAATTTTTCATTATTTTTTACGCATTTCAATTCATATTTCCAAACAAAAATATATACACAAATAACTGTATTGTGTATTTTGTATTTTGTATTTTGCTTTACTGTATTTTGTAGTACAGTGCTTTACTGTATTTTGTAGTACAGTGCCCCCTGGTGTTCAATATATAGCAAAATACATAGCGCAAAAAACTCACCTCACCCGAAAACCTCTTAAAAAAATCATACTTATCATATATCGGGGGTGCATCTGCCCTACCCTCGCTACGCCCTTGAATATATATATATTTGTATAATATATACATGTATATAGATATACATATCAGAGGGGAAACTACCCTTTTCTTCCTACTCCCGCTACTCCCTTGTATAGGAGTATATGTTTATATATGTATACATGTATAATATAAACATGTACATATCAGGGGGAGAAACTGCCCTACCCTCGCTACAAACATGTATATATACAGGGTGTCCCGCAATTGAGTGCAACTATTTACGGAGGTGAAATGTTATGTCGAGGTGAGCAAAAAATCGTATGGAAGGGGGGTCTATTTTCACATTCTTAGGAGTTACACGGTTAATTAATATTTCACGACTTTGGTTTACGTTATTGATTCTAGCAGAAAGACTAACAGACATAATTAGTCTCACTTTAAATGAAATCACCTTTCCAACGGTATATCAATAAACTCCACCAACTTAACCGTTACCGAGCTGTGCTCGTGATCAATCGATTGAAACTACCAAATTTCAATTTTGAGTGCAAATTTCTCAAAATTTCGCGTAATATGTTAGGTAGCTTTATGTAAGTTAGTTTTTCTTCTAGAAACAATAATGTAAGGCAAAGTCGTGAAATATTAATAAAGAATGTAAAAATAGAACCCCCCCCCCCTCCCTCCCATACGAATATTTGCTCAGCCTGACATAACCTTTCAGCTCCGTAAATAGTTGCACTCAATTGTGGGACACCCTGTATATGTATGATATAAACATGTATTCGGATAAGCGGCTAAGGAGTTTTCGACGTTTCTTAAAATATTTGTGCTACAGTGCCCTCTGGTATTCAAGACAGAACAGAGTATATAAGTCATAAAAACTCACCGTTTCCGAAAACCTCTACATACACATTTTTATTCAAATCGGATGAACCGCTTCGGAGATAAACTTAAAAATAAATGCCTGAAACCCGATCGCAGCGCCCCCTACTAGGTCTAACCTTTTTTACTGGATAAAAAGTAGCCTATATCATGACCGGGTATATAAGGAACATAGATGTTGTAGTGTCCTTTTCATATGCAAAATTGTTATTACTTTCATTTGTATCTTACTATTATTATACTTTATATTATTAAGTACTTGTTTAATTTAATATTTCCATCTAGAAATATTTTAAAAGACTTTCTTTAAAAACAAAAATTTTGATATATAATTTTCATTCGAATGTTTATAACTTAAGAATTGTGTTTAATAATAAATATTGTACAAAATATATATGGAATTTTGACTTCTATATTTGGCGATCCTGAAGAACCAAACCATCAAAAAGAACACCTAAAAATTGAAAACTAACCAAACTTTCTAAAGTTTTTGCCGATACTGCGTCGTTTATGAAACCTTGGCGCTTACAACAACAGAAGCATAAATTAAATAAATATACAGAAAAAATCTTCTCACTATCCAACATTTTAAGAACTGCAACGCATAAAAATATAAGAGGACTTTTAAACAAAAAAAACTCAATGTTTGAAATATAACTAAATCCAGTTGCAGCAAAACGGAATGAAGCACCTATATAGATACCATTCTTCAATCAACTCATGTTCATCAACTCCATGAACCCCATTTTATGCACTATTCTTCAAAAGAATCAAGTCTTGATAATTAATTAAGTATACTAATTTAATTTTAAATAATCCTTTTATTTATCTTTTGATTTTATCAATAATTAATAATATCATTTATTCTCGTTATACTGCCATCGCGTTATCACTTAACACTCATAAATTTTTTAATTCACCATTCTCTATTTATATATTTTTCTTCTTTAATTTTATTTCACACCATTTTAACACACATTTGTAAACAACTCTCCAGTGAAAATAATTTAAATTATACTTAATTGAAATTAACTAAATTTTAATGCCGATAACACGATCATTTACTCGCAACAACCCTTTATTTGAATTTGAACATCCCAACAATAACATAAATATATCTGCAACATCTACACCTATACACAACACAACAAACCAAAACATTAACATGCAACAACAACAAGAACCCAATATTTACCCATTTACAATTCCTTTAAATCCAAACTCTTTCAACTTACCAACATTCATGACAAGTTGTCCTGATGCTTGGTTTTTGCTTATAGAAGGACAATTTATCATCCAAAATATATCTGATGATTTCCTGAAATTTCATTACGTTCTACGCGCACTACCACAAGATGTCATCAGTAAAATAATTGATATCTTGAATCCACCACCAACCGAAAACAAGTACCAGTGTATTAAAAAAACACTTATAGAACGGTTTTCTCTTAGTGAAGAGAAGAAGTTAGACCAACTATTATCAAATACGCAATTAGGGGACCGTAAACCATCTGAACTCTACAGAGATTTAAAATCTCTTGTAGATTCTGAATCAATCATCGGTCGCGAATTACTTTTTAAACTATGGTTTCGTAAATTACCTCAAAATTTACAAGTTTATTTGACGTGTAGTTCAGACAAAAGTGTTGAAGAACAGCTCATCCTTGCTGACAAACTAAACGATCTCACTTTTAGTAATCAAAACTCTTCAGTAGTTGGAAGCACGGACACAAAATCGGTGGAACAGTGCATACAGAATCTTACACAACTAACATCAAATCTGTGCCAACATTTAGACAAGATTAACTTAGATATTGCAGAGCTTAAAACAGAGCGTAGAATTGATCAACAACACAGAGGCAGAGATAGAAGCAATTCAAGAAATTCAAAGCAATACCAAGGTGTATGTTGGTACCATCAGAAGTTTGGAAATAAAGCTTATAAATGCATTAAACCTTGCAATTTCTTAAATAAAAATAATAATAATAATAACCAATATTCTTTAAATTAAAACGTTCCATCATGACGGTGGCGGATGATGGAAAACAAATTACACCTGCTCGCCGCCTTTTCATTTTTGATAAATTAAACAAACTGAATTTTTTAATAGACACTGGTGCAGTAGTTTCGGTCGTACCATCATCAAAATTCAAATCTTTAAAAATTAATTCAGATTTAATATTAACAGCTGCAAATGGCTCTCTTATTGATACTTTCGGTTCAAAATTGTTCAAAATTGATTTAGGTTTAAGACGTGAGTTTGAATTTCCTTTTCTTCTAGCAAATGTTTCAACACCAATAATTGGCGCAAATTTTTTAGAAAAATTTGGATTAATTGTTGACATAAAAAATAAAACAATCATTGATGTAACAACCAAATTAAAAGTCTCTGGAACTGCAGGCTTTTGTGACATTTACTCTCTAAAACTGCCCATTATTGAAAACAAATACACTCATCTTCTTAATCAATTCCCATCCCTAGCTTCTGAACCAGACTACACCAAACCGGTGAAACACACAACGGTTCATAGAATTGAAACAAAAGGCGTTTTACCATTCTCTCGACCACGCCGTTTAGACCCAATAAAACTCAAAATAGCTCCAACTGAATTCGAATACCTCGTTAAGATTGGAATATGCAGACCGTCGCGTTCACCAAGTGCATCTCCACTTCACTTAGTCCCCAAAAAGGACCCAAACGATTGGAGACCTTGCGGAGATTACAGGAGACTAAACTGCATCACAATACCAGATCGTTATCCACTTCCACACATACACGATCTAAGTATAGAACTGAAAGGCAAAACAATCTTCTCGAAAATCGATCTCGTACGCGCGTATCACCAGATTCCAATGGCTGAAGAAGACGTACACAAAACAGCAATCACAACTCCTTTCGGTATGTTTGAGTTTGAACGCATGCCATTTGGTTTGAGAAATTGCGCTCAAACCTTCCAACGTTTTATAAATGAAGTATTTTTTGGTCTGGATTTTGTATTCACATACGTGGACGATATATTAGTTGCAAGCAATAATGAATCAGAACATATTGAACATTTAAAAAATGTTTTTACGCGACTCGATCAATACGGACTTAATATAAAACCCACAAAATGTACTTTCGGCGTTCCCTCTCTTGATTTTCTAAGTTACGAAATTTCTTCAAAAGGTATTCAACCTTCCAAAGATAGGATTGAAGCAATAACAAATTTTGAAAAACCAACTTCTATCATTAAATTACAAAAGTTTCTTGGCATGATCAATTATTATCATCGTTACATTCCGATGTTAGCAGCAGAACTATACCCTCTGCACGATATGTTAACATCTGCAAACAGGAGTAAAACCAAACAATTGTTTTGGACCGATAAATCAACAAAAGCTTTTGAAAACGCTCGATCACTTTTAGCTCAAAATACTTTAGTAACTCATTTTAATAAACATGCTCATTTATCTTTAAGCGTCGACGCATCAAATGTAGCAATTGGAGCAGTTTTACAACAATCTTCTAGAAACACATTGGAACCACTCGCTTACTTCTCAAGAAAACTAAGTGCAGCAGAATCTAAATATTCTACTTTCGATCGAGAACTTTTAGGAATTTACCAAGCCGTCAAACACTTCAAACACTTTCTCGAAGGACGAAATTTTACAATTTACACTGATCATAAACCCTTAACATACGTTCTAAATTCCAAAACTGATAGATCTCCAAGACAAACACGACACTTAGAATACATTGCACAATTCACAAATGACATTCAATACATCACTGGAAAACATAACATAGTAGCAGATACACTTTCACGCATTCCTGAAGTTGATGCAATTTCAGCACAAGACATTAATTTTTCGACTCTATATAAAGAACAACAAACTGATGAAACACTTAAAACTCTAATTTCTTCTCCGGATTCAAAAAACAATTTGAAAGAAATACATATTCCTATTCTAAATTCAAAAATTTGGTGTGATATTTCTAGTCATTCTTCGCGACCATATGTTCCAAATTCAATGAGAAAAATTATTTTTGACAAAATTCATTCACTATCACATCCTGGAATTCGTGCAACTAGACGCTTAATTCAATCAAAATATTTTTGGCCTAATATGCGTAAAAATATAAATGATTGGACATCATGTTGTATTAGTTGCCAGAAATCTAAAGTAAATGTGTATACAAAAACTCCAATCCAAAAAAATCAATATTCCTGCAGGCAGATTTGAGCATATCCATATGAATCTAGTGGGACCACTTCCAGTTTCTGACAGTTACAGGTACTTGTTGACCATTATCGACAGACATACACGTTGGCCTGAAGTTTATCCTCTTAAAGACATATCAACACATACAATAGCATGCACGTTCGTACAAAACTACGTTCCACGTTTTGGTGTCCCACTTCAAATTACCGTTGATCAAGGAACACAGTTCACCTCATGTCTTTTCACAGAGTTAACAAATTTACTTGGATCACACAAAATACACACTTCACCCTATCATCCACAAGCTAATGGCATGATAGAACGCTTTCATCGACAGTTAAAAACATCAATACTCACTTCGAATGATTCGACGCATTGGTCACAACTTTTACCATTCATTCTTCTTGGTCTACGAACTGCAATTAAAGAAGATCTGAAATGCTCTTCTGCTGAGATGGTTTACGGTCAAACCCTCCGTTTACCCGGAGAGTTAATTGTGCACAATAATAACAATAACGATAACACAGATCAAACTCTTCAAATGCTAAGAAAACATTTTTCTCATGTACGAACAAAAATTGTTCATCATAACCAAGATAACAGTTTTGTTCCAAAAGCACTAGATACTTGTGAGTACGTCTTCGTTAAAATCAATAGAACTTCAAGTCTTCAATCACCTTTTGAAGGTCCTTTTAGAGTTGTATCCAAACACAAAAATACTTTCAAAATTCAACAAGGCAATAAAATTAAAACCATATCTATCGATCTTTTAAAACCTGCACATGTATCACATTATTCCACAACTCAAAACCCTACATCCACAAATTATACACAAAGAAAAAAAGTAACTTTCAACATAAATTAACTAATTCATTTTCTAAATCAACTCAATTAAATTTTCTTTGTTCGTTTCACTGGAGGGGGAGAAATGTAGTGTCCTTTTCATATGCAAAATTGTTATTACTTTCATTTGTATCTTACTATTATTATACTTTATATTATTAAATACTTGTTTAATTTAATATTTCCATCTAGAAATATTTTAAAAGACTTTCTTTAAAAAACAAAAATTTTGATATATAATTTTCATTCGAATGTTTATAACTTAAGAATTGTGTTTAATAATAAATATTGTACAAAATATATATGGAATTTTGACTTCTATAGATGTCAAGTTTCATTTAAGTCCATTCAGTGGTTTTCGTGTAATGCTTTAACAAAGAGATAAACAGACAGACAAAAATTTTAAAAAGTCGATTTTCGGACTCCTCGCCATTTAAAATGTCCAACGCAAAGAGAGTTTCAAGAAAATATTTCATGTACAAATTTTTTTTTTTACAATTTTAAATATATATTTGGTGGTAACAAACGAATGAGTTTTTATTTTTATGGAACTCTATTTTTATACAACATTTATTTTTAACAAATTTTCACAACTCATAAAATATTTGAAAATTTTAGAATAATAAAATTTTCAATTCAAAGAAACCTTGATCGTAATAATAAAAATAAACAAAGTAGAATTCGTTAGAGTATAAATTTGATATGATACAGTTTGTGAATTGATCGTGTTATTTTGTGGTGGTATTGAGTCACCACATATATACATTTACAAATACTAGAGTACGCCAGTGGTCAAAACTAGACCTTTTCGCCATACCGCCCCCGAGCGACGCTGGGTATTACGGTTAGCATTTTTCTTTAAAAACCATTCCGTGCACTCCTTCTCTCAACTGTGATTCATTTAAAAAAAAAAAATCATCGAAATCGGTTGAGAAACACCCTGAAAAAAACGAAATTGTAACGATTTCTTTGAGATAGCTCGAAATAGTTGCGAATTAGTCGGAATTTCGACAAAGTCGTGAACTATGGTTTGCTGGGATATTGAAATCTTGCTGTATTAACATATTTAAATAGTTTATTTATTTACTCTTGACTGTGAATCAATATCTCTTCAAGAATAACATCTTAAGAAATGTTATTATGTAAATAAAATAAAAAATTCTACATCAGAAACCTTGCAATAATGTATCGATTGTGCAAATTACAATTTTTCTTTAAAACATATATGTACCTTTTTTTCTACACTTTGTCTCCAGCGTCCTAATGCGTTCACGATATGCTGTAAGGCCTTCTTTTCTTTTCAATAATCACGATTAAATTAGGCTGTAGAAATTGTATCAAAAATCACATTCTAATAACGTTATATCTTCCCTCTCACAGGCAAGGAATCAAATGGGTAAAGTCGAAATACCAATCGCACTTAATTGTCCTTCGACTGACGCAACGTGGCTATCTTGACAACATTGAAAAGGCAGTCAGCAATGGCAACGTGCTACTTATTGAGAATATTGGCGAAAATATAGATGCTGTACTCAATCCTTTGCTAGGTCGCATGCTCATTAAAAAGGGCACCTGTCTGAAAATGGGTGACAGGGAAATTGATTTCAATCCCAAGTTTCGTCTTATTCTGCACACTAAACTAGCGAACCCGCATTACAAGCCGGAAATGCAGGCTCAAACCACACTGATCAACTTTACAGTGACCCGTGATGGTCTTGAAGATCAACTTCTCGCCGAGGTTGTCAAAGCGGAACGGCCCGATTTGGAGGTGTTGCGCACCAGGTTGACACAACAACAGAATCACTTTAAGATCACGTTGAAATTCCTTGAAGATGATCTTTTACAACGTCTATCTTCAGCGGGTGAAAATGTCTTGGAAGATGTAACGCTGGTCATGAATCTAGAGAAAACCAAAAAAACAGCAGATGAAATAGAAATAAAGGTAGCTGAGGCTAAAATTACTTCCGTGCAAATTGATTCGGCACGTGAAGCCTATCGTCCAGCTTCAGAACGAGCCTCAATTATTTACTTCATATTAAATGATCTTTTCAAAATTAATCCAATCTATCAGTTCTCGCTTAAAGCCTTTACCGTAGTGTTTGCAAATGCGATTATGAGAGCGATGCCATCGGACAAGTTAAAGGATCGCGTGGACAATCTTATAGATTCGATCACCTACTGTAGCTTCATGTATACATCACGCGGTCTCTTCGAAGCGGATAAGCTTATTTTCCTGACACAAATGACCATACAGATACTCATTAGTTCTGGTGAGGTCGAGGCTATTGAGTTGGATTTCTTGCTGCGCTTTCCATACATGCCGAATATGACATCGAATATGGCTTTTTTGACTAATGTTGCATGGGGCGGCATACGG
Organism: Coremacera marginata; assembly: GCA_914767935.1. Taxonomy (NCBI): domain Eukaryota; kingdom Metazoa; phylum Arthropoda; class Insecta; order Diptera; family Sciomyzidae; genus Coremacera; species Coremacera marginata. Next base: position 168,186,121 of record OU612043.1, on the reverse strand, counting down.
GCGTTGAGCAATCTACCTGCATTTAAGGGCCTTGACAAGGACATTGAAGGTTCGCACAAACGTTGGAAGAAATTTATCGATTCAGAGAGTCCGGAGAAGGAAAAGTTCCCTGGGGAGTGGAAGACTAAAACAGCCATACAACGATTGTGCATCATGCGCTGCATACGTCCGGATCGTATGTCTTATGCCATGAAGTGTTTTATTGAGGAGAAACTTGGCACTAAGTATATCGAGGCACGTTCCTTGGAATTTGCCAAGACCTTCGAGGAGTCAAGTCCAGAAACACATATTTTCTTTGTGCTCTCACCGGGTGTTGATCCACTTAAAGATGTAGAGAAACTTGGTAAAACCATGGGTTTCCATGGTGACCATGACAACTTTCACAGTGTCTCTTTGGGACAGGGACAGGAGATTGTGGCGGAAAACGCTATTGATACCGCGTCAAATCGAGGTCACTGGGTCATTCTGCAAAATATTCATTTGGTAGCACGTTGGTTGCCAGCTTTAGAGAAGAAAATGGAATCGTCGTTGATCAATGTGCATCCGAGCTATCGACTATTCTTAAGCGCCGAGCCCGCTGCCGATCCAGCCTTTCATATACTGCCGCAAGGTATTCTAGAGTCTGCTATTAAGATTACAAATGAACCCCCTACTGGCATGCAGGCGAACATACACAAGGCACTCGACAATTTCAACGAGGAAACTTTGGAAATGTGTTCCAAGGAAACCGAATTCAAAGCAGTGCTCTTCTCACTCTGTTACTTTCATGCGGTAGTGGCTGAGCGACGTAAATTCGGTCCACAGGGTTGGAATCGAGTCTATCCCTTCAATGTGGGTGACCTTACCATATCCGTTTACGTACTCTTCAACTATCTGGAGGCCAACAGTCGTGTGCCCTGGGAAGATTTGCGATATCTCTTTGGTGAAATTATGTATGGCGGTCACATTACCGACGACTGGGATCGACGTCTTTGTCGCACCTATTTGGAGGAGTTCATGCAGCCTGAATTGATAGATGGTGATCTCGAATATTGTCCTGGTTTTCCCGCACCAGGTATTCTTAAATATGATGGCTATCACAACTACATCGACGAGAATTTGCCAACCGAAAGTCCGAATCTTTATGGCCTGCATCTTAATGCGGAAATTGGTTTCCTCACAACTGTCTCCGAGAGGCTCTTCCGCACTGTTTTTGAGCTGCAGCCACGCTTATCTGGTGGTAGTGGTGATTCTAGTGGTGAAGCACAGTCTGCCGATGATGTTGTTAAAGGTATGCTGGAAGATTTGATCGACAAGATACCAACACCATTCAATATACCCGAGTTGATGTCGCGTGTTGAAGATCGCAATCCTTTTATCATTGTGGCGTTCCAAGAGTGCGAACGTATGAATATTCTAATGGCCGAACTGCGCCGTTCGTTACATGAGCTAGAATTAGGTCTTAAGGGTGAGCTGACTATATCCGGTATCATGGAGGCCCTCATGCAGTCACTTTTTATGGATCAGGTACCGGAGAGTTGGACAAAACTAGCATATCCAAGTTTGCTGGGTCTACAGTCATGGTTTGCCGACTTAATGCTACGGCTGCGTGAGCTTGAGGGCTGGGTGGCTGACTTTAGACTGCCTTCATCTGTCTGGTTAGGTGGTTTCTTTAATCCACAGAGCTTGCTGACAGCTATTATGCAACAGACGGCAAGAAAGAACGAGTGGCCACTAGATAGAATGTGCCTGAATTGTGATGTCACAAAGAAGACAAAGGAAGAAATAAGGTAAGTGTGTAAAATGCAGTACGAAGAGTATTTTAAATTCTAATGAATTATTGCTTTCAAGTAATAAATAAACGTACCAGGTTCAATTTTCACGGTAAAAACTAGACAATTTTTTAATTATTTTTTAGATTTTTTTTGTTATGAAAACTTTACTTTTTTTGAGAACTAGGAAGGAGCTTTTAAGCTTTTAGGGGTCAGGTGTTGAGGTATCAGGTGTTGATACTGATAAAAAAAATATTATTTATTTCTATATGTGCCACGCCTCCTGTGGGTGTTACGAAATTGATGAACGCCTTCTGCAGTACACGTGGGCCTCTCAGATTTTCAGTGAAAATTTTATACCATAGAACAAATGACAAGTTCGAAATTGTTATCACTATCAAACTACTACTGTGGGGAAAAAGGCACAAAATAAAGATTTTTTTTTTTTTAGCATTTGTACACAGCCAGAAAGGAGTTCGTGTACTACGTCAAAATATACATGTTCTGGCGCTAACTAAGAATTTTAATTATTCAAATAAAAACAATTTAGCAGGAAAAGTGAAGGAAAAGCATAATATGTTAAAAAAAAATATTTTGTTTTATGCGCTTAAATTTAAAACCTCTTATTTCAGTGCACCACCACGTGAAGGCGCCTACGTCAATGGTCTATTTATGGAAGGTGCTCGTTGGGATACGAAAATGGGTACCATTGCCGATGCTATTCTCAAGGATCTGTTTCCCGCAATGCCTGTAATATTCATAAAAGCTGTGACACAAGATAAACAAGATACGAAGAATATCTATGAATGTCCCGTTTACAAGATACGGTAAGTATTTTAGTATCTAGTAGATACAGAAACTTATGGTTACAATAATGAAAACAATGAAAAATTCCTAGATTTGCTTACCTATTCTATATTGCTTGCCAACTTTAAGCATTCGAATAGCCTTACCTTATTGAGTTTCGTTTATCTCTAAATGCGTTGCTTAGAATCAGAAGGGATCTATATTTCTAATTTGCTTTTTAAAGTATATAGTGCATTTATGATTTTGTTTATATTTAAAGTGTGTCTAGGACAATTATATCCTGATTAATTCGTTTGTTTAATATAATTTTTATTTTTTTAGTTAGTTTAGCTAACCCTTTAGTTTAGTTAGTTTAGCTAAGATCCACTAACCTTTGATAAATAAAAACGCATTATTTTTCAATTCAAACTTACTTACTTAGTTGGCGCTTACAACAGTAAGTCGGTTTTCGCCTGGTGTAAGAAATTGCGCCAGCCATTTTTGTTTTAGGCTTGCTGCCGGCTGTTGGAAGCTCCAAGTTTTGTCAGGTTGTCCTCTTCTTAGTCATTCGCTGAAGCGTAGTCTTCCATTCGCTCAACATGGCCTAGCTAGCGGAGCCGATCGATTTTTATGCGCTTTACTATGTCGATGTCGGCGTATAGCTCATACAGCTCATCGTTACATAGTATTTGGTACTCGCCATTGACGCAGATTGGTACGTAGATTTTACGAAGGATCTTTCTCTCGAACGCTTTCAAAGTCTCTTCATCAGAGCTGCTCAGCGTCCAAGTCTGTGCTACATATAACAGAACGGGCATGATTAGTGACTTAAAGAGCGTAACTTTTGTTCGTCGAGAGAGGACTCAGCTTCTCAATTGCCTACTGAGCCCAAAGTAACACCTGTTGACAATAGTTATCCTTCGTTTTATCTCTCTACAGATATCGTTGTTGGAATTTATGCTGGATCCCAGGTAGACGAAGCCCTTCACCCATGCGACTCGACTCTTTTTCTAGTTTGGAGAATGCTGCACTGACTTCGCGTGTGTTATGGCCAACGATAACAATATCATCAGCGTACGCTAGCAGCATAACACTCTTAAAGAATATTGTGCCGCTTTGTCTCAGATCAGCAGCTCGAATGATCTTCTCCATGATTAGGTTAAAAAAGTCACACGATAAGGAATCACCTTGTCTGAAATCTCGTTTGGTAACAAATGGAGGGAGAAATCCTTCCTGATTTTTACTGCGCTGATGGCGTTGCTCAGTGTCATCCTGCATAGACGGATGGGATTCCTTATTGGACTGTCGAAAGCTGTCGAAAGCGAATGATGGGTGTCGATTTGTTTTTCTTAGGCCTTTTCTAAGATTTGTCGTAGCGTGAATATCTGGTCGGTGGTAGATTTTCCAGGTATGAAGCCACACTGATAAGGCCCAATGAGTTAGTTTACCATGGGCATCAGTCTTTTCGATATTTATTGGATTGGACAGAGTACACTGAGGTTCCAATCGTTTGGGATGCATTGAATTCAAATTCAAACACGCAAAGCAAAAAAAAACGTTTATAGCCAGTTTGCCGCTTACGAACTTCGTTTTTGTGCTTAAAAACGTTTTTTAAAATAGTTTCAACAGTAACGAGAAACGGAAACACTCGCGGGAAACGGGTTATTTAGTTGCAGGAAATGAATTTTGTTTGTCAAAACGCGTGCGATTTTTCAATTGTGGCAAATGATGAATTTATTTGTTGTAACTTAAAACTTCGTTTGTAGGAAATAAACTTCTTTTCTCATAAACGAACATTTTAAAATAAAAAAAATTTTTTTTTTGGCTGAAAGAATAAGCAGCACTAGCCGAATAGTAGCCGACTGAAAACATAATAGATTGTGGTGCAACAGATTAAGCAGAGCGCACAGTAAACTAGACATCGACGAAGTCGGGGTTCGATTCCCAATGATCAAAGTAAGAAATTATATTTTTTTTAAAAATCATATTAAATTTATGAGCCAAAAAATGTTTTCTTAACCGAATTCAAAAATGAGGAGGTTCTCTAGGTTGTCGGTTTCTCTGTTTTGTTTTTTTTTTATGTATCTACATCAATAACTCCTAAGCCATATGCCTGATTGCCATAATTTTTGGGGAACAGTTAGATATCAATAGATAGATATTCGAGAACTGGGCGTGGCAATACTAGATCTCACAATACTAGATACTACTGTATCTCGAATAATATTGACACTAGTGTACTGCAATTTACTGTAGAGGTAGACACGGTCAATACAAATAACGATCAATAAAATGGGCGTTATTTGACAAATGGGCGGGGGAATATTAGAAAAAGAGTGTATCTCGAATAGTATTGATACTATGGTACTGCAATTTGGTGTAGGGGTAGGCATTATTAGTACAAATTATGGTCAAGAAAGTGCGTGGTATTCGACTACTGGGCGTAGCAATAATAGAAAAACAGTGTATCTCGAATAATATTGACACTAGGGCACTAAAATTTATTGTAGTACAGGGGTAGGCAGAACAATTAAAAATTACGGTCAATAAAGTAGGTGCTATTCGACAAATGGACGTGGCAATACTAGATAAACACACTCTCAGTTAATATTGGCGCTGGGGAACTGAAATGAAGTACAGGGGTAGGCACAATTATTACAAATATTAATGGCAATATTAGAAAAACACTATATCTCGAATAATATTGACACTTGGATAATAAAACTAATTACAAGAATGTGTATAATTATTTCAAAACACGTGACATCCAATTTAAATGTAAAAGACACATTTGAAATAACCAACAAACTTCCAAAATTTAATAGAACAAATTTTTGAAGAACAATTGTATATATGTTGTTTATACACTTTTTTCGAAAATTTATCATATTCTCTAAAAAGGAAGAAATAAAAACTTTAAAAAAAAAATCAACTACAAAATCGCTACAAAGTAAGAAATAATTTTAAAATAACTTTTCCTTTTAATTTCTTGGTCACATCTGATAATTTATTTAAGCATGTTATTACATTAGAAATTTATTTTATTTTTTTCTAATATTTAATAATAATATTTATATTAATACTAATATTTAATATTTCTAATTTCTTGATCATATTTGACAATTTATTTAAACATATTATTACATTGGAAAACTTATTATTTTAACTTTTTTTCTTATTTGTTTTATTATCACTAATATATTAATTTCTTTATGAATACTGAAGTTGGAGCTTCTGATTAAAAGTCTGATTATATTAGCGCCACCTTAAAAGATATTGTGTTCATAAAGAAGTTAATATATATATGACAATGCAACATATTAGAAAAAAATTATATATGTTTTCAAAAGAAATAATATGTTTAAATTAACTATCAAATATAACCAAGAAATTAAAAGGAAAAGTTATTTTAAAATTATTTTTTACTTTGTAGTGATTTGTAGCCGGTTTTTTCTTTTTAAAAAAGTTTTTTTTCGTTATTTTTTCCATATTTTTTGTTTATTTTTATCGTAAGAGACAAAATTCGTTTTGCGGTAACTACGGGTCATTCATTTGAATGTTAATTTTACATCATTAAAAAACAAAAAAAAAAAAACGAAATGGCCAACTCAGCCCTTGAAAGGACTTTGACCGAGCTTCAATTGTGTTGTGTGTGATGTGAAATGTTTGCACACAAATGATCGAGGGCTGGAACATGTTTTACGCCGACGCCGAACGTCTTATGTTCTCAAGAAGCTATTCATGGCAGGTTTTACTCTCTGTGGTTTGCCACTGTCTACAGAGTGGTGACGGCCGCACAGAAAATTTAATTCAATTGAAAAAATTTTCTGTGTCAAATGGAGGATTCGAACATGGGTACTCTGGCGTAAGAGTCACACACTCTACCCACTACGTCATTAGTATAAGTAATAAAAAATTGTTTGTTTGTTAACAGATATTTGTAATATATGAAGATGGCGCTGAAGTGGTGTCCATCAAAAAAAGGTGAAAATCGGTCCATATCATATCGCGACCCCAGATTGTCGTAAAACAAAATGCATTCGAAAATAGACCTCTGAATGTACATCTTTTACCAAAATGAAATGAAAATATGAAAAATTAAGAAAATTATGAATCGTAGAAAACATAGTCGGAAAATTTACGTCATTTTTGACCATATTGTTGCGTGTAAAAACTAGGCAAATTTTTCAAAGACGCTCATATTGGTAGAATAACATTACAAGCACATTAAGAAAAAAAAACAATTAAAATCCGTCGATTAGTTTGTTTGCAGTAGTGTGGGCCGTTTTTAAAAAGAATGTTACGAGAAAAACGCATTTAAAGCTTCACACATTTAAAAGCATCGAAGCGGTCAAGTTCCAAAACAAAACTTGCTTACTTACTTACTTAGGTGCCCGTAACAACCTGTGTCCGGGTTTCGACCGACCTCATCAGCTCTTGCCAGGCGCCTCTGCTTTGCGCGCACCTTCTCCAATCGGATACACCAAGTGCGGTTGGGGCTTCCTCAGCCTGGTCCATCCAGCGGAGGCATGGTCTCCCTCGTCGTCGTTGACCAGCGACTCTCGCCTCGAGCACCATTTTCGCTGGAGCGTCAATGTCTTCGTAGAGCTCATACAACTCGTGGTTCATTCGCATGCGATAGTCATCGCCGACTCGAACAGGAGCGAAGATTTTGCGAAGAACTTTTCTCTCGAACACCCCCAGAGCGGCTGCGTCAGTTTGCGAAACTACCCATGCCTCAGCACCATAAAGCAGCACAGGTAGAACGAGCGTATTGTAGAGTGTTAGTTTTGTCGATCGAGAGAGGGTTCTGGAGCTTAGTTGCTTACTGAGCCCGTAGTAGCACCTATTAGCAATTATTGTTCTTCGCTTTATCTCCAGGCTGATTTTGACTACTTCAAAGTTATAGCTGCCGGATGAAACGTGGGAGTATAAACGCCGCGCTCCCTTGTTTGTACACAGCATATACTTTGTTTTACCCTCATTTATCATCAAACCCATTTTGGCTATTTCCTTTTCGATATCGGCGAAAGCAGCGGTAACATCTCTCTGGAAATAAAACTGACACCTCCATAGTTGGCGCAGATTGTTGGGTCTCCTTTCTTATATATAGGGCAAAGTATGCTGAGATTCCAATCGTCGGGCATGCTTTCCGCTCGCCTTATTTTGCTGATGAGCTGATACATGCGCCTTATCAATTCATCGCCGCCAGTTTTTAACAATTCAGCTGACATGCCATCAGCACCCGCTGCTTTATTGTTTTTGAGTCGTTAGATACCAACTCGAACCTCTGATACTTCCACTCCGTCATCGTTGATTGGTGGCTCTGAACTGCGCTCTCCATGGGTGGCATTGGTGGAATCGTCACCAGTAAGTAAATTGGAAAAGTGCCGTCTCCACAATCTCAGCACACACTGTGTATCCGTATTCAGATCTCCATTTTCGTCTCTACAAGTGGATGCTCCGACCTTGAAACCTTGGGTTAGACGCTTAACCTGTTGATGGAATTTCCGTGCATCCTTCTTGCCCTGGTATTCCTCTAGTTCCTCACGCTCACGCTTTTCCTGCTCTCTTTTCTTGCGTCTGAAAAGGTGCCTCTCTTCCTTCCTCTTTTCGCGGTAGTTTTCTCGCACGGCTCGCGTTGCAGTAGACTGCAGCGTTTTCACTCCTGATCGTACCATTGGTTCCGAGTAGGATATATGCGCCCTAAGTCCGCCGGCGTCGTTGGGTCCAGATGTTGGTTGGTTGAGCTTAACCGAGAGTTGAGCAGAGTAGGCTTCGGCAGTCCGTTGTAATTGCAGCTTAGCGACATCTAGCTTTCGTTGCATTCCTGTGCGTATGTTCTTCGCATTGCATGATCGCATGCGGATCTTGGTGCTACTAACTACCATGTTTCGCCCCGCTGCGAAGCCAATTAGTTTTAGACCGTTGTTCGTGGAGGTCTCATGAAGACTGAACTGACCGACAGTGGGGCCAAAGATGCCTTCCCTTCCGACTTTCGCATTAAAATTGCCGAGGACCAAAACAAAACTAACAATTAAATATTTATTTTTCTCTACAAGGTATAGTTTACATAGCATATATACATGGACACATTTCAAACACACAGACACTTTTGCACACACTCAGCCAGCAACCATGACGCGTTTTAAAAGCTTCTTCGGTTTGATCGATTGGTACTCTGGCGCACCGGGTTTTAAGCGCTGTAGAATCTGTATTATAAGTGGAATTGATTTGAAATTTTTTTACATATTCTTGAATATCGATTTCGATATCAAAAAAATCGATTTTCAAAAAATTGTTTGCCTAAAACCTCCCTTTAATGCTATTGATGACTATATATAAGTATTCAAGGTTTGTCTAGAACAAATATATCTTGAATAATTTTATGTTTAATTTCACGGTAAAATTCAAAAAGGATCTATTACAAGTATTCTTTTTCAAAACTACTCTCTTTAAAAATCTCTTTTACATACATAACAAACGGCGATGAAGATACATTAAAAAATATATGACAAATAATAAAATGCATTCAAAAGTTAATATGTAATATGTATATTCAAGTTCCATTGCCATGAAATGTTTTTTTTTGAAAATCTGGAACTAGATTAAAGGGGAATAGATTATTTTAAATTCTAAATAACTCATTTAACTACCTTCAATTTCAAGCTGTCACATACTCGTAATAAACTTCTTTAATGAATATCGGCAAGTTTTTCATGAAGAATTATTCTATTCAATTTCCTTTAGTTTCCTTTAGTCAGAGTAGCGCGTTAAACTGTGTGTGTCAGTAGCCACATAAGGGCTCGGGCTCACATCCTTTTTTACATTTTTTTCCTTTTCCTTTCAGACCATCTGTTGTTGTTTTCTGCCATTCGTTTGTCAATCAATTTCGATTTGTTGGCACTTCCTTTCCGTACAACTCAGACATTGTGTGTTGTGTGCACATTTATATCTGTATTTGTATTGTATGCGTGGGAGTTTAACGGTCTTCTATTTGTTTACAAGGGCTGCTGATGATTGATTTGTAGTAGGTTTGTGCATTTGATTGAGTTCACAGAAGTATTTTTTGTTGGTTTAAGTAACTGACCGACTTTCACATTGTCTTCTCTTTAGTTTTGAGTTTTTTTTTATTAATGATTTTTAAATAATATCATTTAGGATGATATTTAAAGAAATCAATAAGAGTTAGTTTTAAGATTGGAAAATATTTTGTAAGCCTTTTCAATAGAAGTTGTAGTAAGGAATTTTTCTAAAAAAACCAATACAATTAAATAAAAAGAAAGACAAATACTAAGCGAAACCATAACATAAGCAAGCTACTGAAGCATTTTAAGCATGATTTTTGTCACACGGATATGTGCATTTCTTTTTTTTTTTCTTCTTCAGTTTTGGTATTTTGTGACTTTATTAAAGAAACTCGGGGAAACAGCTTGAAGAATCGAGTGAAATAGTCTGCGGCAATTCATTAATACGCAACTCAAGGCAAAACTTGAGATGTTACTTCCAGAACTGGTGTCTGGTATAAGATCTAAATCTGCTCAAATTTTTACTTTCACATTCCATGAGGATTTGACGTTTACATGTTTACGTCATGCTTACATGTTTTGCTTCTTAGCTTAAATTGGAGTGTATTATTAGATGGCAATAATGTTGAATCTAGTTTTAATATTTTCAAAACTCAAGTTTTAACTATGTCTGATTCGCATGTTCCGCATATGCATAAAACTCATCATAAAATACCCTGGTATACTAAGGGGCTTAAAAAGCTAAAAAAACCAAAGAAATAAATTTTTAAAGTTGTTCAAGACTACCAATGATCCAATGCATTATAATAAATATTTGCACTATATGGGCGAATTTAATTTCCTCAATAAATTCCTATACAAGTAATACATTTTTAACTATGACTCTAAATTAAATCAAACCCAAAATATTTTTAGAGTTTTATCCAAGCCAAAAGAGGGGCTCTCAAATTCCTTCTTCAAGGTTTTTAAATGATATGTCTTCATCTTACTTAGCTGGTAGTGTACAGTTGTTTGTTGGTTTTTTCAAGTCCAACTTTTGTGTGGACAATAACAATCCAGTTGATAATTTGGTTGACTCAGTTGATGCCTTTACTCGTATTGATGACTTTTCTATCTCCATTAGTGATGTTATTGAATCTATTGAGGGTATGAAAACAACATTTAAGGAGATATTGATGGTATTCCTTCAATTCTTTTCTTAAAATGCGCAAATGCGTCAGCGGTCCCATTGTGTGTAATTTTTAATAAGGGCATGGTACTGTTTTAAAGCCGAAAAAAATGCATGTGTATTTATTTCATATGCATATGCAAAAAATTAAAAATTATCGATAAATAAATCCGTGAAAGCGATTCTCCGGAAGCACCTCGAAAAAAAGTTGCTTTGCGGTGAACACGATTAGAGGTTAGTGGGTCATCTGAAAAAAAATTCAAAATTAGTTTAAAAGGTAATATATTTCCCGAGGTTATACCAAAGAGTTTTTTAAATGTTTTTTTTTTGCGTTTTGAAGTCAAAAACGCGATTTTTGCTGAAAAATTGAGGTTATTTTATTATTTTAAAATAGGAAAAAAAACCACTGAATTTATAGCTTCCTGAGGTGTTCCTCAGGGTAGTATCCTATGACCCTTGTTCTTCATTCATTTTTCATTTTCTTCATTTTTTATTAATGATATAAAAAGTGTATATTAAACTGTTGCTTTATACTTTATGCAGATGACCTCAAACTTTTTCAGAAAATTTCGTCCTCTTCTCACATTGCTGATCTGCAAGCGGACATTACAAGAGTCGTGACCTGGAGCCAAAGTAATGGGCTTGCATCAAACTTTGCTAAATGTTTTCATTTAATACTCTCTAAGCTCACGTTGAATACATTATCCAACTCATACTTCTTATCTGATTCAGAAATCCAATCGGTTCCTACATATCGTGATCTGGGCGTTATTTTCGATTCAAAATTTACATTTAGTGACCACGTCAATTGTCTTATTCCTAAAGCTTACTCTTTATTGACCTTTATACGTAGAAATAGTTCTGAGTTTTCGGATCCACATACCCAAAATATGTTGTTTAATGTGTTTGTGAGGTCAAGTCTTGAGAATGCGTCTATTATTTGGTTCCCTTTTTATGCCTCAACGTCTTTTAGACATGAGAAAATACAAAAAAATTTTACAAGATATGCTCTGCGTTCTACAAACTTTCATGATCCGTTGTCACCTTATAGTACAAGCCTTTTGCTTTTAGATCTTAAATCTTTGGAATCAAGACGAAAGATATCGTCACTCTTATTTAAGCATGACATCATTTTTGGAACAATTGACTGTCATAATTTATTAGAGCTTATTTTGTTCAATATTCCGTTAAGACATTTACGTAACTCTTAACTGTTTTATGTAAAAACATGTAAAACCACTTATGCTTTAAATGAACGGATTACGAGAGCTTTGACTCTATTTAATGAATTGTGTATTACGCGCAAATTTGATATCTTTGCTCCTAAGCATATTATTATCCCATTTTGTCCAGCGTTGCGTTAACCTGGAATTCATAGAGTGATAGATTTTCATGAATTCCAAAAAGAATATAAAATTTTAAGAATTTATCTAATCGATTTCTAATCGAATTTTCCATTTTTTTTATCTCTAATTTTAAATCTCTAAAAAATCGAAAAAAATTAAATAAAATGTAATTCTTATACGAACGTCTTTCTAAGGCGTTTGGCTTTATAACTAACTTCTGTGAATTTTTATGAATTTTGACTGACATACGTGGCTCCCGCGAGTAGACACATCGCTGGTCTTTAACGAAATACGTTTTTGTATATTTTTTGTTGTTTTGTAGAAATTCTTGTTATCAATATTGGCACAAAACGCTCGATTTTGCTTGTAGAATATCTTTCAATATCATTCCGTTGGAAAATTAAAAATCTCGAGGTGACAACTCCATGTTTCCATTTTCATTTTTTTTTTTTTTAATTTTTTAATTTTTTTTTTTTTTTTTTGTTCTAAGTTAGACCAGACTCAACGAGAACAAGGGCCAGTCCATAATGGGTTAAAAATTTAATTAATAGGTTTTTTTTAAATAATTATATAAATATTCTTATTATTATTAACTTTTGTTACTAAATTATTAAGAATTGTAGTCTGTAAGGATACATATGGACTTGATGATGAAAAATAAAATATTAAACAAAGTAAAATATTCACTTTATTCGTCATGTAACTAATATTTTGGTATATACTTTAACTTTGTACGATGAATATTAAAGACTGTATGTATGCCTAACCATCCCATTTCAATTTTTTCAAAAAGGAGAATTTTCCTTCAAAATTTTGCCAAAGGAGGATAAAAGGAGAATCAGTATTTACCGATAAAAAACATTTTTAAATGTTATTTTAGTTAGAGAACTGATTACGAAATATATTGTCAATATCTTATTCCAAGTGCATTTACTAAAATTCATCTTCGTCAACGGTTTGTTCGTCGTTGGCCACATTATATTTCAATTTCGAAGCATATCCGGTTACGATTTGATTTGGCAAACTTAAAGTCCAATTGGCGCTTGTCGCTTGTTGCGCTCAATGTGTTCTGACTATGATCGTCGAAAAATTTGTGTTATAATTTGGATATAAAAAGAGAATGATTGAAGGATAAAAGGAGGATTCAAGATGAAAAAGGAGGTTCGGAGATTTTCGAAACTTTTGGCTTAAAAAGGAGGATGATCCGCCCAAAAGGAGGATAGATGGGATGGTTATGTATACCCCATAAAAACCGCGCCGTATGACGTAACTCTACGTCATAGTATCATTTGTGTTCTTACTTTTGAAAATCTTATTACATTTTCTTTAGGTTCAATTGCACACGTAATTGTTCCCTATAACTTGATTAATCAGGTATAGCTCAATCCCTTTCTTTCATTTCTATTGAACTTTTGTTTACTGTTTTACAAATATAATTGAAAAAATTTCTGACCATACATATAATGGATGCTAAATATAATTGGGCTTATTTTTCCATTATCTGGAGAGAGATTTTTTATTTAGTGTGTAGATAATATTTTGCTCTTAAATGTCTGTTCAGAAAATCTTTTAATCAGATTGACAGTAAATGAAATATAACAAGAAAACTAATATCATTTTGCCGTCTTGTTTAAATAATCAAAGTGTTTCCATGCAAAAATAAGTTTGAAAAATTGTTCAAGATACCGATTTGTAGGTATGATTTTTCTCTACAAAATCCTTTATTTACTTGAGGTATAAAAATTATGGGAAATACAAGTAAAAAACCAATTTAATGCTTTGATTCAAGATGACGCCGAAGTTAAGGGGCGGAGAATTGTGCAAATTCAAGCTTAGGCAACTTTAGGCTACTTTATCGAGCTACTTAGGCTCGATTTTAGTTGGCAACGGTTTCGCTTTGTGAAAGGTAGGTACAATTTTCCTGAACTATAATAGCAAACTATTATAGCTATCGGTTTCATTTGTACCGAAATAGTGTCAAAGTGTTTTTTTTTAAAAACGTTAAAAATTGCACATACTAAAAACATTGCTAGGAAATACTCATTAACACTCTTAATATTGACCATTAAAAATGTGTCTTCGCAAGTCTCCTTTTGTGTGCAACCTTTTTTAACGTATTTTCCAACAGACATTTTTATTTTTGAATTTAAGAGTATTATATAAAATCAGCCCAAGTTCTTAAAAGTCTTTGAAACCCGTTAAGTTGATGCCATAAAAGAGGTTGACAGCTTAAAGATGTCTGCCAAGCAGAGATTCCCTTGAGCTATAGACAGGCATGTGGGCAGACTAAAACATTAAAAATAAATAATAAAAAAAAAAAAATTAAATGAGTGTGAGAAAATTGCTTTTACAGCTGTGTGGCGCCAGTGAAGCACTTCTTCAGCTATTGTCCATGGCCACTAATTTGGTTCTATTTATTTATCCTCTTTTTTCTGCTTTCTGTTGTCTTATTTTTGCACATGGTGCTGTTGCTGATTTGTTCACACATAATAAAACTCATCATACTCATCATTTTGAACTCTTTTCAACTCAATTCAGCTCAGCACGATTTGATACAATTTACTATCACTCAAAAATTCAATGTAAAAATGCTTGACTTGGATATCTAAAATACTTGAAATCTTTCTCTTACATGCGTGCTTTTGTGCTGAAGTTTGTTTCTTTTTCTTTTTTTAATAGTCACTTTTATCTATTTCATCAACTTTTACTGTATTTTATTCTTTCTTCGTTTTCAGCATGCGGGGCCCTACATTTGTATGGACATTTAATTTAAAGACCAAGGAAAAGGCTGCCAAATGGACTTTGGCTGGTGTTTGTCTGCTATTGCAGACTTAAAACATAATTTTGTTTGGTACGCGATGAACGCATAAGCGGGCCATCCCGCAGAAATTGCATTAAACATAAGTATTTTAAACAACTTATTATGGAAATTTTACTGCGTTCATATAACTTGTATTTATTATGACTTTTATTTCAATAAAAACTTATTTTTATGGCTAATTCTATGGTAATGGCTAACGGAGCTTCCTCGTGATGGTAAAAAAATCTTATTTAGAGTAGTTTTTGGCCTAGAAAAGGTAAAATTAAGCATGAGGTTTAAATTGAGAATGAATATCCGCAGTTAACCTAATTCGCGAATGCAAATCGATGAACATTTTTATTGGTAAGGAAATTTTATTTTATAGAAAAAACTTCGATTTGGACGAAACTAAAATACTTCTACATCCGTGCTTAGTTATTTAGTTAGTTATTTTGATGCCGTCCCTTTGATGATTAATTTTTAAATATTAATGCTTATGTGTAAAAAATTTAATCAATACATTAAATTGCTATTTTGGTAGCGTCACTTTATGTGGGAGGTAGGCGTAGTCTTAAGCTGATTTTGTCAAATTTCAAATTCGGAGTGCATCGTAATAAAGGGTGATTCAATACGAGCTCCGTTTTTCAACTGGGTTGTTTTGACAGCTGCTATGTGTCAACTGGCTTGTACATATGCTGTTTGTGTTTAGTATTCAATACGGCTCTATGAAATAAGGCCCTAGGAAATAAGGCCCTAAACTAAAAATGAAATAAGGCCCCAATCATTTCTATACAAAACAACAACACGAATATTTGGGCATTATTTCCTGTTTTGGGGCTTTATTGCGTTTTTAAAAATGGGGTATTATTTCATAATGAAATAAAGCCCCAAAAGTAAAACAAACTAAGGCCCAAAAAATTTCTTTTTGATATAATAGCTTGAATATTTGGGGTATTTTTTCATTTTTGGGGTGTAATAGCACCTCAAAATTTTCAAAACCCATAAATTTTTGTTATTTTATGGAATTGTATCATCTATAATTGCAAATTTAGTGAAAAAATAAAACTATTCTAAACAAGATTCATTCTTTCACATAGCATGGCATTTCATGTAATCTTTGATGGTTGGCCAAGCTTAAATGATTTTTAGCATCACGGGTTTTCTTAGGAGTAGTCAGAGGATTTACGAAAAATATTATTAAGTTTGGGAACGAGTATTGTGTCACCTATTTATTGGGTCGAAAAAATGATAGACAACTTGAAACTAGTCAAGAAAAGAAACAACTTAAAGACATATTAGAATCGAAAATGCTCGAAAAAGTCTGAAAAACAAATTCCCACGGCTATTGAAGACTATTGACTGCATTATAATGGACTATGAGACATACCTAATAAGGGACTCTATATCCAGATCCACAATTCTATACAACGAAAAATGTCGATGACTCAGTTAGCAAAATTCAACTCAAAAACTTGGACAGAAAGTTCTGGTTTGGAAAGATGTTTTACAAAAGGCGCAGTACTGAAATTTATCAGAAAGAGTGCTTGAAAAAAATACTAGTTCCATTTTCTATATTACAACATTATTTTAGCCTGACTTGGCAATAGCCCATTACGAAATCAACTATAGAGATTTTAAATCAAAATGGGGTAAAATTTGTTTGTAGAAAGCTAAACAAGCTCCGCAGAGCTTCGCCTCATCGGGCTGAATCCAAAAATAAAGTGTAAATGACGGTCAGGGTATCCCTATTGTTGGGGCTTTATTTCATCGAATTGGGGCTTTATTTCGTAGGGTGTTATTTCATAATGAAATAAAGCCCCATTTTTGGGGTCTTATTTCGTTTTTATTTTGGGGCCTTATTTCCTGGGGCCTTATTTCACAGAGCCATTCAATACGACTCAATCATGAAAAGACTTACTTCTGAACAACGTTTATTAATTGTGGAAACTTACTTCCAAAATCAGCCATCAGTAAGAGAATGTTATAGAGTTATTCAACATCATTTTGGTCGTTATAAGCGTCATATGATCATGATCATCAATATCATTGGATTGACGCCATTGGATTACTTTCTTTGGGGATATGTTAAATCACTTGTCTATGTCGACAAACTCGAAACTATTGACGCTTTGGAAACCAACATAACTCGTGTTATTCAAGGAATACCGTCCGATATGCTCGAAAGAGTTGTCAAAAATTGGACCCACAGAATGGACCATTACAGAGCTAGGTGTGGGCAGCATTTGAACGAAATAATTTTTAAACATTGAGTTGTAGGAACCGAACTATCATTCCAAATAAAAATTTGCATCAATACATTGATTTTTATGTATTTTATTTAGAAAACAAAGTCGGAAGCTCTTATTGGATCACCCTTTAGTTAAAGCTAATGTCCAATTGTTTGCAATTGTGGAATATAAACAAATTTTCGAAAAAATGTAAATAAAAGAATCTAAAAAATTACATATTTATGTTAACATATTGCAGGAATATATACTTTATGTAAAATTGAAGTGCACGTTTTTGTAAAACTCCAAAATTTCTTTGCCGATTTTTATGAAATAAGTCTTAAAATATCATATTTGTGCAACAGCTCACTAAACATAGGAATATTTTCCTTTTGAAATACTAACAGCTAGTACAAAAGCCCGTCCTACGATGGGTTGAAAGTATTTAAAGTAAAAAATATGACAAAAAATTTCTTGGGGTTATAGCTCCGTACCTAATATCGCTCCAACTGTAATTATTTTTTATCATCATTACAGTGCTTTTGCATTATATACTGTCCTGAAAAATGTTCAGCCTGAAAGAATGCGCAAACATACAAGGCAATCATGCTACTCTCTCACTCATAAGTATCAAATGAATTTTCTGTGCATACTTTCAGGCTGAATTTTTCAGGAAAGTATATGTTGAAAAAGCACTGTAATAATGACAAAAAATAATTACAAAATGAGCGATATGAGGTGCGGAGCAGCGTGCAGGCCTTTTATGTATTAAGATTAGTATATTTAATTAAAGTGAAAATTTTTTACGACATCATCCCCGATGCCAAGCAGTGCTTGATAATTTTCTTTTCACGCGTTTGTGTTGCGAGAGTTTCAATAAACTCCATGTTGCTCTCTACTCTTGTCTTTTCATGATCAGCTTGTGCTGATTAGCACAGCACAACAAAAAAAAAAACCAGACAAGCCTCTAGCAAGGCGGAAAGTGAGCCAAATTGAGCCAAATTTTGTCTCCACACTCATTCAAAGAGAAATAAAAATGTGTCAAAACTCCTTTTTGATAAAAATCGTGGCGAAGCACATTTCTTTCAATAATGAGTAGTCCGTAGTCTAGGAAAGTGAGCGATATTAGTCAATGGGGCATGTCACTTTTATTTGAATCGAACTTCTTCTACACCATTTGTTTAATTTCAACCAAAATTTGCACATTTTTTTTTTTTATTTTGGCCAGTCTGCAAAGTACAAGATACAAGCGGGATTAGACTAGGGGGCGTGTAACTTTAATTTAAACAGAATTCCTTCTACAACGTTTTTCTGACTTCAACTTAATTTTGCACATGTATTCTTGACTTAATAAGCAATCTGTAGTCTAGAAAATTTGTTGGGATAAGACAAGAAGGCATGGCAATTTAAACTTAATACTTTATTTTATAATACTTAATACTTAATACACTTGGATAGGATATGTACCAAGCACCACGCAATAAGTGGGCATAAAAGGGGCGTGAACATTTTTGAGAAAACTATATATTAGTTTTAAAATTCATAATTCAAAAATGACCGTACATCTTTAAAGCTTAAGATGAAAAAATAGTTTCTTTTTAGCAACAATAAGGAGATGTACAAAATTTTATTTTGTAAGCGTTTTCAAATTTGAATATTTTAAACATCGTATTTAAGTGATAAGTGGCACAAAAATTTTATTTCATATGGATTTGAACTAGAAGAGCCACTTTTTTATAAGGACTGAAGCTTTAGCCGTTATATTAGAAATTTTATAACTAGAAATAGTAACAAAAACTAGTAAGGATGGAGCTTCGGCAGGGTACCAAAGCTAAAATACCCCCCCGCGGCCATATTAAAGTATATTCGAAGTCTTTAACGACGACATACACGATGACATTCAGTTTTATATATTAACGAAAGTTTTCCTATTTTGATGACGTCACTTTGTATGGGAGGTAGGCATGGTTTCGATCCGATTTTGCCATATATCATAGAGATGGTTCATATTATATATCAAAGCTAATGTGAAAAAATTTCAAGACATTTCATTAATTTTTGTGGATTTTTAAGAGATTTTACGTTTAAAATAAATCCAATTTGTATGGGAGGTAGGCGTGGTTTTCATTCGATTTTGCCAAATATCATAGTGGTGGTCTATGTTATATGTCAAAGCCTATATGCAAAATTTCAAGACATTTCTTTAATTTAAGCTGATTTATAAGAGATTTTACTTTTAAAATAAAGCCACTTTGTATGGGAGGTAGGCGTGGTTTTCATCCGATTTTTCCAAATTTCATTGCCATGATTAAGACTAAAGAGCAAAGCTCACCTGCCAAATTTCAAGGCATTTCTTTAATTTTTGTGGATTTTAAAGACATTTTATGGTTAATATAAACTCACTTTGTATAGGAGGTAGGCGTGGTTTTTATCCGATTTATTTTGAATTTCATCGCGATAGCTTTAAAATTGCGGCTGTAATCGTGTCGACAGACGGACAGATGGACAGACGGACAGACAGACGGACACACGGTAATGTACTCAGGAGATCATGCTGATCAAAAATATATATATTTTTCTATACCTGCCACGCCTCCTTCTTGGCGTTACAAACGGAATGACAAAGTTAATAACCCTTACGCAGTACGCGTTGGGTATAAAAATATAGTTGAGATTGGACTCGTTGACCGTTGTGCATTGTGCGTTGTATTACGTTCCATACATCATAAACACCCTGAATGCAATACCACCCCCGACCGACGCCGGGTATTCCAGGTAGTTTCTTATATAAAGCTTTACTCAAGACTTATTTAGGTGAAGTTCTTACCTGGGCAGTATGAGTATTAAGGTGGACGTTGGTGGTTCGTTCGACTGCGGCTGCAAACATTGATTTTTTTTATCATTTCATTAAAAGTAAAATAATAAATTTCTGATGAAAATATAGTTCTCCTTATGAAAAAGAGTGATTAAATCTAAATTTATATTGTTATTTTTATCGTTAATTAATAAATTAATACATTATTGAAAGTAGCTCAACAGAAAATGCTGTGCCAAAATTAATATACCCCTTAAATAGTATGCGTGGGAGTATAAAAATTAAAATGTTTGAATTTATATAAAATAGTGTTTAAAAAATGGTTCAAATACAATATTTTGTGAGCTATGGTACCATATGTGTATCAGCAGTTGTGACATTTAGATTTATGATGTTGATTATCTGGAGTTTTTTTTTAATTTTATTACGGAACTATTTTCTTAACTCTTTTTTTCTATTATCAATATCTATAGCATTTTTTCATATCTTCTCCGATAAAAACTCATTACTATCAATGTGGGAATGCCAAAAAAAAACTCCACCATACATCGGTAGCAGCAGCTGTCATTGATGTGCTTGATGACGCGTTGATGTGCTTGTCATTTTGTGGCCAACATTCCTCAACATGCTCTTGTCCTTCGACTGCAGCTAACCGCCATTAGGGAAATTCAGCGAACATTTCTTTTTTTTTTTTGTTTTATTTTTGCAGTCATTGGGAAATGTTTGCCAGTAAGCTGGTTGTGCTTTTGTACAGACATCTAAAAGCCAAACAAAAAGATTCAATGAAGTTGCCACTCAAATCTCCTTTTGGGATATTTGATGTGGTACACAAAGTGATGAAACTCAAGCAAAATGTGCAGTTGGTGGGTTTAAAAAAAACCAAGGCGATTGCAGGAAATAGTAGCTATAAAAAATAAGACGGACAACAGTTTGGGTGCTTTGCTAATATTACAGTTGGTAGCTTAGCGAAATTATTTGCAAATGACATCACTTATTTATTTTTTTAGTATCCTTTGCCTCTTTGTAATAAATGTGCTTTGTTGCTCCAAAATGACTCTGTGTTCAACAGCAACCTTGACTAACACGTCACCTACCGAGCGAGCGCCTGGACTCGACTGACGTTCTATGATATTTTTATGGTTGACATTTATGTACTGATTGGTGCAGTGCGGTCACCATTTGAGGCATTCACTTTATGGTGAATGGGTTTGATTGCAGTGCAAGTAAGATGAATGGGTGACAGCAGTTGAAGTGAAATGATGTGAATGCCAAAAAAAGCGCATTGAGAAGAACTAAGTTAGTTGATGAGAAATGTATCTCATGCTTTTATTAAACAATATCATGGCATAAATATGAAAGGTGAATAATATAAAATATATGACGTGATATGCAATGAAGTGACTATCTTTAATTACGCTGCGTCTACACCAGACAATTTGTCTTAATAATTCCAATACCCTCACACATTTTTTACTTAAACACTCACATTTTCTCAGTCGGCAGCTCAATTGTCTCAATTGTCAGGCAAACAATTGAGCTGACAACAATTTGGCGTATGCTGACAATTTTTGACGTTTCCTCTGAAAAATATTTGAGAAATGTAAAACAAAAACGGAGTGAAAGTTGTTAAATTCAAAGTATAGTTTTCCGCACAAAATTTCATTTTTATTCGCTGGCCAACAATCTCCCGGTGCATCAGCCAGTGCAGCACAATTAAATTTTTTTTCTGGCCAATGTCTTCCTAGTGGCATCACCACCAGCACAAATCAGTGCAGCGCAAATTTCCTGCTTCTTTCACTGGCCAACGTTCTCCGAGAGCTACCACCAGCAGCACAAGCAAGTACAACGTACATTTTTTTAACATCCTCCAAGTGCCATCACCATCACCAGCAACACAAGCAAGTGCAGCGCACATTTTTTGCCAATTTCGCTGACCAACGTTCTCCGAGTGCTACAACTACAGTAGCAGCATTAACAAAAAATCCACCACCAGTATCACAAGCAAGTGCAGTGTAAATTTCCTACTTTTTCGCTGGCCAACTTTCTCCAAGTGTTACCACCAGCAGCACAAGCAAGTGCAGCGTACATTTTTCTTAACATCCTTCAAGTGCCACCACCAGCAGCACAAGCAAGTGTAGCGCTTGAGACATGCTGAAAAGGTGCTGCTAAAATATTGGATGTTGGAGCGTTGGCCAATTTAAATGTGCTGCACTTGTTGCAGCTGCTGGTGGTGGCACTTGGAGGACCGGGAGATTGTTGGCCGGCAAAAAAAAATTAATTTTGTGCGTAAAACTATACTTTTTAGTTTCACAACCAAAAACCGCGTTTTTTTTTATTCTTGTCTATTATTTTTTCCACTTTGGAAGGAAACGTCAAATAACGAAGCAAATGTCATTTATTGTCTTGCAATTGTTAAGCCCACCTATGTCATAATCTGACAATTTTCTTGCAGCTGACAATAATTTGACAACAAATACGAATAAAAAAGCTATTATAATAATTGTAAGGTGTATTATAAACCTTGTTATACCGAAATCTTGTTGTTCTATTCAATGTTTAAATTGCTGCGAAAGAATGAGCAACATAAGCAAAAATTATGCTATGGCTGCGCAGGAATATATTATAAAAACGAAAAATAGCTACAGCAACAAAAATAGTAGCATATACTCAGCTTTCGCAGTTGATATTCGCTTTTTGCTATCTACAAAAGGCGTTCGTGAAGAGTTATCGCAGTCAGTTGACCAAAGCGGAATATTATATTCCATGTTTCCGTATTTTTCCATCGAAAAGGTTAATTTTTTCAAAAATATGCAGCTTAAAGAGTGGAATATTTTTCGTATTCCTATATTTTTTAAAATTCACAAAAATTACCATAAAAAATGACTATTTCATTAATAAATGATTATTTTTTTGTCATCGACATTTTATATATTTTTCTTCTCCGAACCACCTTGTAAAACGCAAAATAAAGAATTTGTTTTTTCGTCTTTAAACATGGCTACATATTAAAAAACAAATGTGTTGCAATACCTACCATATACCTGATAGCATAATAGAAAAATTTTTATATATGAATTATAATCAATTTTGTTTATGTGTATCTTTAAAATTCACAGTGGAATATTTATGTGGAATATAAAAACTGTAAGTGGAGACATTTTTGCTAAAAGCATTTAGTCGCTGGAATTTTTTCTTTGAAATTCGGGATTTATTTGTAAAAATCGTAGAAAAAGATAATATTTTGCAGCATTTCGAAAAAAATAAGTTGGTTGGTAATATATGGGGCATTATTTTTGAAATAATCTACCTAAAATTTAAAAGTATTCCATCAATATCGGGATTTCGGGATCCAGGGATACTGGGATCCCGAACTTTTTTAAGTGCCGAAAGTTTTCGTCGGCAAATCCCGGGGTTGTTTTTTTCAAAACATATGAAATTGGAAGTTGTTTATAAAATTTACCCTATTATCACCACTTTTAAGTCTACAAAAGTTATTTTTGTTCAACTGCAATACTGTCTAAATATGCAAATCAGCAAGTAGTTTGAGGGTTTGCTTATCAGTAATAGTTGATTTAAATTAGTAAATTAGAAAAAAATTATTGGTTATAGAAAAATTAAGTAACTGAAGGCTGAAATTTGTTCATTCTGACTAATGTTTTAATACTAAAAGGAAGTTGACTCCAGCATTGATGAAAAAGAGCCGCATGAAAGGTAGACATGAATATTTCAGTATTATTTAAATATTATTGAAGACTCTGAAACGTAGCATTACAAAAGAATAAATGGCTTCCTATAATTTATCAATTTGTGCAAAAATATGTATGTAGTATCTTGCATTTAGGTAGCCTATTATACTTGCAACGTGCAAATCCTTATTTTGAATTTCTTATATCTACCGCATATCTAAATTTCCATTGTAAAGCTTCACTTATTTTGTATCTGGTAGGCTTAATGAGAATACACACCTTTTTTTACTTACAAAACTTTTCCAAAAAGAAATAAAAATCAGAAATACCAACATAAATTTTTCTCAATAATAAACAGATTGCGGAAATAACGAGGTAGTGTTTCGACAGCAGATTTTTTTATCTTTCTTTTGGAACTATCGAGGAAAGTTGCTAAATTATTTAATCCTCAATTACGATAATTCAGAATCAATATTTAGCAAGAAGATCAAGAATATAATTACAATTATCAAGAAGGAAGGAAAAATTTGTATAATAAAACCTAAAGCATCTAAATCATTCGTAAAAATTTTATATAATATATTCAAAAAATATACTGAATACTGAAAAAAAGCTTGCTAATGCAAAAAATCATGGAGAATATGGAAATTTTTTTCTTTACTCTGTGCCCCAACCAGCAAATTTTTGTAGCCAAGTACCACACAGAGCAAAAAACCACGTCGTAACATCAAAAAGATCACCTTATTAAGCTATTTTATGAGGTTTTCTTCTTAATAGTACCAAATGTCACATATTATCAAACATTGCCTAATAAGATTCGATACTGATGAAGGAAATGATGAGGAAATGTTTTAAACACTATTGTCATATCCACTTAAAAGTAAGAAAAAAATCTTAGCCCTTTTTTATGTATACATGAATATATAGCTTTTGTAAGACTGAAATTGAAATTGAAATATTTTGCTGAAACATTCATGTGTAAAACAATGTTATGAAATTTCTATATATACCCAATAAACGTTGTGGCGAGGGGTGATTCGTTAACGAATCGCATGTGAATCGTTTTTTTTAATTTTCGAATAGTTTCATACCGAATTCACCAGAGGTTGGCTTGATGCTTAAAGAAAGCACCGATTGAAATCATGACTTTCCTAAACTCCATTTATGATGTTTTGACACAAAAAAGCAATTTTTTCCGACTTTTCAGTACACACATTTTTTTAAGAAAAGTATTATTTATTAACTGTCTATTAATAATACGTCATTTAAGCGAATATTTGTTTTTTAAATTTTATGTTTTTTTTTTAATTTTAAGTGAAAAAAAGACTTATATATAAATTCTCATAAATTTTTACATGAAAAAAATTTTGTGAAATATTGTTTCTTCTGTTATGTTATTTCGTGCTTATTCTTTATATAAATAATTTCCACTTATAATTTGTTCAAGATTTTCATATGAATAAGTTCTCGTTAACAAATTGCTTTTTGTTATTTTGGCGACTCGTTAACGATTGCTTTTTATAGTTTTTTGCGACTCGTTAACAAATTGTTTTTTGTAGTTTTGGCGACTCGTTAACGAATTGATTTTTTCGGTGTTGACGATTCATTAACGAAGGAGGAATTTCTTCTGCTCGCTTTATTATAAATGAATCGGTACTAATAATTGCTAATGAATGAAATGTACGAGAATGCGATTCGTAAACGATAACATTAGTGAATCATTTTGTTTGTTGTGTATTTTCTATATTTCCTATAAATAAATAAATTTAAATATCAAGAAGATAACGTTTAAAACTAAAAAGAAAACCACATATTTTAAAGAAAACTTTCTTATAGTGTTAAAAAGTTTGCTGTTAAATTTTTCTTGAAACTATGTGTTTTTTACATAATATATAATATGGTTTTAATGAGAGTCTTTTTGGCTGAAAACCATAGAGAAATCTTCTTGATTTTGTTCTATTTTTTACTTTTAATTTTAATAGTTTGTTTTGGCTCTGTGCACACACGCACACAACTTAAACTGCTTGCATGTATGTGTAACGTTTAAAGCTTCTTACTGAAAGGAATGAAACGTTAAAGAATTCTGAAAGCCTTATGTACAAAAATAATAAAAAATAGCCGTGAATAGAAAAAGGATAAAATCGCATTAGAATAGATTAGTTTTTTTTTTATATGTTATTATATGTATCATATTAAACAGAGTAACATGCATGAAACCGTGTATAACTAAAAACAAAACATATATAAAATAAACTATTTTAAACTTGCATACTATAAAAACAATGAGTGATCACATGAATAAAAAACACTGCGTTTTCAGAGTATCAAATGTAAGCAAATATAACGAAACTACGCATAGCTTCTTTATTTTATTCCTTTCGGTGTACAAACCCAACGTAATTATATTGAAATCAAGTGAATAAAGCGACGTAACCCTGCCTGCCTCGAGTCTGCCTGCAGACTGAATGCTTTTTAGCAGCGGAAGAATTTATATCAGTGCTGTGGGACATATTTTTTTTTTAATCCCATAAATTATGCTAAAATTTCCCATTTTTTCCCCTTTACCGAACTAGATTTCCCTCAGTTTCTATCACACAACATATTGTGAAATAAACGAGTTTCCTTTTTTGAGAGTTTGCTATAAAAACATAACAAAATATTAACATTTATTTATCAGTTTTACATATTTAAAAAAAAAAAATAGATCTCGTTGTAAGCCTTGCGCTGAAATTATTTTTATATAAACTAATATAATAAAAGCACTATTATAAAAAATATTTTCTTAAAAATAATCGAATTTAATAAATATATCAAGCTACATTTTATATGAATTATTAATTTTGAGCTTTATAGATCTCATTTGTAAAAAGATTGTATTGTCGATCTTAAATATTGTGATCTAAACATGTTTTGTTTTTATTTACTAATGCTGAACGAAAAACACATATTCCATTTAAATTGTCATTGCTCATACAATTTTCTTTTTACATTTGTTTTAATTCTAATAATTCTTCCAACTTCTGCATTTTAGTGTGAATTGATTATGCAAACTTTGCAAACTGAACCAAATTTAGACAAAAATATTCATTACTTCAAAGATTTTAAAACTTAAATTTAAAAGCCTTTTTAACATTTAAAAAATAAATTCGAAAGTGTTTCTATACATAAAAATTTCTCTGCCGTTGAGCCCTGATAAATTTTACAAATTTTTAACTTCTTTGCCAAAAGAACGATTTGATGCACTATATGAGAATTTAAATAATCAAGCTTCTTAAGTAATGCATCATTTATATGAAAATTTTCCTTTATATATATATTTGAATGAAATAAAATAAAAATGTTGACACTGTGTTCTTATTTCATTCAACATTGATCTATTCATAGTTTCATCTGAAAGTTTTTCTGAAAATTTTGGACCAAAGAGTGTTTATTAACAATTTCGTTGTCATCAAAAATTGCATTTTTGAAAAATTCAGCCTTTATGAAATTTTGAGCATAAGACAAAATCAACTGCCCACATTTTTCAGTAAGCACATGAATAAGAATGCCTCTGCTATGAAAACAAGATATTAAAGTTATTAAAATAAGGAAGGGAATAATCTAAAAAATTAAGAAATATTTCGATATCTTTTCTCAATAATAAAAAATATGTTTTGTTCGCTAAGCATAGCGAACTAAAACAAAAAAAAACTTTTTGCTCATATCTGTGCTTTCGTCAAGAAATATTGCAAAGTAGCTTTCTTTTAATATTCTTATTCCGTTAAGCAGGATAACTTTTCTGATATTATTTGGAACCCTCGCATTGTACAAAAACACTAGATGAACTGTGCTTTTACTGGTTTTGCGGCTTGATTCTATAACTATGATAAGATTCTGTAAGTGAAATCGTGAACAAAAAAATATTTTTATTCCCTACAAAGTCTTGCCACTGTTGAAAAATTAGTTTAAAAAAACTATAAGCACCGAAAATTCCCACAAAGTCATCACAATTCCCTCATTCCCTTCGAGGGGTCGAAATTCCCACAAAAAAGGATTTTTCCCACGATCCCCCAGCACTTTGAAAATGCTCTTAGCTCGCGAGCTGATGTTGTTCATAGGTGGTCTATAGTCAGTCAGTATCCAGCGGACAGTTATTGCATACGCTTAAAGTTAAAGAAAAGAAGAAAAAAATTCAATTAAAAAAATTATAAAGAAACCAAAACTAGTTAAAACCTATTTAGCATAAAAATTAGTTCGAATCCTTAAAAACTTATTCACTATGTTTTAAAGTAAAGTTAAAGTTAAAGAAAAAAATAAAATCTAAGTAAAAGAAAAAAAAAACAAAAACTAACGTTAGGATAGATAATCAAGTAGAACTAAGAGAAAAGAAAAAAAACGTGCATCAAATAACTTAAATAACTAAATAAAGTCTTGCTTTAATAACTTGAATACGAAACAGAATACATACGGTAAAGAAAACTACGCGAAATAAAACTAAACTAAAATTAAAGCAAAACAAATTTCTCACTTAAATATGCTTAATAAGCTCAAGCTAACATAATTTTTTCTTCTGCCTTTCTGCGAGCTTACTGCGAGATTCGATTGTGTTGGTAAGTTTCTTTTATTAAGTTTTTAAATTATATAATTTTTGCGAGGTTAAAATTTTTACAAATATCTTAAGTCCCGGGTATCTAAAATTTGATCTTACTCCAAAGTAGAATTTATCAATGTTAACTTAATAGAATGCATTCTGCTCGCAGAATTTAATACTGTTAACATAACAGAATGTATGCTGTTAACACTAAAATACTTCTTCAATAAACGCTCATTCTATTGTATAAGTTTTTCTCGACTACAATTTTTGGTAATTTTTAGCTAAGCTTTGAGCAAACCAAAAATATTGCAGCAATGCCTAAATGAATAAATATATAAAAAAACTAGCTGAAATACCCGGCTCCGCCAGGGGGTGTGTAGCATTCAGAGCGAATAAAATGTGTGTTACGTGATACATAATTGTTTGCAATTTGAATTTTTAATTAATCGGATTATGAATTTTAAACCTGAAATAGTATTTGTACAACAGCGCTCTCTGGCTTTCGAGATAGTGCAAAAGAGATAGCGCCAATACAATTGTCGGACTCAAAAATGAGTTGTTTTGGAGTTTCTCACGACTGCTTAAGGGATTTGTACTACAGAACCGTCTGGTGTTCAAGATAGATTAGAATAGCCGCAGTTCGAATGAGCAACTAAAGGCCTGACTATAATAGCCACATGCTGGCAGACTGATCTGTCAAAATAAAAGCAAGCCCATGTAAATATATGAGCATACCCATAATTGGAATTGCCACCGTTTCGTTAAGTTTCGTTAACTTTCATTGGCTTTTTGTAGAGCGATTCAATTCGCTCACAGCATAGGCAAAAGTCAAAAAAAATGTTTATTCAAATTTATTAAACAAATTATTCATGCCAAAGAGCAAAGGCTGCGATTGTTTATTTTTTATATTATTTTGTGTATAAATTTAAAAAATCGCACAATTAAACGCAAACAAAACCGCAAATTGTATAGTGACACTTCTCAAAGTCAATGCATGGTAATTATGGGTATTTTTTATTCTGACAACAGCCGGCTGACTTTCCGTTTAGTTTTTGGCATTAGAGTATGCCAGCATGTGTCTATTATAGTTAGGCCTTAAGGGTGATGTTATGCTGGTGGTCAAATGATCCCTGGTTCTGTCACTTTTTGCGCTCTTTTTTGGTTTGATGAGCTCTGTGCCCAAAGTATGTTATGCTGACGGGCATATGATCCCCAAACATCAGTATACTTTTTGCTACTTTTAGTACTTTATCCAAAAAAAGTATCATCGTTGAACAAGGTTGAGTGTTGCTATTAAGCAGGATACATTACTGCTTTTATACATTTCACATTGACATTGTACTATTTTAATGCGAAAACACAAATGTTGTGAATAATTCCACAACGCAACACTGTTTTGATCCCGCGATCTCATATTTTTATCGAATCATTTGGTGACCGTTGTGGGAAAAATTTATTCTCTCTCTCTCGCTCTCAATTTTTCAATTTACATTGAAACAACAACAACAACCGCCAGCATAACATAACCCTAAGGAGTTTCGAAGTTTTTCAAAATATTTATACTATTGCGCCCTCTGGTCTTTGAAATAGAACAGAATAGATTAGTCATCAACACTCACCGTAACCGGAAACTCCTGTATGCAAATTTTCATGCAAAACGGATGAGCAATTTCTAAAAAAACCCCTGTAACTCTATCGCGGCGACACCTAACGGTTCCATTAAAATGGACAGATTTCACACTCGAAATTGAAATATCAACTATTTTCCCCTGCCACTATTTATGTATGCTAAAATATAGACTATCAATCAACCCAGCAGTCGATTTAAAGATTTCTGAAAAAGGTGGACGTAACTATAGTTTAACCACGCCCATTTTTAGTACAGCTGCGGACAGTTATTGTTTGAAAAAAGGCATTTTCATTGTTTTGTGGGCTGTAAAAGTGGGCGTGGAAACCCATTTTTAGTACAGTTGCTGAAAGCAACCATACACACTAAATTATCAAATTTTTGTCTTATATGAACAAAACTGTTTGAAACATATTATTTTTATTGATTTGTTGGTAGTAAAAGAGGGTGTGGCTTAACTCATCAAACGTATGAAGAATGGGATAGCCAAGAAGAGCACAACAAAAAAATCCCCAAGCAAATCAGGCGCATCGTTCTTGCGTTATGGAATTAGTGCAACATTTCACGACTTTGTTATATATATGTAGATGTTCATCTGTTATATCTTCGTAGTTTTAGCTTGAAACAATGTGTTTGCTTGAAACAAAAAATAATAAAAGAATTTATACAGAATTTAAAAGATAACGATTTGAGATTAAGAGAGTACACTAGCAACTGAGTTTTTAATTTTTATTTTTTATTTCGATAATTTTCGAAAATTTTTTATTTCGATTCGATAAAGAAGAAAATAATTTTAATTAATTAAATAATGTAATTAAACATATTTTCTTTTTCTGTTTTCTTTATTAATCAGCTATCAATTTTTAACCGACTTCAAAAAAGAGGAGGTTCTCAAATTCGTCGGTTTCTCTGTTTTTTTTTTTTTATTTATTTTTTATTTTTCTTTTTTTTTTATTTTTTTTTTAAATGTGTGTACATCGATAACTCCTAAACCATATGCCTGATTGCCATAATTTTTGGGGAACAGATAGATATCATAAGCATGGAGGTGCTCGTAAAAAAGTGAGCGGTATTCGAGATCTGGGCGTGGCAATAATAAATCTCGCAATACTAGATACTACTGTATCTCGAATAATATTGACACTAGGGTACTGCAATTTAGTGTATAGGTAGGCACAATTATTAAAAATTACGGGTAAGAAAATGGACGTTATTCGACAAATGGGCGTGGCAATATTAGAAAAACAGTGTATCTTGGATAATTTTGAGACTAGAGTACTGCAATTTAGTATAGAGGTAGGCATTATTATTACAAATTATGGTCAATAAAGTGGGCGTTATTCGACAAATGTGCGTGGCAATATTATAAAAACACTTTATCTCGAATAATATGGACATTAGGGTACTGAAATTTAGTGTATGGGTAGACACAGTTAATACAAATGACGGTCAAGAAATGGGCGTTATTTGACAAATGGGCGTGGCAATACTTGAAAAAGAGTATATCTCGAATGATATTGATACTATGGTACTGCAATTTGGTATAAGGGTAGGCATTATTAGTAAAAATTACGGTGAATAAAGTGGGCGGCTTTCGACTACTGGGCGTGGCAATATAAAAAACAGTGTATCTCGAATAATATTGACACTAGGGCACTGAAATTTATTGTAGTAAAGGGGTAGGCAGAATTATTAAAAATTATGGTCAATAAAGTAGGCGTTATTCGATAAATGGGCGTGGAAATACTAGATAATACTAGATAATTGATACTAGGGTAATAAAACTCGTTACAAGAATGGGTATAATAATTTCAAAACATGTGACATCTAATTTAAATTTAAGAGGCAGATATTTGAAATAACCAACAAACTTTCAGAATTGAATAGAACAAATTTTTTCGGAACAATTGTATTTATGTTGTTTATACACTTTTTTTGAAAATTTATCATATTCTCACTACAAATTAAAAAATAATTTTAAAAATACTTTTCCTTTTAATTTCTTGGTGATATTTGATAATTTATTTAAACATATTATTATATATGAAATCTTATTATCTTAATTTTTTCTTATTGATTTTATTATCATAAATATATTAATTTCTTGATGAATACAAATGTTTTTAAGTTGGCGCTTCTGATTAATAGTCTGATTATTCAGCGCCGACCTTAAAAGCTTTTGTATTCATTAAGAAATTAATATATTTATGATAATAAAACTAATAAGAAAAAAAATTAAGATAATAAGATTTCATATATAATAATATGTTTAAATAAACTATCAAATATGGCCAAGAAATTAAAAGGAAAAGTATTTTTAAAATTATTTTTTACTTTGTAGTGATTTTGTAGTCGTTTGTTTTTTTTTAAATTTTTATTTCTTCCTTTTTAGAGAATATGATAAATTTTAAGATATGTGTTTATATAACTCCAATAATTTTTCAATTATTAAAGGTTATATTTTGTCTTTAATAATTTTAAAATTTTTTTAATTTTAATTTTAAAAGAAATTTGCACTCAAAATTGAAATTTGGTAGTTTCAATCGATTGATTTCATCTTCACACGAGCACAGCTCGGTAATGGTTAATTTGGTGAGGTTTGTTGATATGCTGTTAGAAAGATGATTTAATTGCCATTATAATGAGCTATGAAAATAAGTTTTATGTAAGTTAGTTTTTCTGCTAGAAACAATAACGTAAACCAAGTCGTGAAATATTAATTAACCCTGCAACTCCTAAGAATGTGAAAATAGACCCCCGCCTTCCGTACGATTTTTTGCTCAGCTCGACATAACCTTTCAGCTCAGTAAATAGTTGCACTCAATTGCGGGACACCCTGTATAGTTTAAAATTTTTTTTATATGGATCAGTAGAATTAAACCGCATTTCAATAAGGATGTTATTAAGCTTTTGAATAGTAAATATAAAATCCGTTTAATATGAACTGAATAACTCTTTCTTGTGGGGTAAGTTAAATAAATTTTAATAATGTTTGGGATCCTTAAGTTTTTCCGTGCTATTAAGATTCATGTAGGGTGGGTTTCACACAAGATGTCTATGCCATCTAAGAGATCTGAGTAGGTTTTTTTTTAAAGATATATATTGTTTGCCTTCTTCACTGCATTTTCCATTTGATTATACATTTTTTTTTTGGCTGGTTTTATTTCTGTTCATGATCAAATGCCATACATTAGCATTCCATTGTTTTCTTGATAATTTTTTAGGGACCCGAAAAAATATTACAAGCCTGGGAGCTAAATTTAGGTTGCCAAGAATCCTCCCCAGCCGACTGCTTGCTAGCTGCATCAATGGGTCCTTTTTTTAATAAACCATTCTTCCAAGAAAATCTTTGTCAACATCTACTTCTTTGACAAAAACCAAAGTGTTGTTACATATTTTGGATAGACCCGATGAATAAGCCATAACGTGCATCGATAAATCAAAATCCTTCTGTATCCCAAAATGTCCTTGAGTCTTACAAAGACATCATCATAGCGTCTTAAATCGTATATATATATATATACAGCCATGGACACATAAATAGCACAAATGTCAACTTATTTTTTAAACGTTTCGTTTGAACCTAATAATGCATATATTAACTATAGTTATTATTTTTTGACACTCCAGTGTGACGTTGTTTAAAACTCCGAAAGAGATGTACGGTTACTTACTTTTATTTGCTCAGGTCATCTCTTTCTGTATAGGCATGTACAATCTGCTGTGGTCATATAAATAGCACACATGTAAGATGGTGAATAAAAGTTAAAAATATCGGGTGTTTGTAAAAATTGTAGAGTTTTATTCGGTTAATTTCGCCGATTCTAAATAAAATGGGTCGTGGCAAACATTGCACTCCGGAAAAAAGGTCTATAATTGACGAACTAAGTGAATAAGCAAAAAACCATCTGAAATCGTGGATATTCTCAAAATTTCGCCAAAAATGGTCTATAATGCACTCAAGCTGGTTACATCAAAGACGTAAAACCAGCGCTTCCACTGATTTATTGTTCTGAATGACTTTAGTTCGCAAAAGTAAGGCTGATCCTTTCAAGACAGCAAAGCAAATTATGAGGGAAATAAATGAAGAAAAGAACCTAAATGTTGCAAGAAAACTAGTACCTAGGAGACTACATGAAGCTAATCTTTATAGACGCATTAGCCGAAGAAAGCCGCTCTTAACCAAAAAAAATTTAAAGGATCGGTTAGCGTTTGCAAGGGCCCATGTGAATAAAGAAGACCAATTTTTTAAGAAAGTGCTCTGGACTGACAAAACTAAATTTAATAGGGTTGAACCAGATGGAAAAACTTTTCTTCGGCGCCCCAAACGCCAAGAGTTGAATCTGAAGTATACAAAAAAATCCTTAAAGCATGGATGAGGGAATTTAATGACTTGGGGAGCTTTTTCCTGGCACGGCGTTGGGCCAATTTTTCGTATACCAGGAATAATGGACAAAAATATGTATTTAGATATTCTTAATAACCAGATGGAACCATTTGCATTTGAGAACATGCCTATTAGGTTAATTTTTATGCACTCTAATGATCCAAAACACACAGCAAAGGTTGTGATTGATTGGCTAAAAAAGGAAAAAATAAATATTTTGAATTGGCCGGCTCAAAGCCCAGACCTCAATCCCATAGAAAATTTATGGAATGATGTGAAGGTCAGCATAAGCAACCAAAATTTCGAAATTAAGATGAGTTATGGAGTGGAATTGAGAAGGCTTGGTACTCTATTCCGAAGGATTGGGCCAGGAAGCTTGTGGAGAGTATGGGACGAAGAAGTCGGGCTGTTTTGAACAATTCGGGATACAGTACCAAGTACTAGTAAACATATTCGTAAGCTCATTGTAAAATAAAAATAAATCACTATGTCTTCTTTTCAGAATCCAACTTGTGCTATTTATACGTCCACTTCAGCTAAGGAACAATGTCAGATTTTTCATTAATTTTCTAATTTTTAATTCGTAGTTACAAAGTTACTACTGATTTTAAGTTTATAATGTTTAAACTCAAATACCATGAAATAAATTCTTGTTATCCTGTATGTATTTTATTTAAATTTATGTGAAACACCCTACATGTATTTTTGTGCTATTTATGTGTCCACGGCTGTATATATCTTGAATCTTGTGAATTTGAGAACAATTTAATTTTTATAAATAGTTTTTTTTTTTTGTTAAATAAACAATGAATTTTTACTCCTCCTCCGATTTTTTTCGATCTCCGATCTTCTAAATAAGATCCAGTATGGTGTCTCTTAGGGTTCTGAAGTTATAAGCATTTATATAAGTCAAAATGGTGCAAGTTTAACATCATGAAACTTTTACTGGCTTTCTGTCAGTTTCTACCAAAACTTTCACAGTTAGATATGAGAAGTCACCTACAGATAAAAAATAACTAATTGGTTATGAATAAAGCAAAGAGGATACACTTTTAGAGCACACGTCTCTTTTTTCCTTATTTTCCGCCATATAAATTGTATGGAAAAACAAAAACTTTAACTAATTTATTCACGCTTCACAAGGGGTGTTCTTTAATTAAAAATAAGTAAAAAAGTATGTCTGGTAAGACCAAAAAAAATTTTATTTTTAACCATCCTAAGTTTTATGCGTGGGCTTGTCACTTCCATTTACTGATGCCATCTTTTCTAGATATCTATCAACCAACATGCCAAATTTAATTTTTCTAGAGCAGATGGATTCCTATTTATAGCCGATTTGAATTAATTTCCGACAGTCTTTCGGAACATACACCCGCGACATAGGAAATTTAACTCCAAAGAATATTTGCAGGGATAAACATATTTTTATTTTAAATTTATATCTTTTATCTCTGGTAATAGGTGGATAATTGATAAAGTTATTATCTCCGAGGTAAATTGAATTAATTTAATTATTTAAAATTTTTCACAATTTGCATAAAAATTCTACTTCATGACATTCAATATACGAATTGTTTAAAAATTTACTTCAAAGTTATATTGCTTTTAAGCAAATTAAGTATCTTAAGTATAAATAAAATATAATATGCATATACACATCATGAAAGAAGTATTAAAATTTAGTAACTCTGCCATGCAAGCCAAGTTTGTTGGTATTAAACCAAAGCTTGCTTAGCTTCAATTAGGTTTAGAAAATTTTCTCATTTCACAATGAAGTCGGCAACCTTCAATAAATCTTCGCTTCCAAGTCAATTGCAGCATAATCATTTAGGGCAACCACAACAACAACAACAGCTACAAAAAACCTATGCAAACGAAGTCATTTTGTATAAATCACAAATGTCAACCAAGTATAATAACTTTTTGTGCAACAACAACAAGAACGACAACAACACCATCATTCAACTGACAATGCCTTCACCAGCAAAATAGACGACTTTTAGCAACAGCAAAGTCAGAAAATCAACTCTAGAGCTTCCGCAAGAGCTGAGAAAATTACGCAGAATTTTCGCATAAAAGTCAAACAGCGAATCACATCGTAATTCATAATCAGAATCGACGACTAGGAGAACGTCAAGAGCACAGAGGATGGCGATGATGATCGTGATGCTTGCCAGCCAGTAGAACGTTATTCTTGATGACAACAACGTCACTGGCTAACGCTGAGTAGTACGCTGCGTACGCTTGAGAAATGCATAAACGTCAAACCGCAAAAACTGCAGCTTCAACTTCATGAATATAAATTAGGCCCTACAGTTGCTCACACTCAGACGCGCACATCATCAACCAGCTAGCTGACCTGGACAACTCAGCATGGCCAACCATGAGCTCTATTCTTGCGCTTATTCAGCCATGCTAGCCAGCCACTAATTCATTGATTTAGTGCACCACCAAAGTTCGGCCATCAAGTGCAGCAAATTCATTCCAAGGCCAAACAAGAAACCAACACGTTGCTGCATGGATTCGATTAGATTTTCAAATTATATTTTGAATCAGTTTCTAAAGTAATTTAGAAAGGACGGAGCTGTCTTTAAAGATCTTTAAAAAAAAAAAATCAATGAATTATAGGAACAGCTTATTAATTAGGCTTAACAGCTTTCTAAACAGCCTCTAATCAAGCTTCACACCCTCCGTGTTCTTGCTACATACTCAGCCAGAAACACACACAGAACGCTTTTAAAATTAAAATTTCAAGTTTGATCGATATATTGAGAGGTGCCTACGTTGAAGCCACCACCATCTTTCTTAATCCATCAAATGCCACCTCTCAAAGACTTTGGGCCATTTTCTAAGCACCACAAAACCACTTGCTCAAGAATACACACTCACACATATCCATATATTCATACCAACTTTGCTACTTTAAAGGGTCATCAGTATGCTATAATCGTACGCCTCAAACGCTCCTCACTTGTTTGCTTTCTCTCATAGCGACAAGTACAAGTGTAGTGTGCTTTTTTTCGAATAATATTAAAACTGTGTATTTAATTCTTTTTTTTAAAAAAGAATGTGTGATGCCTCGGAAGTACCCGTGGAATCTTCAGAAGTGGAATCTGGCATTCCTGGTAGCGAATCAAATGGTTTATATTTGGAGCGCATAGCCGCGTATACGTTGACAACAATGCGTCTCAAGCAGGAAAAGTGGCAAATGATGATGGCAACAGAAGCTTTTCGGGTATGTTTAAAACGAAATTCATTGAATTCGTATGAAAAGAGAAAAAACTATTAGTGAATATATCAGATTGATGATTTTGTTAAACTTTTAAAATTTTTAACTGAGAGTTCTGTCCAGAAAAAATACCAGTAGTCACTTTAGTGGTATTTTAATTCATGCTACCAAAAAGTTAAAAATTAAAATTTTCCGATAACTACTTTTTCATTTAATTTGGTAATAATCCTTTTTTACAGAGTTTAATTATCTTACTCCTTCGATTTTCTATTTAAGTATTGTCCTTAACAATAAGGCTTTATTCTATTTCTAATATTATCATTTTCATTTCTTTAAAAATTAATTTCTTTTTTATCTTTCTTTAATAAATAATTTTTTAATTGACACTATATTTAAATCCCCCATCTGACACAGAAAGCTTTTCAATTGAATGTTCGGGCGTCACCTCTCCGCAGACAATGGCAAACCTCAGAGAGTAAAAAACTGCCGTGAAAAGCTTCTTGAGAACATAAGCCGTTCGAAGTTGTCATAAAGCTGGTAGGTCCAGTTCTTGATCAATTGTGTTCAAACATTTCACAACACACACAACACAATTGATCATAAGAAGATCGGTCAAAATCCTTTCAAGGGCTGAAGTGATCATTTCGTTTTTTTTAATATTTAAATAGTTGAGTTTCTTAAAACAACTCACAATTCTGAGAATCTAACTAAAGTTCCTACTAGAATTTTTATATTAGCAGTTTTATTTTAAAGCCTTAATCATTTAAAAAGTTTAGCTTTTTTAATGATTTGAGTTTTTATGTTAAGGAATTATGCTTTATAAATATTTTTTAAGAAATTCCGAAGATCTTACTGTTAAGGTCAGTGGTGTAGATACGATTTGACAATGAAGGATAATAAAATTTTAAAAAAAATAATAGGTTTTTTTAGAGTATATTTTAATCTAGTAAGATATTGGCGAACAATAAGAAGCTAGTGTACGTTGCACTATATATTAAGTTACATTTTTACAAAATTTTATTTAGTCAGAATACTCAATCTCAAGTTTTGAAAACCTGTGTCCCACCTGACACAGAAAGTTTTTCCAATTTTGCATTAATTTCTCTGTTCGGCCGTCACCACTCTGCAGGCATTGGCAAACCTCAGAGAGTAAAAAACTGCCGTGAAAAGCTTCTTGAGAACATTAGCCGTTCAGAGTCGGCATAAAGCTGGTAGGTCCAGTTCTCGAGCATTTGTGTTCAAACATATCACAACACTCACAACGCAATTGATCATAGGAATCTCGGTCAAAGTCCTTTCAAGGAGTGAAATGGAGATTTCGTTTTGTTTTTTTTTTCATCTTCATGCAGTTGGTTTTTACATAAAATCACGTATTCGTTTATATTCGACCAGAAAAGATAAAGAAATCAATTTTCCACCTGAAACTTTTTAGCTGTGAGGGCATAGTGGGATTATGAACTTTAAGCCTAAGCACAGTGGGCGAAATGGCTAGTTTAGCGGTATTTAATAAATAACTCGAAAACTAATAAAGGTATCAAAATGAAATTTGGCATGGGAGTTAATGAACATGTGATACACAAATTTGTGAATTTATTAATTTCTACAATTTTTTTTGTTGTTGTTGTGCGACTTTTTCTCCCCGCCTATTCAACCAAGAAACAAGGTATGTCAAATTTAACATTTTTCATATTTTTATTATTTATTGTAAAAAGATCATGGTAGAAGAGACAAAAAAAAATTACACGTATATCGGCGTTTTAAAAATTTACATCTAAATATGGTTTTAATGTGGGTTTGAAATTGACACTTTTTAGACCCTTAACCTGAGCAAGTGGTTACATTAGCGAGAGAAGGAGTTTATATAATTGGATGAAGCTTGGTACTGATGTTTGTGTAGACCCAAGGGTATGTAGTATTGAATATTTTTGACATCTGAACATGGACACGCCCACCTCCTAAAGCAACCCACTATAGTAAAATTCATAAAATGGTTATAAAATGGCTAATATATGAGCCACAAAATAAAATTTGGTATGTGTGTATGTGTTATCAAATCTAAATTGTGTACGAAAAATAGGCGTGATCCGGCTAAGAACACACCCTCCTCCAATACACGCTAAAATGGCCAGATCACTAAAAAAATGTACATTTGTATTATTTATTTATTTTCTAATTTTATTTTTTTTTTTTAATACTTTTCATGGTAAGATTGTGATAACATATTATTATAGCAAAGCTATTCATAATCTGAGCTGTCACTGTCGGACACTGAAGGCTGCAAATCAGTGTCTGAAAGAAGATTTATTAGCTCTCTATCTAGTAAAATATATTTTTTTGAATTTTTGGAAGTAGTCTTCGACGATTTTGAAATTAAAGGATCTGATGAAATCAGGAGTGCATGCATCAAGTCCTCCATTGTATGCTGTCGCGAATCTTTGCGTGTGTGATTCAGGCGGAAATTTCGGACATTTTTATTCCTAGCCTCCAATGCTTCCTCGGACATCATACCAATTGGCAGGGCAACACTATTAATTATATCAGCTCCGTGTATTAATATTTTGTGAACGGAACTTGGCATGTAAAACCACGGATATTCATTCACAAACAATTCGGCTGTTTCGTATGCGTATTGGCGAAAAGATTCTGAATTAACTGCATACCCGCAAGACATACATCGTAAAACTACCTCAAATCTTCTGATAATAGCTTCACTAACGCCTGTTATTTGCGAAGCTAAAGTTGGTTGTAGAAAAAACCGTCTGGCTGTGTTGCCATTATTCGTATTTCCGCCACCAGCCATTGGAATGTCCACTATCAACGACATTTTCTGCCTTAGTTCGTTTTGAATAGCTTTCTTCCTTTCGTCCACGATATCTTTATCTAAACTGCGGACCTGCCACTTTTTTAATGTAACTCTGTAGGCAATATGAATAATGCACTCAAAAAGGCGGATCCAAGCATGTAGAGTAGACATGCCATACTCATACAAATTCTCATCCACGGGAAGTTTTTTAATAAAATTGAGATCGTTCATTACTTTGGGAGTAGCTTTGCAAATTGCGCATATTTGTGATGATGATTTGGCAATCGCTGTAAAAACTTTTCCGTCAATCATGGTGAAGTGAAATTGATGGTTTATTTGTAGAGTGCCCAGAAAAGTTGGTGAGATTAGTGATATTTGGGATTTCACGTTTTCAACCTCGGTACGAACAACGTCAGCAGTTTCCTTCTTGCACATAATTTTAATTGGCCTACAAAAGCGAGTTGAAGAAGGCCGAGAATTTTTCCAGACTATACTCGATCCCAGATGAATTTGCAATGGCACAATGCAAACCGTAAATAAATTTTCGTCGATCATTGTCTTTTCGGGATCGCTATACCTTTGCCGGTAGGTTGAATGACCACTGCTGCCATCACAACCCCATTTGTAAAC
This sequence comes from Coremacera marginata, assembly GCA_914767935.1. NCBI lineage: Eukaryota > Metazoa > Arthropoda > Insecta > Diptera > Sciomyzidae > Coremacera > Coremacera marginata. The sequence goes on along the minus strand of OU612043.1, from coordinate 168,145,264 downwards.
TGCAACTAATTTTTCATTGCTGCCAGAAGGAATGTTTTGAAATAGTTCGGCGTCTGCTTCAATGATCCTTGTAACTGTGTGATCAACCAAGCTTTGTAGAGCCACTTCAGCAAAATATTCTGTCGCCAACACTCGACTTGGATAACATTTCTCTTTAGCTGACCGCAAAACATCATAAGTGGGATAAATGTTAGCGTTTCGAGCTTTGGCACCGGCCTGCATCAGCTTGTAAGTGAATTTTGTGTAATTACCAATAATAAAAAGTGACAAGGCTTCTTCAGGTGTATATTTTATAGGAACCTGGAAGTCTGATTCTAGGCTTTTTTTAATTTTTGCCGTAGTGTCTGCATCCGAATCCAACACTGATAAAACCTGAGATGCAGTTCTCTTTCCAGCCCTGTAAAGACTACTGCACGTTGCCACCAAAAGTTCGTTACAAGGAGTTTTATTTATCAAATTGGCAATTTTTTGGACTAGGTTTTTGGTTGTGCAATCCGAGAAGCTTTTAACGGGGCGTCCAACATTGGTAGAAGTTTTTTCATCCACTAACAAAAGCGGTCCATCCAACCATTGCTTGTTTCTGTGTTCAAAGTCCACCCTAACCCTATTACTTTCTTTCCACTTCGCAAATAATTTATAGTTAAAATTTCTTAATCTTCTGCCGATTTCATGACACTGCTCTTTGCTATATTTAGATTTATCAATGACATTATCAAATATATAAGTCTCTACCGCCGAAAATCTTTTCCTAGGCACACCTTCATTGCACCATATTAAAAACAGTGTTCGTTTGACAACCGACATTGAACCTTAAAAGTGGAATATATTAAAAACCTGCAGGAACCTGCAAAACATTTTTTAGACACACAATTACAAGGACTCATGTTAACAAAAAAATACAAAACTACCACGGAAATGATCGAATACGAACAGTTGCACTCCACAAAAGACTAATGTAAGCTACTAGAGATAAGTCATCACAATAATTCACTTTGGCTACGATTTTTTAATAACTTACATGTAAACACATCACTGACATTTATTTTATTTTATACATACCTTTTTCTTGAAATTAAAATTATAAGAGAAGAATTTAATAAAATAAAAAAGATTTTGCAGCCAAAACAATGCACTCCTCAAAAAAGCGGGAAAATATTGTATTGCAGCTGCCAAAACATATGTCAAGTTTGAAAGCTCACAGCTTTTCACAAAAAGCTTTTTAACAAAAACTAAATATGTCAATAAGCTTATTAGGGTATTAGCAAACGATTAGTAAATAAAAATTGGCGCAATTAAATATTTCAAAATTGAATTAAACGCCGCTAGATTGGCCGTTTCGCCCTCTGTGCTAAGGTATAATTTTTAAAGAACATTTCTACTCTCCTTTTCTAGTCATGACCACGTTTTGCGTGTTGTTTAGAACAGATCCTACCAAGTCCTATGCATAATATTAATACTATGGTGCAGATATTTACCGACATAAAGCATTAAAACGCACACTAAATACAAAATAGTCACAATTCAACATTTACAAATTTTTACTTTTTTGTGTAAAACTATTCGTAGTTTTAAAAAGGAGATGATTCCTTTGACTGTCAATATTTTGTACACATCTTCCTTCTCTATACTTTAAAAAAAAATGTTTTGTTTCATTGTTTTGTATGGAGTTCATTCAAAAATAAAATAGTTTTTTTGCTTCTGCTAGAAATTTCAAAATTCCGAGTTGTGACTGTTTTGTATTTAGTGTGCGATATGTACAAAATTTGGTGGAAACCGAACAAACGGAGTAAATTTGGTTGAATTCAGAAAAATGTTGTACAAGGAGTTCGATTGAAATTAAAGTGCCACACTCTATGTCTAATCCCGCCTACTTCCGGGTCTTTAATCCCGACTGCATATTATTCCAAAAACTATTGGGGAAAATTGGTTTGAATTCGGACAAAACCTAAAGAAGTTCGTTTAAAATTAAAGTTTCGCGCCCTTGTCTAGTCCCGCCCAATTTTCAAGAATGCGGATTACTCATCCCAAAAAATATATGTGCAAAATTTGGTTGAAGTCGGAAAATCGGTGTAAGTGTAAGATTAACATTAAAGTGCTACGCTCCCTGTCTAATCGCGACTACTTCTCTAAACTCATGACCGCTCATTTTGCTTGAGAATGTATGTGCAAAATATGGTTGAATTCACACCAACGGTGTAAAAAAATTACATTTAAAATTGGTACTTGCCTCCGGTTTAATCCTACCCAATTTTCTAGACTGCGGACTGCTCATTATTACAAAGAATATATGTTTAAAATTTGGTTGATGTCCGACAAAGGTTATAGAAAAAGTTTGCTTTAAATCAAAGTATCACGCCCCTGTCGGCAAAATGTCATACTGTGGACTACGTATTACATCTAACAATATATGTGGAATATTTGGTTGAAGTCTAACGTCTTTTCTAAACTACGAACTGCTCTTTATGTCAAATAATACATGTGAAAAATTTGGTTTAAGTCCGACAAAAGTTGTAGAGGAAGTTCTATTGCAATTAAATTAATACGCCCGATTGTCCACTCGCACTCACATTTGTAGGCTTAAAACTTTTCATTATACTTAAGAATATATGTGCGAAATTTGTTTGAAATCGGACGAATATTGTAGATGGAGTTAGATTCAAAATAAAGTTCCATAACCTCTATTAAGTACCGCCCAACTTTACAAACTAAAGACTGCTCAAATTACCAAAGATAATACGTGCATAATTTGGTTAAAATAAGACACACGTTGTAACAGAAATTAGTCAGGCTCATCATTGACAACAATTTGATTATACCAAGTAATACTCACTCAGCGCTGTTAGACGAAATAACCAAGGACGAGAATCTAAGGTTATTACCCTGCGATCTCTGCCCTTCAAAATTCAACTTCTACAAAAACTTCCAAGTCTCCTTCCCAAACAGAACCACATGGGATAAAGAGAGGCCACGGTTCACTGGTGACTTTCAAGACTAGTATTCTGATGGCTCAAAGACAGATGAAGGGGTGGGAGCTGGAGTTTTTGGCTTAAGGCAGGGAAAATCTATATATGCCAGCATGGGCACAGGTAATTCAGTCTTCCAAGGTAAAGTCCACGCCATTGAGATCTGCCTAAGAGAGTATGTAAACAGTCCCATTACGAACAAAAACATTTACATTCACTCTGATAGTAAAACAGCTCTACTTGCACTTAGCGCATATAAAATCACGTCCAAACTCGTATGGGATTGCCTACAGCTACTTATCAAGGTATCTACCGATAACAGAGTCCATCTCATTTGGGTACCAGGTCACAGTGGCTATTTAGGTAACGAAATCGCGGACGAACTAGCCAGGAAAGGGGCTGCAAGGCCCCTTCATAGGCCCAGAACCATTCTGTGGGATACCATGAGGCACTATGCGCCATAACATGAAAATGTTGCTAAACAGAGAGACACTTCATTACTGGAGGGAAACTGAAGGTAACAGACAGGCTAAATATTCATGCCAACCACTTCGCTCCAAGCAACGAAACAATTCCTGACTCTAAGTGGAAGATCTATCAGACTTGTCACAGGTTTCCTAACTGGACATTGTAAGGTAAATAAACACTTATCAACCATGGGTATAGTCCAGGAAGATCTGTGTAGATTATGTAATGAAGATGAAGAAACAGCAGAGCACATCTTGGGTCACTGTAACGGTCTAATCAGGACCCGTCTTCGTTACTTAGGTGCATTGTACCTAGAACCGCATCTAATAGCGGATAGTTCACCCAAGGACATCGCTCGGTTCCTAACGCACTTAACGATTAAGGATGAACTATAACAATAGGCCCTTGAGGCCGCTCCCTCCTCACTTAACTAACTAACTAACTAACTAACAGAAGTTCGATTCAAAGTAAAATGCAACGACCATTTTTTTAGTTTCAAGACTTCGCATTATACCGAAGAATATACAGTGCTGTGCAAAATATTTGCAATTAGAATCTCATATATGAGCAAATACCAGCTTGTTGGACGTTTCATTCGGACGCTTCTTTTCAAAATATTTCATACGATCCAGAGATGTTTTTGGGATAGGTGTATATTATCGATAGATGTATTATTATGAAAAAAATAAAATAAAACAATTTTTTTTTTATTCAACTTAATTTTATAGCAAAATTTTTATATAAAACATGCATTCGAACGTTTCACGAAACGGAAATCGTTTTGAGACTAATGCCCTGTTTAGGTAAAACAAACGATGCGTGTATTTCACGAACGCATCGTCAAACAGGCGAAAATCATCTGTTTTGAATCCATGTATGAAGAATGTCAGACACAAACGAACACAGCTGACTCAGTAACGAGCGAAGACGTAACCTCAGTGTGAAATTGGGTCTTTGTAAGAAAAAAAATCCGATCGAAACGTCAAAATTTGACCAGAACAAAATTATTATCGTTCTGGAAATGGATGCTAAAAAAACTTAAATTTTGTTTTATAAGTATATTTAAGAAAAAATTATCAATTCTAATCTTCTCAGTACAAAGAAAACAACAACTATCACTAGTTTAAAAATTTAACAAGCTTTCAGAAAAGCCATAAGTTATCTTTTGTTAAGAGCATAGTGATGTCACAGTAAATTATTTTATTTGTTCGGACATATCGTGTCGGACGTTTAAGATATTTCCATTTAGATATATTGGGTAATTAAGTAATTAAGTAACTAAGTAATTATTTAATTAAAAAGCAAATTTATGTGTTGCTCTTTCTATAACTCAATCATTTCATTATTATCTTTAGCCAATATCTTCCATTTTTATTAAAATAAAAACATTTACGAAACACTTACTAAGCATTTACTAAAAAGAAAAACTACATTTGTGAAACACTGCGGCAATTTAAACGTTGTGGTAAATAAATTAATGTATAAATAGCTTAAATAAATAAAATTTCAATGTTTCTCCAGAATAATAACCCAATATTATAAGTTTTTAATAACTTTTCATTTTTCACCTGTGGTTGACCATTTTAAGATTTGCCCATACATACATGTATACATTTTCATATAAAATAAATTTGGAGTATTAACTTTTATATGTTTTATTTAACGTCAGACTTTGTTGTTCATTTTCCAATAACAAAAACATAGCTTCTTAGATTCACAAGAACCAAAATTTAATGTAAATAAAAAAAAGTACAATTCAGCTGAGCAAAACATATGCAACTTTAAATAAGGGGTTAATATTGTGTTGAAACCTCCAAGCAAGTGGCATTTCCCACTGCGTATATGGAAGCATAACTGTGCCTAGTATGTTTTTATAATCTTCAGCCCTCATTATATTAGTTATCTGATGAACTGGTCCAACACCATTTGCTGAAAAGCAACTCCACACCATCACATGTCCACCTCCGAGCTTAAATGTTGCTCTCGTAACTTTTGGATTCAATCTCTCACCTCAGGGTATGCGCACATGACACCTGCCATCCATGTAAAATAATAAATAAATAATTTAAATAAATAAATAAATAAATAACTTCTAAAGTCAGCCTCTATAGCTCTTCGTCTGATAGATGAAATGTCAACATTCAGTTGTAGCACATTTTTGATTTGTTTGGAGGAAATCCGAGGATTTTGTTTTATACTATTTGTGATTTTACGATACTCTATAACTGTCGATTTGCGTGGTCGCCCTCTTTTATGACGCGTTTCAGTGTTTTCACTATTAAGAATGCAAAAAATTGTAAATTTATGGGTCGAATACTTGATAGCAATTTCTTTCTGCAGACAATCCATTGTTGTAATATAATTTTGATTTTAGTAAGAGGCATAAACGCTATAGCAACAAAGCATTTAGCAACAATACATATTAATGTTAATGGAAATTTAATTTTCATTACCACTAGGTGAATAGTGGTAATGATATTTTTAATACACTAATAATTCAATGCATTATGCCCATCTATGACGCGTACACTGGTCTATTACCAATATGAAAATATGCTTAGACTATAAGACTATTACCTTGTTTATCCGACGCTTTAAGTCGGTTCGACTCAAATCGTTTTGGTTAAAAACTTTACATAAATCGATTTTCAAACCGTTTCGAAAATTTCAAGCCGATTGAATAAAACCTCATTTCAATTCGGTTCTTATTTTTCAAGTTTCAAGATGGTTTAAAATAGCTCATAAGCAGGCTGTTCTTTTAAAACGTTTGGGAAATCATATGCTTTGGCTTTGGTTAAGCAGTTTATAGCTGTTTTATATGCAAAATTCTTCTTGCTTTAATAGAATTGATTAATAAAGAAAGAAATAATTTGAAATTATTATTGTTTCCATTATTATTTAAGAAAAAAAAATTCAAATTTCCAAACCCTCAATTACCGTTTTCAGTGAAACCGCTTGCTGCTTGCTAGTAAGCACATGGCATACAATTGTTCTCACTCAAAGCGATTGTGTTCAAATCAACTTGAAGAGTCGGATAACCAAGATATTTAAGACGGCAGTTGTGTTGAACTATCCATTTTAACATTCTGCTAAAAAATGGCAGTGTCTCACGACTCCCCATGGCTCACGATTCTCACTTTCCCCCACATTTTTTATTAAGTTGAAGTACCGTAGATAGTGTATACAAAAATTAAGCTGCCATTTTTAAAATATTTCCATTGTATGAGCAGTCCTTAGTATCTTAAAAATATCTTTTGTGGTACGATGTACTACAAAATCACAATACCTCAATTGATTTTCAAATACAATTTTATCTTTTGAGGTGGAAGATTTAAAAAAATTATGATTAAATATTTAAGGTTGTATTTTTCCATATAAGCAATTTTTTGAACACCCTGCATAAAGGAGGGTATTTCCGAAACCCCCTAACTTCTGAACAATTTTTTTTTAAGAATGAAAAAGCAATCTTCTTACAAAAATTTAGAATTTTGTCCTGATAGTTCAGTCAAATCTCACACATCGTATATTCCGACGCTGTTCACAGTTTGTTTTTTACCAAACATCTCAAAAAATGGAGGGCATCTTTTTAAATGAGCACTCCAGAATAGTTCTCAAATAAGTAAACTCTCCACGTAGACCTTCCTAGTCTAGGAAAAATCTTGTGGACGCCCATGGATGCAGGCATGTTCGTACACCATGATATTCGTAAACTCATGAGAGTGACGAATTTAGTCAGTCGCTCTCTAAGGAATATTTCAACGCATGTGATTCGGTGAAGTAAACATTCAACAAGTTCTAGGTAAAAACCGCATTGAAAATTACATTATTATCACTCAAGGTTTAATGGACGTCATCAATACACTTGGAGTCCGAATGTGTATATGCATACAACCATTAAAAAAACCGGAAAATGTTCCGATATTTCTATAATAAGGATACGATATTGCAAAATGCAATTTTTTTTTAAGCTCATATTTATGGGTTTAAAACAAAAACATAAAAAAGATTTTATGTTAATTGTAAGCTCTTCAGCTCTGACCATATTAATAATCAATTAGAAGTAAAGAAATTCTCGGATGTGGCATTATCAACTATTTAAACGCAAGAAATTGTTTATTTTTGCATAAATTAATATATAATCGGCATCCATCTTACCTCTATAACAAATTACGTTTTTGTGTTTCAAATAGAACCTAAATTTAAAACTTTGCACTCTAAACGGTTGTTTTTCGTCAACGCCATCAAACTATGGAATTCACTACCTTGTGAAATAAAATCAATCATCAATTCGAAAAACTTTAAGCATTCTCTTATGTCCTATTACTCAAACATCTAACTATCACTTACTTTTCCTTTTACACTTCATATTCTTAATCTCACTTTAATTCTGGCACTATTTTTTATTTTTTATTATTTTTTTTTATTTCTTTATGTTAAAACCTTGTTTCCTTTATTTATATTCTTAAATTAAATTAAATCTAAAATAATTAAGTTTTTATTGTTACTTAGCTTATTTTTTTTTTTTTTTTGTTTATAAATATTTTTCTTTTAAGTTAAAAAATATATTGAATATGTAATTTGTTGATTATAATTTTCTATTATCTGTTGTACTCTTAAAATATCTCATTGGATCTTATTGTACTAATATTCTTCAAATAAATGAAATGAAATGAAATGAAATATTTTGTGTGCACCATATTGGAACAGTTATTTTTAATTTTAAAAATCTAACCTGAGATTCGTTGTCAGCGACTCTTAAAACACCTCGGTACTCATTTGCAAAGCCATTTCTTTGAGACTTGATAATTAAAGTTGAAAAGTGGGAAGTATGCTCACTATGACTCAAAGGATTACAAATTAATTCTAATATTTACTAACGCAGTGTTTACTGAAAATTTAGTTTAATATTGTAAACTAATATTTGAATGAAGAACATATTTATATGTCTGCGTTTTTTGATCTACATTCTCTGATAATTCTGGAGTTTTATTAGCTTGCATTTGTTACAATTAACAATAAATATCTAAAAAAACTTGGCTTACTGCAATATAGCGCTTAATTCCGACTGCAGATAATATACTAGTAGTTTATCTGAACACTTTATCCGACAACCACCACCACTAAATCACAAACAGTGCAAAAATTGCAAGCGCAACATAATTATTTCCAACCAATTTAAAAAGTTTTATTTCTTCATCTAAGCCAACAAAAGCTGAACGGAACTCTCAATAATAAATAATAATAAATGTTTTTCGGAAGACTGTTGAAGAACTTTGTTGCAACAATGTAATTCTTTGTTCGGCAGCAAACGAAGGAATGCAGAGCAATAAAAGGCACCTATGGCACACAAAGACTCCTCCAATGCACACAAACAACATACACACTTGAATACAATAGCTCAGAGGGTTAAGTCAAAACATCCAACTATTGAAGATGTAAAATAAATGCAAAGAGCAATAAAGTTTTAATCTCATGAACACAAGTTTCAACAAATTTACTGTTAAAGTGTGGCTTTTAGTTTATATTTGGGAGCGGAGGGCATTAAATATAAATGCTAAGTAGTCGTTGAGTTGTACTCAGTTAGAGTTGGGACTGAAAAAGCAGCAGATTACCGGAACTTTGTTGCAGTTATTTTGATTAAAACTACTTTCATTGGTTTCTGTTGATCATGGTACATAAACATAGAAGAAAAGGAAAAAAGCTTGAAAAACTATGTTAAGTGAAAGAAGCTGAACAAATTTCTTTTCAAACGGATTTATAAAAGCTATAATAATTCTTCAATATTTTCCAGGAATTCTTAATATTTTTTGAGCAGAAAATTCATGAGAGAAACAGAAGTTAAAATAAGTATAATAACATCGAGATATAAAATAAAACTTTAGGCAGAACCAAGTCATGCGTAAGCAAGTAAAAAGACCTGACTATAATAAGCACATGCTGTCAGACGTATATGCTAAAATAAAATAATTGGCCTTGGCACAGCATCATTAAGTTTCGTTAGCTTACATTGGCGGCTTGTAAAAATAATACTTGAGTAAAATTAAAAGTTTACAAGCGTCAGTTACAATTTTATATAAAATTGAAACAATTTTTTTTTTTCTATTATCAACTTTGCGTTTGCGCTTATAAAAATCAAAGCCATATACTAACAGCAATATTTTTAATTTATTTTTTTAATTCAAAAGATCTGGCCATTCAGTTCAATTTCTTGAGCTCCACCGATGTAAATTGTGAAAAAGACAGAATCTATTTTCTTTATGATGAAATTTCCTACAGTTTAATTTTAAAAATAAATAAGTAAGTAAGCATAAGTAAAAGTAAATAAATTAATATTAATACACAAAATAGCAAGAAAAAATTTTAAGCTATGGTAAGTGGTGGTGCAACAGCAAGAATAATAGAAGATCAGATTGCGCTTGCTCATTTATTTATTTCATTAAGCTTAATACAAGCTGAGTAAGTTATTCACTCAGAATAATATTAACTGTGATATTAAGAGTCGGTCGCTGCTATTTTCAAACACTGTTCATTTGTGAGATTTCCGTTCAAGTTAACATTTTTCTTCGTTAAATAAGGTTTTAAAGAATTTCCACTGTCGACTTTATCTGTTCATATATTTCAAGTTTGAGTGACAAAGAAAAACTTTGTTCCATTAAATATTCCGTAAGCTCTGTTATTTTCAATTGTTTTGCCTTGCATGCAAATCTACAATTTATTCGATGCATCGGCATATATACGAACTAAAAATATTTAATACGGAAGGTTAAAACGATAGTATAAATTGAAAGAAACTTGTTTTTGAAAATTATTTATTAAAAAAAATATTTTACTTATGTTATATTAAAAACAATATGTGAACCAAATGATTGACTATGTTCTTTTAAATATTGTTTTAAATTAATAAAATCACAATAAAATATAAAAGATTTAACTGACTTTCTAATAAAGTTCATAATATTTGTAGTTGATTTAACAGTAACAAGGGCTATGCGTTCAGTAACAAGGGCTATGTATCAATTTTTCTGCTGGGGAGTCAACAGTTCAATTTGCTTATATAACAGATTACAGATAAAAAAAAAAAACACAAATTTGGGGTTATATTAAGGAAAAGCACTGGTAACGAAACTCACTTACTTACTTAGGTGGCCGTAACAACCCGTGTCCGAGTATCGGCCGATCTCATCAGCTCTCGCCAGCCGCCTCTGCTTTGCGCGCGCCTTCTCCAATCAGATACATCAAGTGCGGTTAGGGCTTCCTCAGCCTGGTCCATCCATCGGAGGCATGGTCTCCCTCGTCGTCGTTGAGCACCTTTTACGCTGGAGCTTCGTCGTCCATACGATGGACATGACCCAGCCAGCGTAGTCGCTGCACAGTTATACGCCGAACTACGTCAATGTCTTCGTAGAGCTCATACAGCTCTCAGTTATACAGCTGCGTCAGTTTGCGAAACTACCCATGCCTCAGCGCCATAAAACAGTACAGGTAGAACGAGCGCCTTGTAGAGTGTTAGTTTTGTCGATCGAGAGAGGGATCTGGATCTTAGTTGCTTACTGAGCCCGTAGTAGCACCTTGTGACAATTATTGTTCTTCGCCTTATCTCCAGGCTGATTTCGTTGTTGGTATTAATGGCGGTGCCAAGGTATACGAACTCCTTGACTACTTCAAAGTTATAGCTGCCGGATGAAACGTGGGAGTCTTAGCGCCACGCTCCCTTGTTTGTAGAAACCATATAATTGTTTTACCCTCATTTATCGTCAAACCCACTTTGGCTCATTCCTTTTGGATAGCGATGAAAGCAGCGGTAACACCTCTCTTGGTTCTACCGACAATATCAATACCATCAGCGTACGAAAAGAGCTGGGCACCTTTATAGAAAATGGTGCCATTGCGATGCACACCGGCCTTTCGTACGATCCCCTCCATGATGATGTTGAAGAGATCGCAAGACAGTGGATCACCTTGCCTGAAACCTCTTTCGGTATTGAAGGTTTCCTACCTTGACGGAGCTGCGTGTGTTGCTCAACGTCATTCTGCAAAGTCTAATCAACTTTGCAGGTATATCGAACTCAGACATTGTTGCGTATAGGCAATCCCTTCTCGGGCTATCGAACGCAGCTTTAAAATCGACAAAGAGATTGTGTGTGTCAATTTGATTTTCGTGGGTTTTCTTCAGGATTTGTCGTAGTGTGAAAATCTGGTCTATGGTGGACTTACCAGGTCGAAAGCCACACTGATAAGGTCCAATCAGTGTTTTTGTAATCGGCTTTAATCTTTCACACAGTACGCTTGAGAGAACCTTATATGCGATGGAAATAAGACTGATACCTCTGTAACTAGCGCAGATTGTAGGGTCTCCTTTCTTAAGTATAGGGCACAGTACACTGAGGTTCCAATCGTCGGGCATGCTTTCTGCTAGCCATATTTTTCTGATGAGCTGATGCATGCGCCTTATCAATTCATCGCCGCCGGTTTTAAACAATTTAGCTGACAGGCCGTCAGCACCCGCTGCTTTATTGTTTTTCAGTCGTTGGTTAGCAACTCGAACCTCTTCATGGCTAGGTGGTAATACTTCCACTCCGTCATCGTCGATTGGTGGCTCTGAAGTGCGCTCTCCATGGGCGGCATTGGTGGAATCGTCGCCAGTAAGTAAATTGAAGAAGTGCCGTCTCCACAATCTCAGCACACAGTGTGAATCCGTATTCAGATCTCCATTTTCGTCTCTACAAGTGGATGCTCCAGGCTTAAAACCTTGGGTCAGATGCTTAACCTGTTGATAGAATTTTTGTGCATCCTTCTTGCCCTGGTAAACCTCTAGTTCCTCACGCTCACGCTTTTCCTGCTCTCTTTTCTTGCATCTGAAAAGGCACCTCTCTTCCTCCCTCTTTTCTTGGTAGTTTTCTCGCAAGGCTCGCGTTGCAGCTGACTGCAGCGTTTTTCTATATGCGGCGTTTTTTACTGCTGTCGCGATGCGACACTCCTGATCGTACCATTGGTTCCGAGGTTGTGGGCGCCGGAAACCAATGAGTTTTTCAGCGGCAACGCGCATGGAGTGGGATATATGCGCCCAAAGTCCGCCGGCGTCGTCGGGTCCTGAGGTTGGTTGGTTGAGCTTAACCGAGAGTTGAGCGGAGTAGGATTCGGCAGTCCGTTGTAATTGCAGCTTAGCGACATCTAGCTTTCGTTGCATTCCTGTGCGTATGTTCTTCGCATTCCATAATCACATGCGGATCTTGGCTGCAACAAGATAATGGTCGGAGTCAATATTGACCCCCCGAAATGTACGCACATCTAGAACACTAGAGGCATGCCTTCCGTCGATTACAACATGATCAATTTGGTTTGACGTTTTTTGATCCGGGGACAGCCAGGTGGCCTTGTGAATGTCGAGGTGCTTAAATCTGGTGCTACTAACTACCATGTTTCGCGCCGCGGCGAAGTCGATCAGTCTTAGACCGTTGTTCGTGGAGGTCTCATGAAGACTGAACTGACCGACAGTGGGGCCAAAGATGCCTTCCCTTCTGACTTTCGCATTAAAATCGCCGAGGACTATTTTCACGTCATGGACCGGAAGGTGGTCGTATACGTCCTCAAGACTAGCGTAGAAAGCTTCTTTGACGGCTTCGTCTGTTTCCTCCGTCGGGGCTGATAGAGAAAAATTTTGCCTTGATGCGGGTCGTGGCCAATCTTTTGTTCACAGGTGTGAACCGGGAAACAAGGTGGCGTAGTTTCCGGCTAACGACGAATCCACATTCAAATTCGCGCCTCTCCGCATGGCAGCTGTAGTAGATATCACAGTGGGCTTGTTTAGAGCAGCCTTGCTCTTTCGATAGCATTTCCTGGATGGCGGTGATGTCAGCTTTTATTGTTTTGAGGGCGCTTCCGCCAGTTGGATAACGGCACCTTGCCTATAAAGGGTTCGGACATTCCAGGTGCATATCCGTAAATCATTGTCCGTTTTTCGTTTGCGGTGTTCGACAACGTAATTGGGGTTCTTAAACGAGGCTGGTTTAGTTTTCATTGGGCAGTAGTAATGTGGCGGGACCCAAACCCTGCGCACATTCCATGATTAAGGTCTATGGAGCGACCTGCCGCTCAAATTAGCCGTCAAACTGACGGATGCCAGTTTGCCGTTGCCTAGGGAACACCACGTGGAGGCTTGAGTCGACTTGAGACGATTTCGACATGGATAATGCTGGCCTCGCCAGGTTGAGGCGGTCAGACACGTTGCCATGTGAAGGTTCGCCCCCTGTCCCCCGGTTCCCTGGTTACGAAACAGTTAAGTCTATTAAAATATTACCTGTAAAAACAGTTAATTCAACAAAATATTATCAACAGTTGGTCAAGTGTTATTTTGGCAGTTACGTGTGTTAGATGGGATCGAACAGTGAAATATGTTGTTTCAAACCATGAATTGTTTGATATCACAGCATTTTTTCCCTCAGTACTCTTACAGGGTTTTTTTTCTCTCTCTCTTTTCCTTGTTTTGGTGTTCGAAAGATATTCAATCTTATTAATTGCCGTAATTTTAAGAACAGGTCGAAAGAAAAGACAGAAAAAAAATAAATATAAAGGAAGTTATAATTAACATGGAATATCATTAATTATAATTATAATGCTTTAAATATATATACTATATCTAATTGTAAGAAATGTAAAAAGAAAAGGTTCATGGTAGAAGAAACGAAGGTAGCATCATGGCTGATAATGCTCTTTTACTCAGCTTCCATAGTTGTCAAAATCAATGCAAATAATTTTCTGTCACTTGGCAAACTCAGTCTCCGCTTAGTGTGGTTTGTGTATGTTTTTGCACTTTTTCGAAACGCAATCTACCTTGTCTTATTATACCATGGCCTTACTCATATCAGCCATTGCTGTGACGTCAGCTTTGCTAGTCAAACTCATTGTCTATTTAATAAGGTGTGCGAATGGAGGAGAGCAAATGACCATAGCTGTCAAAACGAAGTTGACAGCCCATACAAAATCTGTCCCTGCTCTCTGCTATTTATACGAGCTGCGAGTAAAATGCAAAGTTAACAAGCGTCAGATAGAATCCAGTTCCATCTACTAACTTTGCCGCTTAAATGGCGCACTTCTAAACAATCGTTATTTTTTTTAATCGTGAATTCTCAAACTAGGTGCTCACACTGACTATGATTGAGGGTAAATGATCCAAAACGAAATTTGTAAAGAAAAATGCTATCTTTGAGTATGTATCTTAAACATACACACCTGTTGCTGTCGAAGCGATTTTTGCTATCAATTTAATATTATATTTAATTGTACATCTAATGCTAAAACGCTAACGCTGCCATCGGCAGTCCTGACGTATGCACACCGGCTCTTTTGTTTAATTTAGAGCTCTACTCAAGTTCCGGGATTTTCTTTTCGGGACCCCGAAATTTTCAAATAAAAAGACAGAAATAAATTTGAACCAAGCTGACAAAGCTATGCAGCTTATGTGACAAAATCTAGATAACATAAATTATTTTTTGATTTAACCTCTTAAAGATACATTGCTTAAAAGAATCAAGCAATACATAATGCTGAATTGAAGTTAACCGAATTCAATGAACCGCACAGCTCCAACATAACCACATTTAAAATAAAATTAGAAAAACATTTATTGAGGCTTAAAAGTGTAAAGGCTATTTCCGGAGAAGAAGTATCTGAAGATTGTAAAGACGCTGAGTGTTTAAAAACTTTAGAAGAATCTGCAACACCAGTATTTTAAAATTGTCAGATATTCTGACTCAGGAAATTAATCTGTTTTATGGTGGAGGCAATCGTGGTCAAAATGTACAGATTGCTGACGATTTTTTAACAACTATTTTCTCAACAAGCATAGAATCAGAACGGTCTTCTCATCAGTGGGTTCTATTTATGATAATTTGTGAACAAACCTTTCTAATGAAACATCAGACGCCTTAAGGTATTACTTTAGATATAATTAAAAATTTAAAAAAAAAAAATTAACTTTTGAATAAGTCTTTCTTAACATTAATAAGCTTCAAACACAATAAAAAATGGAACATTATTTCCAATTAAAAAATGTTCATAATTTTTATAGTGGTCCCTTAAACTGTTCTGTAATTTATATGATTACTTTTTGTTTTTCATATTAATAAAACTTTGTTAATCAATAATTTTATGATTAATTAATGCATTTAATAACAATATGATATGTTTATGCTTACTTTATTAATGAATTGAACTAAATTTTTTAATTTCAATAAACAGATAATAAGAAATTTGTTTAAAAATATTTTGAATAACACAGGACGGAATATTTTATACCTTAAGACTAATTTATACGTTTTCAAAGGGTTTTGTACGCTGAATTCGAAACTGAAATCAAAATTTGTTACGGCAGCTAAAAGTAATATGTTCCCTGTAAAATGCACTTGGTATTTTTTGGATATCTTTTTTCCCCCGTAGAAATCGTTCATAAAATTTTATTACTTAAGCGAAATCTATATATATAAAAGAAAGTGTCCGAATGCGATGTAATCCCATAACTCGAGATCGGCCGAACCGATTTTGATGATTTATACTTTGTTGGAAAGGTATTTTTTCAGTTCGGGTTTTAAAAAAAAAAAAAGAAAAAAAAAATCGAAAAAAGAAATGAATGTATGTCTGTATGTCTGTTTGTGCTTTATAGGAGGCCAAACCACTGGACCGATTTTACTGAAATTTTCTCAGCGTCTTAATATGACTCTGGAAGGAATATTAGGCTATATACAGTTTTGCTTGGACAAAGGGGCGTGTCCCCGCCCATATAACCCAATACTTAAAATCGTCATATCTTCGGCATTTTTGGACCCACGGAAATGATATTTAGTACATATAGTATTGGCATGAATAGAAATACGTTCCACAAAAAAAGTGGGCGGAACCACGCCAATTTTTGGAAAAATTAAAAACTGTAATATCTTCTAAACTACTGGACCGGTCGACATGAAATTTTCACAATAGGACATTGTTACGAAATAATAAGTCCTTGGTTACATAATATTTTGATCAGACGAAGGGGTGATGCCACGCCTACACAACCGAAAACATAAAATCCTCATATCTCAGCCAATTGGCATAGAATGATGATATTTGCTACTTATCATGTTATCTTAAAAAGGTTTATATGCCATGTAAATAGTAGGCGGGCCACGCCCCTTTCTTTGCTCTAGAAGCTACACCTCTACACCGACAAAAAACATTGTATATCCTAAAGCATTGCAATAATTAATTCATAATCAAATAAATAAATTTTTTTAATATCTAAATACTTTCTATTTTATCACTATAGGGGTAGCGAAGCACACCGGGTACAGCTAGTAGTAATATATATATCTATGAAAAGTAAAGTAATATATTATCATGAACGATTTCTCTGGGGTAAAATAAAGATATTCAAAAAATTGCAAGTGCATTTTACAGGGAAACATTATTACTTTCAGTTGCCGTTTCAAATTTTGTGGAAAAAAGTTAATTCGTTGTATAATATATTCGCAAATATATCGAAAAAAACCTGTTTTAAGCAGTTTTAGGTTATAATATCTCGAAAACCTGATGTGATATAGCTTGGACTCGGATTTAGTATGCCGAAAACCTTCAGAAACACATAACCCAGTCTCTGGGTATGCATCAAATTTGGTGGGCCTGTATTTTTAATTTGAGTTCTTTACTTTTTTTAATTTTTCGATTCTGGAGTAATCCCGTGATCCCGGGATTAAGATTTTTAATTCGATAATGCTCCCTACAACTGACGTATGCACTTCAAATAAAAAGATTATCGAGCAAATTTTTACAGAGATTTTTTTCAGTGTAGCTCAGTGTAAGCAGTTAAATATTATCAAAAAATTGTCTCTTTTTTAAGGTAAACTTTGCCTTTTTCAAACGTCTTTTGCAATTTTAAGTTAAAAATGTTTAATAAATGCTTGTAACTTTCGATTCCAAAAATTTATTTGAAGACACTTGGAAGTTTCTTTTTCCTTAATAATTAGAAAAAAAGAACTTTGGACTTAGCTGTCTCCTACGCATTTTTTTTTTTTAGATCCTATTTGGACCCTTTAGTTTGAACCCAAAATATCGCCTGGCTACGGGCCTGGGCATATCACATATTCGCAAAGTAATTAAAACTAACCCTAACTAATTTAAATGCTCGCCATCTCGGTAACCCAAATTGAGATGTTGAAAAAGAATTAGATTTTTAGTTTTTAGAATAATCTGACTTCTAAAATTTAAAGCTTTAACGATCGCTGTGATCACCTTTGAGGTGGGAAAAATATTCAAGACTTTCTTTAAAACTGAAACATTACAAAAATGAAGCAAGTCCATTCAGAATACTGAAACTCTTCATGAGAAAAAAATACCACTAAGCCTTACATTTACTACTATTCAGTTTCTTATTCTGAAAATGCCTTTCCCTCTTTTTTCTGTATTGAGTTATTTCATAAAATTATCACAGTCATCTTAATCATGATAAAGGAATTCCTCTGAATATTCCTATGAATGATTTTATAATCTTTTATGAATACTCCTCCTCTCCTTAAAATACTTAAAAACAAAAACCGAAAATGCGCTTTAAAATACAAACAACAGCATTCACCCTCAAACAAATGCCTTACTACATAATGTAACATTGTTATTTTCCAGCTCATTGTCTTGGACTGGCTTAACAATTCGCAGCGACGACTACTTGTAATGGCGTTACATCCGGCTGGCTATTTAATGCCGAAAAATAGCGTCAGCGATTTCTACAACAACTATGCCGTGCCATCAACATCAACAACAGCAACTATGACTACTGAACCGAATGCTCTGTTGGCAGCAGTAGCTGAATGTTCCATCACTGCTCTGAATGAAACATCAGCCATTGCTGCTGACACCGTCACCTCTGTTAGCACCAATGTTACCAACACATCCACCGCAGTTGCTGCAGTAGCCACAGCAACGGCAGCTACTGTGGCAGCAGCTCTGTTGGTACCACTGCCACCACCTAGCAGCAGCTTCTCCACGCTCGATGGTGTACCACGCGGCAAGTGCGCCTTTTTTGTACGCCGCCAACTTGGCACAGCGCTGACGTCACAAAATTTTACCACGCAAGTTCTTGTCGGTGATTTGCCGGTGCATAGTAAAATCGAAACTCTATCGATTCTTTTCGATGAAATTTATTTTCCGCTGCTGGAAAATCCATTCAACCGGAAGTTATGGCCCGAAATTGTTGGCAAAGACTTGCACACTCGCATGAAAGATGTGCGGAATACGCTGTTAGAGGTAAGTTGATGGAAATTGAAGGGAAAGAAATGGGAAGGGAAGGATTTTATGGCTTAAAGATTTCGGCATAGTAGATTAGGAGGTAAAGAGACTGAATTTGTATAAATTGCAAATATATTGAATGGGGAGGCTGAAGGTTAGTGTATCTGTATATGTTGTTAATCTAATAAAGACTCCCCAAAGTACCCAACCCCAGCATCAATTTGCCTAATTGGCAAAACTTTTTGCATTTGTATTTGTTTATGTTTCCTCTTTGTAGGCAACTTTCACAGCTACAACTATGAATAGTTCTTATATTGTTCTTGTAGTGTTCCCGTTATTGCTATATTGTATGTTTGTATATGTTTTGTTTTCTGTTTTTCTTTACAGATTAGAGGAAAAACCAACAATCGTACAGTTTTATCTTTATTAGTTTCGCCAACAATCATTCAGCAAGTGGAGGCTCAATTAAACAATGGGTAAGAATTTTCGGTGTGGATGATGGTTAAAGTTAAATTTACGTTATGAGTTGGTTATATTGTATTGAATTTAAAACTTAAATTGATACTTCAAAAGTAAAATTGATATTTCAGCTCGTGTTTTTGTTTAATTTTAATTGTTTAAACAAGAACTTTAATTATTTCTATTGCCTAATTACATGCAGAATAAATAGTTGTGCACACTTTTGTGTGTGTATGTGTATGTGTTAGCAGTATTTGCAAGGTTTGCTAGTAACCAACAACTCAACGCTTAAGTTTAGTTTTACAAATATGGTAGGCATACAGTGAAGGTTAAAAGTCTGCATACAGCATCGAGTTTTTGATTTCTGTAAAACTTAAGAATCTTAATGAAAAGTAAAGTACGCAGTTTAATTAGGGATGATTATTGAGTAACAAAAGAAGAAGAAAAACTTTGTTTTTTGAGCCACACTATAGACTATTATAAAAACTTGAACTGACTCAAAATTCATCACGACCGAAACGGGCCACGACCGACCAAAAAAACTTTCTCGAAGATATTTCTCCCTTTCATGAAAAAAAGTTGGCCGAAATACGGAAATGAATGGCTCACAACAATACCGAGACAAGAGCTTATGTTAAATTAACAAAAAACCAAGTATAATTTATAAGCTGGCTTTGGCAGTTTTCAGCCTCCCAAGTTCTTTATTAAAACGCCTGAGTTTAACATGTTAATTTGCCAATTTTTATTTTGGCGATAAATTAACTATAATTAAGTAATTTATACAATATTTAACAAAAAAAAAATTAAGTTTCAACAGTTATAACTTTTTTCCGAGTTTAAGTTTTTTTTATTTTTTTTTTTTTAAGTCAAGCTTTTCTCAATACCTAATCAAACATTTTTTTTAAGAAAATATGTAATTATCTCAATAACAACAACTACACTTTCTTTACACATTAAACATTAATGGACAGCCCATTTGAGCACCTTTTATTCAATATACGACTCGTTTTATTGGGGCTAGTATTTTGGCGATAGAAGGCGTTTAAAGAAAAAATCTCAATACCTAATCAAACATTTTTTTTAAGAAAATATGTAAATATCTCAATAACTACCACATTTGTATGTTTTATACATTTATGGATATTTATGGACATCTTCCATATATTTATTTCTGTAGTAAGAATTTCCCTTTCTCTCATACACCAGGGTCTTATCTTTCCTCCCATCAAAATAAATACTTTCTAAGGACTGCATTATTTGTCAAGATTGAAGCTGGGACCGGACTTTCTGGAGTCCGGAGTTTCTGGGCTCAACTCAACTCTTTCTGGAGTATCTTTTGAAATAACACCAATATCCTGAAGCACGGAAGACGCAATAACAGCGGCTGATCTATCCGAGACATTGGCCCTATCACAAGCAATGGCTAAATTTGGAAGGGATATAAGCATTTGGTTTGTCTTGGAGGTTAAGGGCGATGGCGAAGAAGGTCTTAATGGGATGTCAGTTGAGCTCGGATTAACTTAATAAGGGTAACAGGAATATAATTGTCATTGTCATCAGTTGCCGTATTCTCTGTTTCTGAATCTGATATCTGACTATTTATTAGCTGAACAACTGGCACAGTTTGTTTGATTTTTTTGCTTTTGCTTCCTGGTTTTCGTTTTTTGCTGTCTTGTAGAAATAACTTTTGAACTAATAGCCATTTTTCTTTCATGCCATTGGTCTGTTAAAAAGTTCTCACAATGCTTGGGATCTTTTCGGAACATTTACATTGTTGTTCATAATTTAAACATTTGCATGCAGAAATATCAAACAATGTATTTTTTGCATTGTCAAAAAATCTTTTTTAATTTTGTCAGTTCCACTTCGAGATTTTGGTAATCCTTTTATATTTTTGTATTTATCATTGTATTTTTCAATAAGACGAATAATTTCCGGTCGATTTACCACAGGTATAGAGGCTTTTTTCCAAACTTTAACGACGTCACATAAAACAATTTCACTGATACCTTTGACTGACGGATCTTTTTTATTGCCTTTCCACAATAATTCTTTTTTAACCCAAAGAAAATGTTTCATTAGGTCAGCATAAGTGGGTAAAACAGTTTCATTGAGTTGCTTTGGAGTTCCAAAAACAATACAAAAACGTCCACTTCTAGTTGGGGTCATCTCATCAAAACGTAACACAACCAACACAGAAAAACACTACTTATCAGATTATTAACACGACTAAATTAACTTGCTTGACACGATCTTGTTAGCGAAGCGGCGCAGACGCAGTAGTGGCACAACATAATACTTATCAAAATAGAATCCGTGCTGCGGTGACATATATCTAGGATCAATAAGTTTGTCGCGAAAGTTATATTTTAGTAAGATATTTTATCCATTTCTTGCAAGCATTAATTTGTTGATTGGCTTCGACGCCGTCATTGCTTGCAGCTAGCAGAATGTTGCTTTGGTTTCGCCACAAGATGCTGCTCAGTGCTCAGAAAAGAGAAAAGAGGCAGAATGCCCGAGAATTAAAACTTGAAACATTTTCTCCAAGCAAGTCATTTGCTGCTGCTGCTTCAAAGTTTCATTGTTACTGAAGAGATATTTTCTAAAGCCTGTATGATACTTCATTTTTTTTGCTCAATTTTTGTCATTGAAAATGAAAACTAGAGCAGTTAAAATAGTACTAATGCATGGATTCAATTGGTGTGAGTGAGTACGCATATAGCACGAATTGGAGAAAAATTTGAAGTACTGACTGTATTTTCTTTGCATTTTTTGGCCGTTTCTTTCAATTCGTTCTTCGTTAAGATTCGCTCAAATATTTGCTGTGGTGTTAATAATTAATTTGACATTTTTAGAGTAAACAAAACTATTTAAGATAAACGTATGCTGAATTGGAAGATATGTGTGTAGCTAATATTAATTTATTAATTGCAGCTGCTCTTAAAAACTCCAGAAATAAAAAAGTAACAACGCTTATCCTTTTCTTACAAAATATGTCTGTCCTGCCCAGGCACCACTTGTTTTCAGATTTTAAAACTGGACAAAAGAAATGAAGTATCATGCGGGCTTTAAGTCATCCATGCTATCGAAGTATGTGCTTTCAAAGCAATATATTAAACAATAAATTGCTTGGGTGAATACGCATAAGTTTATAAGTCCCATACGATTCTCTCTACCCAAGGCGATTTAATGATTTAACTACTAAATGGTATAGTGAATCATTTCGATATAATTTCTCACAAGTACGTTTATTCAAGAAATGTGCAAACAATTTGGAATACTTGGAATTTTTCAACAAAATTTATAGTATAAAACATTTATAACTAAGAATAACTGCCTTACTTCGTTTTTTTCCTGAACGCATGAAGCCCTCACATAAATAAGAAAATTATATTTTTGAAATCTGTTCCAAAATTGAAGAAAATTGAGTATTTTTGATAAATTTGGGCAAAATATTTAATCCTTTTTTATAATGCAAGTCTATGCGTACATATATCAACGATTTTTAAGATATAACTGTGTTAAAAAATCCTGAATGTTTTGCAATTTTTTTTTTTATTGAATGTACTTACGAGAAAATATGCCGAAGTGATTCACTAGTTTTGAACCATTGATTCCACAATTTTTTTATGAAAGGGCCAAAATATCTTCGATAAAGTTTTCTCGCGCCGGCCGTACTGCAGTTCTTCGTAATGGATTTTGAGTCGATTTAATTTTCTATAATAGTCTATACTCTGGCTCGACTAAATTTTACTTATTTCGTAATTTTGTTACGAACGCTTCAGCAGCCGAACATTACAGTTTCGTATTGTTTTTTTTTTAATCTAAGGCAAAATGCATTGTACTAAGAATTTCCATAGTTTTATGAATATGCAAATGTTTTTGATGTTAAGAGAATAGAATTTTTTTTCATAATTTACACAAAAAAATAAAAATTTTAAATTATCTTGAAAGGTCATTTTTTTTCATATGAAACAATTTTGTATTAAACATTTGTTGTGTGAAGACTTGTTGTATGTTGTTTATATACAATTTATAGGATTTTATAAAAAATCCTTTGTTTGAAATGAGTATTGTGGTATCTTTAATTTTTTTGTGCAAAATTTATGTACATTCGCACAAAATTTCTAATGGTACATTTAAGAAAAAAAAAAAAAAAAATTAAGTGTGCGTGTCAGCTCCGACGCGCGACTGGAGCTTACTCCTTTAGATTGATTACCTTGAAAGTTGAGATGTATATAAAAGGTAAAAGGGGTGAACAAAGGCATCTCTTATGTTACTAAAAGGATTGAATACTTTTTAAATTTTAAAATATATATTTATTGCATATATTACATAAATTCATTATGAGGTATATTGATGAATTTCATTAAGGCTGGATTCACTGACCACCTTCTGCAAGTTTTTGCGAAAATTAAAATAATGTTAATCAAGTTAAAGAGCGTGCAGCAAGTCTCTCTCACTGAGCGGAGAGCGCAAGAACTTCGTAAA
This sequence comes from Coremacera marginata, assembly GCA_914767935.1. Classification (NCBI taxonomy): domain Eukaryota; kingdom Metazoa; phylum Arthropoda; class Insecta; order Diptera; family Sciomyzidae; genus Coremacera; species Coremacera marginata. The sequence continues at coordinate 168,121,631 of OU612043.1, read as the reverse complement.
AAAAAAAACTTGTAAGACTTGCTGAAGGTGGTCAGTGAATTCAGCCTAATAGTAACGTCTTTATTAAATACTGTAATATAAGGTTTAAGGTAATTGTGAAAACATCGCATTAATGGTTGTACCATATCTAGTTGTTCCCAGTGTTCTACCAGAACCTAAATCTAAATTAACGCCTTCTTTAAAAAATTGCATTATGGTCAATCCTTCATCTTTATGATGAAACAATTGGAAATTTGCTTAAATTTTAAATATTTTTTCTCTTTAAGATCAATTTGTGGACATATTTTGTATTTAGTGTCCCGTTATGTCGTAGCAATAAAAAAATCCAGCTAATTGTAAATCCAGCAAGTTTTATTTAATTGAAATCGGTTGAAAATTCGTCGAGTTATTCTATTTAAAGTATTTCTAATTCACTTTAAAATCACCAAAATAATGTTTAATTCTTATAATATGTTAAATTCTTCTTACTTGCGAAAAACTCAGTTCAGGCAAAACAGCATGAAAGACAACGACAATTTAATATTAAATAACTCGACAAACTTTTTAACTAATCTCGATGAAATATAACTTGCTGGATTTATAATTAATCAAGCTTATACGAAAATTTTATTAGCTATTATCAATTATAAAAAAAGCGCACTTTAATACAAACTACTCGTATGAGCAACGGCTACGCACAAACGCACACAATTTTTTTTGTTGTGCTATGGCTAGCTGAACATAAAATGAGAAGATAGAGAGCAACGTGGAGTTTATTGAAACTCGCCAGCACAAGCTGTTTAAAAGAAAACGACCAAGCGATGCGTGGCATTGGAGATGATTTCATATAAATCTTTACATTTTAATTAAATATAAAGGATGGTTAAATTTTAAGGGCCGATATTGATTTTGAATAAAACACAAATTATTTAGGAAATCATTGTCGTTTCTTTTTATTATGATAATATTGGTATGGTTCAATTATGCATGGAACAAAATATCGGCCAAATGGCCGCCGCGACCTCGGCGTCACACCTCCATCCGATGGTCCACATTTTCGATGACGCTGAGGCATAAGTGAGGTTCTATGCCGTTAATGTGCCGAATTATCTCATCCTTTAGCTCTTGAATTGTTGCTGGCTTATCGACGTACACCTTTTCTTTCAAATAAGCCCAAAGAAAGAAGTCCAACGGTGTCAAATCACATGATCTTGGCGGCCAATTGACATCGCCACCACGTGAGATAACACGAACATTGAATTTGTCGCGCAAAAAAGCCATTGTCCCGTCCTGTTGAAACCACATATCGTCCACATTCATATCTTTATCATCTCACGATAGCGAACACCATTCACAGTAACGACGAGTTGAGGTGGACGGCTCTTCAGCCACACTATCGCGAACAGCAGCAATATTTTCTGCAGCATGCACTGGTGTTTTCACATCTCCTACAGACCCAGTTTGCTCAAATTTTTGCACGATTTTTCCGATTGTATGCACATTTGGACGATTAAATTGACCGAAAAAATCACGAAGTGCACAATATGCATTTTGATTTGAACGCCCATTTTCATAATAAGTCTGAATAACTTTAACGCTTTGCTCGATTGTGTATCTTTCCATGGTTCAAATTGAGTCAGTCTGAAATTGAGAAACGTCAAATGAAATGCAGAAAAAAACTTGACGTTTAGGTGTGGTTCACATTCAACATCGGCCCTTAAAATTTAACAACCCTTTACTTACTGTTAAAATTCTGAAAGGAAAATGTGCTATAGCACAAATATAATATTCTAAAACTTATTTGATAAAAATCGGCTCAGTACTTTTAGAGTTTTACAAAAATCTGCTATTCAATTTGCAAAACAACAGCGGATTGCCGCTGTGTGTATTTTGTTGGTATTTCTTCGTTGTTGGCATTTCTCTACTGTGAGTATGCATTTTGTTGGTTTAACGCTGACTGCGTAACGCTTGATTTTTTAGATAACGCTCGATTTCACTCGCCATAAAATTGTCATACCGCGGGCAATATATGAAATCGATTCTAAAGGAGTAAACTCCAAAAACATAAAAAATTTCATTTAGTACTGGTTTTTGGGGAAATTTAATAATTTATAAGCTTACTTAAGGAAGACAAATATATATACGTAGAATTAGTGAAAAACAACTAAGAAGAAATATTCTCAATTTAAATTAAATGAAGTATTATTTAAAATTTAAATGGAGCAAATCCATTAGATATTGAAAGAGCTATTCACTGAGAAAGTTATCAATTTGATTTTAGTGTAGATTTTTCAATATTGTATATTGTCTTTTTAGTGTTGTTTTTTATTTTTTTTTGTATGGTACCTTTTTTCAAAAAAAGCCAATTTTCATTTGCACGCGGCATTTGTGAGAAATATGTATACTTTTCTCTGTGAGTGTATAAAACACCAGGTCCCAATTAACAGCTGGACTTTTTGAGTAATGTGATCTTGAGCGCTTATAAAAAGTATGTGCGAATATGACCAAAGCGTTCGGATAATAGAAATATGGATTTTTTTGAAATAAAAATTTAAGAAAACTGAAAAGTTTTTGTGTTTATAGAAACAAGCTGAATCTTTGATAAGAAAATCGCGAACTGGAACCTGCATGCAATATTATTCCGATTGCACCCCAAATCAAATGTGGAATAGGCTGAAAAACGTGGGTGTCTTTTCTGATGATAAGAGTTCCAGCTTATTAGGTGTTGCAGAGTGCAGTGATGTCCTTATATTTCCTCAGGTATCAAACGCATACAACACTTTTTTTTAATATTTTCCAAGAGCTGATGAATACGTTTTATCTTTTAAAAGAGTTGAGAGAAATGAGGTTTGAAAATTTTATTGTAATTTTACTCTTATGTGCAGTTTTTTTTTTTTTTAATAACTTACAAACTTTGAAAACTAAATACTTATTTATATCAAACGAAGACACACTCGGACGTTCATAATATTTTACAATGGCATAAAATTTTAATTTTTTAATAAATAAATATTGCATTCCAACTATTGCTGTCCCGCTACTTCAATATTCAAGCAGCATAAAACTTGTTTTAATTAGCATAAATTACGGCAACGCTGGTCGCCCTATGACTCGAAGACTCATTGGTTATAGCTACTAAAGCAAATTAACTTTAAAAACTTTTCAACTCTTTATTACTGTTCATTTCAATTAGCAACCATTTTAATGGTTGATTTAATATGGAAATTAGTTTTGAGTGCAATTCAAGATTTATTGGAGTGGAATTGTAGAGTTCCAAGAAAGCTTGCGATGCCAAAAAATTAGCACAGCAAGCAACTGAAAATTAGACTAAAATAATAACTGAAAGGAAATGAGTTTGGTTAAGGGATGAAAAAAAAAACACTTTATAAAAAGAATATTTATATAAAATTGATGTGAAAACCTTTTAAACTTTAAACTTTTCATGTCGTTCACTTTTACAGCGATTTCACTCTAGCCTTGGATATAAAATTTCGCGGTCAATTGGAGGAAATGATCATCAACTGGACGACGCAAATTCACGATATAGTTCATGATGAGGGCAAAGAAAAACAGTCCAACCAAAGCCACACAACCAGCAATACGCCACACACGCACCCGATCGCACTTCCAGCGCATGAAATCCTTTTCTGGACTAATCGTAAATTGAATCTACAAGATATTTATGAGCAGCTGCGTTCACCGCCACACAAATCGTTGGCCAATATTCTCGAACGCATCGGCTCACCATACCAACAGCCCTTCGCACAAATCTTTAAGGACTTGGTGCTAGCCTGGCACGAAGCACAGGATGTATCTTTATGGCTGCAGCCGTTGTTGCGTCAAACTGCGGCCTTCAATGCGGTAAATTTTACTCATGCTCTAGAGTTGGTGGAGCCACTGGTACATGTGTTGCACTTGATTTGGACAAATGCTCGTTACTATCGCTCTACGCAACGAATGTCGGTGCTGTTGCGTTGTATTTGCAATTTATTGGTTCATCGCGCCTGTGAGGATTTGGAATTTCCCTTACTTTTTCATAACGAAGCCGACGAGGGGTTGCAGAAGATATCGAAAACAATGGAAGTGTTGGAGTTGTTCAAGTAAGTGCAAACATGCCGACGGAAATATTTTAAAGTTAAACGTGCACTCAAAGTGCAATATTTATTTAATACACATTTTCTTACACGAAGAGATTTCAAAAAATATCAGTTGAATTTTTTCCAAGACTAATTTGCAATTTCAACATAAATTAAATATGCAATCTATTTTTGATAAAGTATTTTGATAGAGAAGTAAAAAAATAAAAAATAAATCTAAATTTTAAGCATAAGGAAAAGCTGTCGGAGGTTTATTACTAGCTTAAAAATTATAAAAAAAACTATATTCACACTGTGTTGCAAAAGCTTGCAAAAAAAAAATTACAAAAAAAAATATGCAAATATTTCTCGTTATTTAAGTACCATCGACATGCAAAGTATCAACATTTTACAAATATGTGAGTTGCGATTTGACATGGAATCACCGACATATGGATTTTCGAGTACGGCAAATCGTTTGCTCAGTCGAAAAAATCAGAGGGGGCTGTTGTACAAATAACGCTTAAAAACCTCTTAACTACTCATTCAATTAGCAATATTTCCATAAGTGCGTTTTCGGGTACGGTGAGTCTTTCGGCGCTATCTGTATTGCAATTTCTTGCACATCAGAAGGCGCTTTATTACATGTTGCAACGAGGCGCAGCAAAGCGCGATGGGTGTAACTATCGTGTTTTCTTCTTTGTGTGCATTTATATTAAACTTTTGTTTTTGCATATCAGATGAGCTGATGGCGAATTCTGTGATATTTAACGTACGCATTAACACATGCGTTTTTTTGACATTTCAGTTTCTATTTCCAGTGGCTATTTGCTTTGAATCTAGTAAAAAAGGACTCTCAGAAAATAACGGACAATTAGCAAAAAAAGAAACTGAGAAGAAAAATGGTCGAAAATAGGTAAAAATTGAAGATACATAAAAATAAGGTATATATTTATTCACGTAGAACTCTTGACAATTAAAATATCTGTAAATTTGATCCATGCTAATTTTGTCCATCTCTAACGAACAGCCAACAACATGCATTTTTATACCCTAACGCGTACTGCGTAAGGGGTATATTAACTTTGTCATTGCGTTTGTAACGTCAAGAGGGAGGCGTGGCAGGTATAGAAAAATATATATTTTTGATCAGCATCATCTCCTGAGTCGATTTCCGTGTGTCCGTATGTCTATCCGTCTGTCGACACGATTACAGCCGCAATTTTAAAGCTATTGCGATGGAATTAAGAATGTAAGTTTATTTTTAAAATAGGAAGATCAAGTTCGAAAGTGGGCCAAATCGGATGAAAACCACGCCTACCTCCCACATAAAGTGACTTTATATTAACAGTAAAATGTCTTTAAAATCCACAAAAATTACAGAAATGCCTTGAAATTTGGCACGTTGCTCTTCAGTCTTAATCTCGGCTATGAAATTTGGAAAAATTGGATGAAAACCACGCCTACCTCCCATACCAAGTGGCTTTATTTTAAAAATAAAATCTCTTAAAAATCTGCTCAAATTAAAGAAATGTCTTGAAATTTTGCATATAGGCTTTGATATACAATATAGACCATCACTATGATATTTGGCAAAATCGAATGAAAACCACGCCTACCTCCCATATAAATTGGCTTCAAAATCTGCAAAAATTAAAGAAATGTTTTAAAATTTTCCAATTAGCTTTGATATTTAATATAAACCATCGGTATGACATATGGCAAAATCGGATGAAAACCACGCCCACTTCCCATACAAAGTGGCTTTATTTTAAACGAAAAATCTCTTAAAAATCCACAAAAATTAATGAAATGTCTTGAAATTTTGCATATTAGCTTTGATTATAATATTAATCATTTCTATGATATATGGCAAAATCTGATCAAAACCACGCCTACCTCCCATACAAAGTGACGTCATCAAAATAGGAAAACTTTCGTTAATATATAAAACTGAATGTCATCGCGTATGTCGTGGCTAAAGACTTCGGATATACTTCAATATGGCCGCGGGGGGGTATTTTAGCTTCGGTACTCTGCCGAAGCTTCATCCTTACTAGTTCTGTTTAATATATGTAAATGTATTATTTCAAAATTTTTATTATTTCAAATTTTCAAAATTTCTTACACTAAAAAAAAGAGAGTGTTTGTCATAAGCAATAAATGACAGAAACATTTAAAGTATTTGGAATAATATTCCTATCAATCTATCATCAGTGTTTATGACAAACAGTAAAAATATTCTTTGTTGCTGCTTACTTCAACTGCATTAATTTCATATAAACACTTAATTTGCTGGCCAAAAATTGCCTCGGTAGCCTTGTGGGCTAAGCGAACAGATTACCAGCCAATAGATCAGCGGTTCGACCCCGGTTTCAAACAAGTTTTTCTTTATTTTATATTTTTTTTTCATTTTTTGAAATAAAATTTGTGTGAGACAAATTTGTTTTTATTTTTAGAAAATACTCTATTTTTCTTTTATATATTACAGGAATTTCTAATGTTATTGTTGAATTAAAAACTATTTTATGAGTTGTATTAAAACTTCGCCCAAGTTGAGACTCGAACCGAATTGCTGTCAAACGATTTTTCACTGAGCTATTGATCGCGTTAAAAATTCGAAATAAAAATTTGGAAATGAATTGCGCATGGTTTTGTTGTTGCTTAAAAGCATTGATGAATTTGCGTGACGTCATGAGCTCTTTTGTTAAGTAATACAATTATTTGACATAATACATTGAATTGTTCAAGAGCAGTACATTGGAGTGTTTTATTGAAACATTTATAGTATTTGCTATTAAACAGTAGATATTTCAATTGACTGATTGAAGTTTTTATTAAAAATATTAATGTTTGAATCAGATTCCACTCTGAAAACATAATTATTATTACTTGAAATCATCAAGCATTTATTTTAAATATTTTTTTTTTTTTATTTCTTGCAAATTAAAATCAAACAATCAGTTTTTTGAATGTAAGGTCTGTTCATAAGTTTCGTATCACGCTTAGGATAAAGGAGGTTGAACATTTGTGTTGAAGTGTTACATGGGGGGGAGAAGGAGGGCGATGGATCGGTCGTGCGTCACGTCACAGTAAATTTTTATAATTCCGTTTTAAAAATTTTAGATATTATTCAACTTTAGTTTTATTGCAAATATACATAGCTTTCATTTTTTTATCAATAAAAAAGCACGCACTTAATAAAAAGAACAGATCGCATACCGAAAAAAATAGCTAAGATTATGGTTGAGCCGAGCAAAGGTTTACATGGCATTTGAAACACCTTTAACAAGTGTAACAGCTTCAAAAAACAAAGATCAATAGCAGGTGAGAGTAGCAAACGGAGATAAAGAAACGTTTTTTTTTTAATTGAAACTTTTATAGCCACGTATACAACAATACGGCGAGCTAGATGGAGGGTAAAACCAATGTAACGAAATGGTTTTTATGAAAACAACAACATAGTAATTCGCCGCACTAGTAGTATAAAAACGAACAAATTGCTATTTAAAATTTTCATATATTTTTGCTTCCAATGAGGATTGAAACACAGTACGTTTGTATCCATAGCCGGCTGTTGTAACCACTGGGCCATGTAGACATATTTATTAAAGTAGCTCATACTTATGTTACATCAACAATCAGTATTTCTCTCTTTCCTTTATGATTGAATTGAGTCTTTCGTTCAATACTCTAAAAGTGCAGTAAGGTCTAAAAATTTGAATCTGAACATGGCTTTTTTTCAGAACATTAGCATACTTTTAGTCATTTCTCAAATTGATTTTTGATAAATTCAGATTGATTGCATTGATTGATTTGGAAACAGCACATGCTGCAATATTAACAAATGCGACTTTGAATCTAAAATTGTTTTTATTCTTAGATCTGTGAATTTCCATATAAAAATCGTATCATTCATATTAGACATCTGCACGAATACATCCGAACGCCTCTTCAAAACATTTGCTTGAAACACGTATACATACACTCTATCATTGTCAACAACCAACTACGACTGAGTATACTACAAAACAAAAGTAAAACATTCATGTACTCTACTCAAAACCGAAATATTTTCAATATGAAATTTCCTCGCGTACTTGTGCTCGTATACCAAGTACATGTATATAAGTTAGATTAAATAAAAAAAATGTGAAAACAATTCATACAAACCTTAAAAAGAATAAAATTGAATTTTTTAAACTTCAATACTTTTAAAAGAAAGTGAATAAATTAAACTAAAAATAAAGTTGGCCTTTTAAGACATGATTTTTTTAACTTGATCTTCATATCTATTTCGAGCTGTACAGCAAAATCTACTTGGTGTACTTGCTATGTTTTGAAAAGACAAAGTAGTCTGCATGAAAAATAGCTATGCAACCAACCCAAAGTTGTGTACACACTCTGTTAAGTGTTGTACACTAATCGCTTTGGCCTGTGTTAGATTTGAAAGTACTGTACACAAGTTTGAAAGATACTATAAAATGTGGTACAGTACGAAAGTGTGCACTTTGCTGCAGGCAAAACAAATGTATTCATGCAGATGTCTAATTCATATAAATTGTAGTTTTTTACGCACATTTATATCGAAATATAAAAAAATATTCACATGCTGCGGTATTTTAACACACAAAATACTGGTTACAAGTTCTTCCATTGCCAACTGGAAACATAAGCGAACCTTCGTTTACGAAGTAGCCGTTACGTCCACCAAATGTATCTTTTTCGAATCGTGTTCGATATCGAATTCGGTTGATATCATCGCGAACTATTAGTAAATTTTTAAATTTTCGATATCGAAGTCGGATTTTGTGGCATGTGAGAAATAGCAGAATTTTTATGATAATGTTTGTATATACATACATGTCTGCATCATTTAGCATTAAATATCGTCACAACATAAAATACGATGCAAATCTTGTAACGAAAAACGCATCAACTTTTTAACCCAAACAATTATGCGCGGTAGCATAAGGTCAGAGCTTCTGACCACGAAGCGCAGGCTTAGTGGTCCTAACTGCAGTTAAAATTTTGTGCTTTTTTTAAATTAAAATTATTTACAATCATTCAGGCAGATTTTGTTTTTTTTAAGTAAAATTAAAAATAAATTATATAAATAAATCCCAAATTATATAATCGATTGATGATTATTTTGGATAAACAATAAAATCTTTTAAAAAAAAAAATAAATTGGAAGATCTATGCTATGCTTGCTTTCAGGTTTGTTCGTACTTTGATCGCTTTGATGCAAGGGAGGCAATGGTGAGGTGGTTGCACGTTCAACTTGCCGTCGAATTGTACGCGGTTCGATGCGAGTACGGAAAGTGAAAAGTGCAATATTCCCGACACAGGTTTTTCGACAAATTTTTTCTTTTTTATATTTATAAATAAAAATATAATTACGAAAAAAATAAAACAGCAAGATCTGTCGTCTGTGCTTTGAGGATCGAGCCTGGGATGACTTAAGTCATCAAATTAAAATAAAAATATCCTCTTGATAACCAACTGCGTCACGAAAGTAAAAAAAATTGTGATCTAGTTCTGTACGTGGATATTGAACTTTTCAGTAACTGTCCGTAAACAAAAGGGACAACTGATATTTCCCATGATATCACTATGTTGATTATACTAGTTGGCTTTATGAAAAAAGACAATTCTTGAACTACTACTGGTATGAAGGCAGACTGCTTTTTAACCATTTGGTTGCACTGACGAAAAGAATGTTAAGGAGGTATTAATGGTTGGCAAAAATTTTTGTTCGATTTTTTGTTTTCGCATATTTTTATAGCTTGGATATTTGAGAATATTGTCCTAAAAGGGTTTTTTGAAATTCGAAATATTTTCGCCAAATGCGATTTGCTTAATTTGGCTACTTTTTGAATGCAACGGTTTGATACAACCACCGAATTTCGTTCAACGCGTTCTTTAGTAGGTAATAACTTGTTTGTATACGCATTTAAAAAAAAAAATTAATACACATTTTAGAGCTTAGGTATTCGAATGTTGGCAGTGTTTAGTTCACTTTGAATTGAGTTATAAAAAGGACGCGCATGCGCATACAGTTTTGAAAAGTACAGTTTTGATAAAATTTTTTTTTGTGCTAAAGACAATGGATAGAAAAGTAATAGAAATAACACTGGTAACAATCGAAAAACTCGTCCCTTGAAACGCCAGTTTCGTGGTAACCAACACGAAAGAGATGATGACATCGAATTCACAAGTACATCGGCAAAAAAATTTAAAAATAATGAAAACGAAGACATAAGTATTGACGGAGAGTTGCATTTTGGAGTTTTATACAGTTTTCTCAAAGAACGTTTGAAAAGGTCCGAAGCCAGGGCTCTGGCCGCATCAAAAGAAGGTAGAACTGCCCGAAGAGCACAAAGAGCCGCTGAGACCTAATTTTTTGAAGAAGAGGAATGAGTTTTTTATGGTGCTGGCATTGCAGATTGATATATGTAAGTATTTCACAAAAAAAAAGTGTTTTATTGCCTAAAATTTTCATTGAGTTTTTTCAAAATCACGTTTTTGAACTTCGAAGTCACTTTTCTCCGGTTCTACTAAACCGATTTTAATGAAACCAAGTGCAATCGACGCAGAATTGTCGAATTTTTAAAACTGCATGCTGAAATTTTTCATTTTAATTTTTTTTTTATGCAAAAAAATAACTTCAAACTTAAACGCGTTTATCTCGAAACCACGTTTTTCGAGCTTGCGGCCCAGATTGCGCCCGAAGTTCTAAGCCGATTTTGATGAAGCAAAGTGCAATCGACGCAAAATTGTCACCATTCTGATCCCTACCTCAATCACAATTTTAAAAAATTTTTTACTTTTTTTTTACACTTAACTATAAAAAAAGACCCAAAATCGGTTTTTCAATTTTCAATGACCGCCATTTTGTAAAAAATTATCGAAAAATTATGATTGAAGTAGGGACTAGAATTACATCTGTACCAAATCTTACGCTGTTAATTTTTTCCATTTCAGATGATTCGAAGTCGAGCTATCCGGGCCGCAAGCAGCATGCATACCTTTTTTTGTCGATGCCCAACTTTGAAGGCCGACAACTTTTTGAACAGCCCTCGTACAAAGAGAAAAAAATTTTTTATTTCATTTAATATGTTTTTAATACAATAAAAGAAAGCAGAATTTAAATAACTCTTTGCGTTTTCAAATGAGAAGTTTTTCCAAGAAGGTCCAAAAACAGCCTTCCAACCAGGAATACTCCCTTAATGAAATAGATTAGCAATCTTCCTAGAAATTCCATTTTTTGGTAAAAGTTTCACTTCTTCCGTGCGTGGCGGCCACACAAATATTTTTTTATGGTCTCAACAGTTGGCTCATAAATCGAATACTTTTCCACATTGCTTTATTTTTTTAAAATATACACTTTTTATAATAAATACTCCTTTGTAAGCAATTGGTTGAGTACTGATTATTTAAAACAATCCCAAAAAAATTCATGTATTTTGAACTTCTACACTAGGATAGCGCATTAAGCAATTTCGTTATTTTCACTTTAGTTCAATTCAACTGAATACGTTCAAAAATAATCGCCAAAAATATACACGTACGTACTTACATTTTTGCTTGTTTTCAACTTTAATCTAATTCAGATGCAAACGATTAAACAATTCGCTGAAGTTCAGCTGAACGGAAAAAGTCCAAAAATTCGGAATAAGTCCGGATTTGAGTCGGATGCAAAGCACCAACAGTCGGAATCAAATTCATTTTCGATCCGAATCTGATTCTGGGACAGGCCTGACTATCTTACTATATATACTACAGACACGCAAGCCAGGCATCAGGCGAGTGAATCAGGCTCAATTTTTTCTTCCATTGTAAAAATCGAAGACACGAAAAAAGTTGTTGTAAACAAAACACTGTCACTTTACCAAATGTAAGCAAGAGACGCTGATATTTGGCAGCCTTGTCATAGTATGAATAGTATGAATAGAGCAATACTATGAATAGAGCAAATTCATTGTCACCTTTTGTACATTATAAGGTATCAGTTTAATAACATGCTGTAATTATTTTATACAAACAAAATCGCAAGCAACCCGGTGACAAAGTATTTTTCAAGAACATCTTTGGACAAAGACGCAAAGAAGATTGACTTTGAAATTTAGGACTATATTCTTCAGATATTTAACCAGAAGATCGACCGATAGACAAAAAAAAAAGATCGAAATTTCAGATGTGGCAAACCTTACTCCCCCTTAAAGAAGTTATTATGTTTACTCAGTGCATACAAATTAGCCTACAAAATAGCCATCCTTTATCGATCGACATTCCGTGCCAATACTGTTAAATACTGTAAAATACGTTAAATACGGTCAAAAATTCAGTTTTTCTTACAGGATATTACAATAACAATAGAGTTCAGCTACTACAGCTATATCGCACTTCCTCAGCATTAACCCATCTAAAGCCACTACCCAGTAATCATTGAAAATATCAATGTTATGGATACCCGTGACCACAAACAAGTGAATGTGGGAAAAATTTACCCACCAATAAATGGGTTGGGCTCAGGGACAACACAAGACGTAACAACTAACCATGTGTATACATAGATCTATTTACACAACTAATTTTAATCTACTTTTGAGTTGACCTTTCGACAAATTAACATCAAAAACGCTAAAATTGTTAACAAATGAACTCATGCGACTTAAAGGAGCAGTAGCCATATAATTTGTTCTACTAAATGGCAAATAAATTAAGTTGTTAGCGTTTCTACTGCTTCTATGGTTAGTGTTAAAATTTATGTGAGAAAGAAGTTCTGGAGAATCGAATACACCTGTTATGATCTGGTGTAAATATACGATATCTGCCGATTTCCTTCGATCACCTAAAGACTGCATTTTTAATAGTTTTAAACGATCCTCATAAGGAGGAAGGTCTATAATGTCAGTTCCACTTAAGCCCCTTAGAGCAAACTGAACAAAACGTTCGAGAAGATTAGACACAGTGGATCTGCCATTCACAAAACCCTGCTGACGAGTTGTTATGACTTTGCCACAGTGAATTTTCACCCGATCGTACACCATCCGCTCAAAAAGTTTTGGAATCGATGAGAGCTTAGCGATAGGCCTATAGTTACTGAAATCGTTCCTGCAACCCTTTTTAAAAATAGGACTTATAAATGATTTTTTCCGAAAAAGTGGAAAATAACTTTCGTTAATAGATTTATTGAATAATAAAGAAAGTGGTTGACTCAAAACGGAACCGCATTGTATCAACACTGCGGCAGGAACACCGTCAGGTCCAGCTCCAAACTCCTCATCGATCGATCTAATATACATTAAAATATCCTCTGGAGTGAAGGATATATGTTCCAAAGATACTCTGGGTTGGGAATTCATACATTCAAAGTACTCGCCATCTGGAGTAAAAGAATCTGAACAGAATGATTCTTTAAAAAGATTGGCGAATAGGCCACAAATTTTGACGGGATTGTCAGTAAATCCCTCAGGAGTTCTAAATGAAGAAGGAAATCCATCAGATTTCTTCTTTGTGTTTACGAATCCCCAAAATTTCTTTGGATCTGTCAATATTTTCAGCTTAACATTATCTAAATATTCGTGATATAATGTAGCTGAGCGATTTTCAAATTCCAGAAACAATTCTAAAATTGCATTAAGTTTACCATGAAGCAACTGATTCAACTTCAATAAGTCAGCTTTTTTAAAATTGAATTCATAAAGCTTATCTGCTGAATTAGAATTTACTATATTTGCTCTGTCGGATTCGTACCAAATACTCAATGGTGGATGATATTCATCAACAGTAGTTAGAGCATGAAAGGCCCTCTTAACAACAACATTGTTACTGTCTGTAGTTAAGACCAGGTCAAGAAGTCTTTCAAGACTACTATAAATACAACTCACTTGTTGTAAGTCTGAACATATATTATCAACAAATATATGTTCTTGGCGGGTCTTCGAATTAGAAGCACAATAGTACGTATCATCGTCAGAAGAATGCCATTTTAAATCAGGTAGATTAAAATCGCCCAATAATAAAATGTCGTCATTAACGTCAAGTAAATCAATCATGTAATCTATGCACTCCGCAAGGCTTGCATAGACCTCTACACTACTCTTAGGAGGAACATACGCATTAATAGCATATACATTAGAGTTACAATGTATAACTTTAACGCAAATTAGTTCAATATTAGAAGAGCAGGGAATGTCAACAATAGAACTGACAAAGCAGTTCCTTACAGCCAAAAGGACACCACCACCGACAGAAAAAATACTGTCAGTGTATCTGTCTTTTCTAAAAACTTGAAAACTATTGTCAAACAATTCCAAATCAGTAATGCTTCCGTTCAGCCACGTTTCTGTTAACGCGATAATATCCTCAGAGCAATTTTGAGTTGATAGAAATAAGCTCTGCGTCTTAGAACGTAGTCCCCTTACATTTTGATAGTAAAGGGACAGCCTATTTAGTTTTTTTGAGCCTGGCGGGCGGCTTGAGCCAGCCTTTTAGGCTTATTTTTTGGCTTGAGCTCAGTAACAAGAATATTATCGGCCCACAAATTACAGTTAAGAACAGTTGTAAAATCATCGGCTGCAACTGTTAAAATGAAAGAAGCATGGGAAGGCTTATTACCAATTTTTTTGCATGAACAGAATGCATTTGAGATCACTAACTTGGATTGCCTGACAAACGTCAATATATTTTCTATTGATGTGTCGGGCTGAAGACGTGAAATGAAAACATTTCTGGTCCTCGAAACTGCTCTTAAAGTTAAATGACTGTTAGGCGTAGTTGAAATCGTATTTAAATATTCTTCATTTGGAATGCTATAAAATGACTATTGTGTTTTTTCTTGATTAAGGCATACAGCATATAGTCAAAATATATATATCATTTGGCCATTAATTAATTTATTATTTTAACTATTTTTTTGTAACACAAAGTCTTCACAAAGTATAGGTTCAAACTCAATGCATACAAGGCAAAATATTCGAGTCCCAGTGACCTGCCTGTCATTGCATCAACATCACAAGCGGCAGCAGCCACTAATTGCCACACCGATGGCCAACAATTGTGGCGCTTCTCCAATGAGGAGGTTTTCGGACACACTCTGGAAGGTTTTCTGCAGCAGCTCAGCGATTTGCGAAAAATATTTGAAGCGGCGGTATTATTTCAGAATTTGGAAAAAATGGAAATCGGTGGCTTGCGTGGAAAAGTTCACACCGAACAAGTGAAGCAGGTTACTCATATTAAAGACAAAATTTTAAATTTCTCTGGTTTTATTTCAATTTATATTTTCTATTAAAGATCTATCAAGAATTCAAAGGACTCTTTGAGGAGTGGACTAACATTGATATCGATTTGACGCAGCGTCAGGATGCAAAATGGCGCAGCTTTAAGTGCGAACAGCAACACTTCTTCACACGTATGGAAGTTCTAGAGAAGAGGTTAGGTACACTGCTAGTAAAAGCATTTGAAGATTGTTATAATTGGGAGCAGTTCATTAAGGTAGCCCGCCGTACTCAACAAACATCACATTGTTTGACATGTAATGTCTTCCATTTCTGGCAGCTCACACTTATGTTCGGCAACATGCTGTGGCGCCAAACCATAAAACCGGAACTTCAGGTTATTCTGCCACATATCTATGCGGTCTTCTCGAAGGAATTGCAGCAGCTAGAGAGCGGCGTGCATGCCGTCCTCTTGGGATTTGAGTATGGAGGTGACTTGAGAGCCATGACAGTAGATCGCAATTTTC
This sequence comes from Coremacera marginata, assembly GCA_914767935.1. NCBI lineage: Eukaryota > Metazoa > Arthropoda > Insecta > Diptera > Sciomyzidae > Coremacera > Coremacera marginata. The sequence continues at coordinate 168,105,824 of OU612043.1, read as the reverse complement.
CTCCCATAGCAGGTGCCATGATGTGGATGGAAAAGCATGTAAGACGCTGTGAAACTCTTGCAGCGCCCGAATTTAATGAATTCATCAGAGTCTTGTATGTAAAATTGACAAATATTTCAAATCTTTACATGTAGTTTGAGCATTTAATTAAAATTCCTGCACAGAATTGCTGATAGCTCCGAACATCACGTCACACAAACCGCGGATTTCTATGCTAAACTCTGTGCTCGATGCAATATTCTAACAACTAAGCTCACCAAATTACAATATGAGGTCTGGCAACAGTGGTTGGAAACTATTGATATGAGCATCGCTGCCGGGCTAGAGCAGCGCATCATAGTACGCAGTGAAAGCGCCAACATTCTCGAAATGAACAATTCCACCGAACTTTGCACTCTGCTGAAGGAAACTAAGTATCTTTTGGCAATGCTTGAATTGCAACCGTCACCCCTACTCCAGGCAATCTGCGCTGTTAGTACTACTGCTAGTCCTAGTGTAGGTCTTGAAGCTACTCTTCCCCAGAAGCTGTTGCAATTGTATGAGTCAAGAAATGAATTCTGGCAGCGGCGCATTAAACTGATTAAAATTACCGAATACTATAATGGCATCAAGCAGGATGTGCATCCATGCGGCGAAATGCAATTGATTCAAAATGAAGTAACTGCCATAGATGAAAGCATTGACAGTGCCTGCCGCACGTTGACATGGCGTTCATTTGGTAAGCTAGTCTATGTGTAGGATGCGTTAGACATGCGTGTGTGTTCGTGTGCTTGCATGGTTTTGTGGTTGTTATTTATGCTAGTATATGTTCAAATACAGCTCCATTTAATTGAACTTTCCAGAGCAATAGTTAAAATTTGCAGAATTGTGGACAAATTATTTAATCAGTGTGCCATGTGTGGGTGAAATAAATTCCCCTTTTTTTGCATACGAAATAATTGTTTTCCCCGTTTTTAAGTTTAACCTTCCCCATTTTTCCACCACCCGTTTTAAAATTCATTTTTATTTTCAACTTTTAAAAATAAAAAGTATTTTACTGATTAAATCTTCTTCTTCTAATATATAAAAATTTCGGATCACGATGATTTTGGCCGAGCTCCTACGAAACGGCACTACCGATTTTGATAAAATTTGTTTTGCCTATTTTATAGGTATGAGAATAGGTCGTAAAGTATTTTCACCCTCCTATGCAAAACGGGATTGGCTTCTACTAATGTATCTCGAATAATATTGACACTAGGGCACTGCAATTTAGTGCAGGAGTAGGCACAATTATTACAAATTACCGGCAAGAAAATGGGCGTTATTCTACAAATGGGCGTGGCAACATTAGAAAAACAGTGTATCTTGAATAATTTTGAGACTAGAGTGCTGCAATTTAGTATAGGGGTAAGCATTATTATTACAAATTATGGTCAAGAAAGTGGGCGCTATTCGACAAATGGGCGTGGCAATATTAGAAAAAGAGTATATCTCGCATAATATTGATACTATGGTATTGCAATTTGGTATAGGGGTAGGCCATATTAGTACAAATTACGGTCAATTAAGTGGGCGGTAATCGATTACTGGACGTGGCAATATAAGAAAAACAGTGTGTCTCGAATAATATTGACACTGAAATTGGGCACTGAAATTAATTGTAGTACAAGGGTAGGCAGGATTATTAAAAATGATGGTCAATAAAGTAAGCGTTATTTGACAAATGCGCGTGGCAATACTAGATCTCGAAATTCTAGATACAACTGTATCTCGAATAATATTGACACTATGGTACTGAAATTTAGTCTAGGGCTAGGCACAAATATAACAAATTACCGTCAAGAAAATTAGCGTTATTGGACAAATGGGCGTGGCAATATTAGAAAAAGAGTATACCTCGAATAATATTGATACTATGGTACTGCAATTTGGTAAAGAGGTAGGCATTATTAGTACAAATTACGGTCAAGAAAGTGGGCGGCATTCGACTGCTGGGCGTGGCAATATTATAAATACAGTGTTTCTCGAATAATATTGACACTAGGGCACTGAAATTTTTTGTAGTACAGGGGTAGGCAGAATTATTAAAAATTACAGTCAATAAAGCAGGTGTTATTCGATAAATGGGCGTGGCAATACTAGATAAACACTATCTCAGTTAATATTGACGCTGGGGTACTGAAATAAAGTATAGCACAATTATTGGAAATAGCGTAGTAGGCACAATTATTGGAAATAACGCTCAAGAAAGTGGGCGCTTATTTATTAAAGGGGCGTGGCAATATTAGAAAAACACTATATCTCGAATAATTTTGACACTAGGGTAATAAAATTCGTTATAAGAATGGGTATAATAATTTCAAAACACGTGACATCTAATTTAAATTTAAGATACAGATATTTGAAATAACCAACAAACTTGCAGAATTTAATAGAACAAATTTTTTCGGAACAATTTTATTTATGTTGTTTATACTTTTTTTCGAAAATTTATCATATTCTCTAAAAAGGAAGAAATAAAAACTTTAAAAAAAAAAAAAAAAACAACCGACGAATTTTAAAAATATTTTTCCTTTTAACTTCTTGGTCAGATTTGATAATTTATTTAAACATATTATTGTATATGAACACTTATTATTTGAATTTTTTTCTTATTTGTTTTATTATCATAAATATATTAATTTCTTGATAAATACAAATGCTCTGAAGTTGGCGCTTCTGATTAAAAGTCTGATTATATTAGCGCCGACCTTAAAAGCTTTGCGTTCAAGACGCAAAATATGTGAAGCATAGTATGGTCTCCATATAAAGCACGCATATTCCAATTTAGAACGAACTAACGTAGTAAAAAGAGGCTTGAGCGCATATGGATCCGTAAAGTTAAGACTGTTACGTCTAATAAAAGCCAACATTTGATAGGCTTTAGGAATAATATAGTGTAAATGATTAATGAATGTAAATTCTGAGTCAAAAATGACCGCAAGATCCTTCACAATATAAACACGGTTAAGTAGCAGATCATTTAGAAAATAAAAAGTTAAAACAGGACAAGCCAATTTATAATATGAGTTCATAGCAGATTTATCAATATTTAAAAGTTAACAATTATTGACACACCAGTCAAAGACATTGTTTAAGTCAGATTGCAATTCTAACATATCGGAAAAATTTTCCACCTTAAGGTAAGTGTTGCTTAACAAAAGACGATAAATCATTTATGAAAATTAAAAATAACAATGCGCCAAGAATACTTCCCTGTGGGACCCCAGAAGTTGCAACAAATGGATTAGAACTAGAATTATCAATTTTTACGAAATTACAGAAATGAGCCAAACCATTTAAGCATGGCAGAATGAGTACCAAAATTTGTTAATTTTTAAATTAGAATGAATTGAGATCAAAAATTGGCAAAAGCTTTAGAGAAATCAGTGTAGATAACATCTAGCTGAAAACCCTCTTTAAATGATGAAATATAATACTCAGTAAACAAAGCCAAATTAGTTACAGTAGATCGTCCTATTACAAACCCGCTTAGGCGAAATAAAACAGCAAAAAATATGTTATCTTTAACAAGTTTTTCAAAGAGTTTACACACCAAGGTTAGCTTTGAAATCGGTCTATAATAAGCAATGCTATTTTTGTTACCAGATTTGAAAACTGGAGTGACAAAAGCTACCTTCAAGTCATCAATAAAATCACCAGAATGCAATGATTTATTAATATACGTTTTAAAGGATTTGCCAAAGATAGAGCACAATTTTTTAACAAAATAGTGGATAGATCAAGATAGATAGATAGCATCAATTACATCACTTTCAGAGATAACAAGTATACCAAAACTAATACCATTTGAAGTAAACGGTGGTTAAATTATAAGGGCCGATGTTGAATATGGACCACACCTAAACGTCAAGTTTTTTTCTGCATTTCATTTGACATTTCTCAATTTGAACCATGGAAAAACACACAATCGAGCAACGCGTTAAAGTTATTCAGGCTTATTATGAAAATGGGCTTTCAAATCAAAATGCATATCGTGCACTTCGTGATTTTTTCGGTCAATTTAATCGTCCAAATGTGCGTATAATCGGAAAAATCATGCAAAAATTTGAGCAAACCGGGTCTGTAAGAGATGTGAAAACACCAGTGCATGCTCGTACAGCTCGTACTGCAGAAAATATTGCTGCTGATTGCGATAGTGTGGCTGAAGAACCGTCCACCTCAACTCGTCGTCGTGCCCAATAATTGCACCTCTCACGAACTGATAACGAACTTTTTATGGCCCAACTTGGAAGATATGAATATGGACGATGTGTGGTTTCAACAGGACGGTGCCACTTGGCACACAGCTAACGAAACAATGGCTCTTCTGCGCGACAAATTCAATGGCCGTGTTATCTCACGTGGTGGCGATGTCAATTGGCCGCCAATATCATGTGATTTGATACCATTGGACTTCTTTCTTTGGGGTTATTTGAAAGAAAAGGTGTACGCCGATAAGCCAGCAACAATTCAAGAGCTAAAGGATGAGATAATTCGGCACATTAACGGCATAGAACCTCACTTATGCCTCAGCGCCATCGAAAATTTGGATTATCGTATGGAGGTGTGCCGTCGATATTTTGCTCTATACATAATTGAACCATACCAATATTATCATAGTAAAAAGAAATGACAATAATTTTCTAAATAATTTGTGTTTATTCAACATCGACATCGGCCCTTAAAATTTAACCACCCTTTATTATCAGTTTCGTATTGCAAACCCGATCCTAATTCAAAGTTAGATTTGAAAAAACAATGCAAAAAGGTATGCAGTTTCCAATGCATTATTCGAAATTGTATCATTAAAAAATATCGAAGATGAAATATTTTAAATTCCTTCTCTAGAATTTACGTACCGCCAAAACTCTTTAGGATTAATTTTAATTTTAGATTCAAACTTCAAACGAGCATATTGCTTAAACAATTACCTATCGAGAAAATTAAAGTCCCTCATATGATGGACATACAACTTATAAAATTTGTTTCTCAAATTTTTAAACTTTTTTAAGCCCACTGTATACCATGGGATCTTATGATACATTTTATGAATACGCGCTATGTAATTAGTACAAATATTCAGAACTTGGATACATTAAAACAATTTGTCGTATCCAACTCATTAAATTCACTGTGCAATTCTACAAGATTTATCAAATTATTTATCAGATTAAAATCGCATAGCTTATAGTTGTAACTTAGTTGACCATAATTAGTCTGTTTACTTGCTTAAAACTTATAAAACCCAATATTTTTACAATGCGTAATATGATGCGTCTCAGAAGTAGAAATTGATCATCCAGATTTACAAATTTCAAAAATGTACATTAGTACTCAGAAATACTAAATCAAGTAATCTATTTAATAAAATTTAACAGCCATTAATCTGATGCAAGTTAAGATCGGCGAAACTATCAATAACATATAATTCAGAATCAGAATTTACATTAAATGGAGTTAAGAAGACATTATCAGAATCATTGCACTTGATTCTCAGTCAAAGTCATTGATTTTTCTCAGGCATTATTTATTTAAGCTGAAAAACAAATCCGCTGTTAAATATCACAAATACCACCTTGTTCAAAAAGAAAGGTTCATTCAATCTGTGAACTGGACTTAACTGTCCGATACGAACATTTTTTTTAGTAGATTGCCACATGTGTCAACGACAAGGCTGCAAATATCAGCGTCTCTAGGTGAGATTTGATAAAGTGACAGTGTTTTGTTTACAACAACTTTTTCCGTGTCTTCGATTTTTACGATGGAAGAAAAAATTGAGCAACGAGTTTGTATCAAATTTTGTGTGAAAAATGGTTTCAACTGCGCCGATACGCGTAAAATGTTAGTAAAAAGTTACGGTGTAACTTGTGCATGTAATGTAACAAGGCGAAGTAGAAGACGACCCTCGTACCGGGCGGCCATCGTGTTCGTCTACCGAAGAAAACGTTGAAAAAATCAAAGAAATGTTGGTCAAAAATCGCAAATTGACGATTAGAGAGATAGTAGAGGACGTGGACATTTCAATTGGATCCGTTCAGAACATTTTGAAGAATGAATTGGGCTTGAGGCGTGTCGCTGCGAAATTGGTACCAAAATAACTCAATTTCATGCAAAAAAGAGACCGAGTTGCTATCGCGAGAGACATGCTGGAAATGGTCGAAAACGACGAATCATTCATCGGATCCATCATTACTGGTGATGAGACATGGGTATACGAGTATGACACGCAAACCAGGCATCAGACGAGTGAATCAGGCTCAATTTTTTTCTTCCATCGTGAAAATCGAAGACAGGAAAAAAGTTGTTGTAAACAAAACACTGTCACTTTACCAAATGTCAACGAGAGGCGCTGATATTTGGCAGCCTTGTCATAGACACATGTGGCAACCTACTAAAAAAAAATGTTCGAATCGGACAGTTAAGTCCGATTCACAGTGTGAATGAACCTTTCTTTTTGAACAAGGTGGTATATGTCCTATCTTTCCCCACATAGATACCGAACTTGTTGATAGAACTTACGCACAATCGCAAAAGCTCCACCAGCGCCTACTACGAACATACAGCAATATCGATAAAATGCTCACCAACATGCGACTTTGGAGCAGAGAACCACTACATCAACGTAGTCCCTATGGACGAAACCTGCTCGATATGCGTCAGCAACAAGAACGATTACGTGGCCGACTACAACAGTGCCAAAATACAAAGATACTCATCAATCGGCTGTTGATAAAGAATTTTTGTTTATTTTTCAATTACGATGAGAAAGACATTGAAAACCAAGAGCAGAATCTTGGTGTGCTGGAGGTGGGTCAATGTTATATACGGATTAGCGTTCGTTTGGATAACAGGGCTGAAATGTAATGATTTGAAATTGTTTTTTTTATTTTTACAGTTTTTGTGTAAATTTCCGGAAGCACAACGGCAACAATACAACCAGTATTTGGCAGCTGTGGATGAGCTGATATGGCGTGAAGTGCGACAGTCCATGAAAATCAGGTGGAGCACTAATTTTTTTGATGATTTTAATGCAGCTATTACTTCATCATAATAAAAAATACATTATATGAAATTGAAATTATCTGTTCATTTGTTAATTTGCACTCCCCGCATCTAGTCATATTTTATAGTAGTACATCAAAGCACATCCATTAACACCAACACCAATCATGTTTAAGCTAACACAAAGTCATTAAATTCGTTCAGAATTTGGCCTAGCCAATCAATTTAAATAATATTTTATAAGAAGCCTTTAAGAAAATAGCTTGCTGCATCATCAATATTGCCTCAATTTCCAACTTCAGCCATCAACTTCACCATCATTATCATCACCACTTTTATCATCAATGTGCAACTCAATTCAATTCAACTTAAATCAACCGCACTTAAAACTACTCCAACCCAACGTAGTTTGCTGTTCCTGCACAATGAAATGACAACCGCTAAACACGCGACAAACTCCACCAAAACCACGCCCTCCAACTACACCCATATATTACAAGGCGCTGCTGCTTCTTCCGCACCAACAGCAACGTTGACAGCAACAAAACTACCACTATTCGAAGTTAAACTGGAGCTGGCGGAAACGGAAATACTTTTCTCGCCATCATTCAACACCAATGTGGAGCACAATTTTCAACAAATTGTCGAGCAACTGCTGAAAGACATACGCCAGACATGCAATTGCATGCCAAGCATTGTAGATGACAAGCGTCTGTCAGTAGAATTGCCATTCAAAGAGAAAGAAGAAGACGAGTTAATAACGCAGGATCTGGAAGTAGAGCAGCAGGTGCAGGTATTTGCAAAAATACCGCTACGCAGCAAGGAATCAACAAATGGTGAATTTAATTTCCAAACAATATTTGTTAAGTCGCAACTGACTACGGCCCCTTCCCAACCTCTTTTCCATGCATTCTTTTGCGTGTTCTTTCGGTTTTCTTCCATAGAAATGCGCGACTTGCTGACACTGCATGCCAACATCGAGGCTGCCCTCGCAGATACAATGCAGCAAGCTACGCTCTACGCTGCCAAATTCAACACATTTAAATATTTGTGGACACAACGGAAGGAAGATGTTTTACGTGAGAGTCAGTCGAACGTTGTACGTGCAAGTCAGTCAACTGTGGCGCCAGGATATGTCATCTTGGAAGCATTTAAAAAGGAGGTAAGTGTAGTAAAGTGGTTTTTAATGTGCATGAATTTCAGTTTAGCTAAATAGTTTAAGTAATGGGACAATCGGCCCATGTGTAGGAGCTCAATGCACAGTCTGTTCAGCGGGTAAATCAAATAAAAACGGTCACATATACAAACACTTGTAATAAAATTCCCTTATAAATGATGTCTTAATATATTTCCACAAAATGGGCTCGCATTAATAAGTTTTTTAAAACCTCACAGGACTCCGTCACCGTGGAAATATTAGATAAAAAAAGGAGTAGTTGGAATTTTATGAAATTTCATCTTTTGTAGAATGTCTTAAAAAAAAAAAAATATGCTGATTCAAAAAAAATTTAAGTTTTTCAATAACCGCTAAAGTTTTCTAAGAAAATACCCTTTATCTGTTCAGCCGTCACTTCTTTGCAGACAAAGGCTAAAAGTACACTTTCGCTTAGGCGTTAACCCTTCGCGTGACACATGGTTTTTTAGTAACTCGGTGTGACACATGGGCTCTTCCGTATCCAACCCTGTTTTTAAAAGTGAAAATGGGTTCTGAGAACTTTGAAAAAATTAAGATACATATTTGCGCATTGCTCTTGATATTCACAGAGATATTCACATATATATTGATATTCACAGATATGTCAAAAGAATTTTATTACAAGAAATAAGTATACAAATTATTACATGTTATTCCGTGTTTTTACAAGCCTGGCTTAAAAAAATCTGTGGCAGCCGTGGCACAGTGGGTAGAGTGCGTGGCCCATACGCCAGAGAACCCTGGTTCAATTCCTACTTGACACAAATTTATTTGAGGCACCTCTGACTAAAATCTAATTACTTGATCTAATCTCTAAGCCCCTTTAAGTTTTTTAGATCTTTAAGTACGACTATTCTGTGTTTTTCCACAGGCCTCGAACACAAATAGACAATTATTGACAAAGGAATGCTATGTAAAATGTTTTGCACTGAAAGAGCAGTCATATTTCTACACGCCCTCCATCCCAGCCTTTACTGTGCTAGCTTATATCACACAAACACACAAACACACAACCACACAACCACACACACACACTTGAACAGGCACGTGCATCATAAATTTAAGTAAGTCTGAGTGTTTGAACTCATTGCCACAAGGCAAGAAAATACGCCCAAATATATGCAATAAACTTGTACCAAATGAAATAAAACCGTAAATATTAGCAATGGTCAGTAGAGATGACTATGGCCAGAGAAAGGCTAAAAGAACAGCTTAAAACCAATTCACACATACTTACAACACACAAATACACTGCGAACGCAACGTAGCAACCAACATCGTGTGTCCAGTGTGTGAGAATACAGTTGAGTGCTGCGGCTGCTATGGCTGCTCCTACCAGAAGTAGTCACATTATTTTATATATGCCTGCCAATTGGCCAAATGACGCAGCTGGCATATTTTTTATTTAGACCAATTGGCAATTTGAGCTGCTTAGCTCACGTATGTTGCCGCTAGCTTAATTTATTTAAGCATCCTGCACACTAACTCACTCAGACCATTTGACCAACACAACATAATACAACACACACAGAAACACGCAAACAAACACACACACACACACACACACATTGATAGCGCCTTCAGTGCGTCTTAATCTTTAATTTGCGGCATTTAGTGCAGCAGGAAAAAAGTTTTTCATTTCAGACTGTGATTTCTTCCACATTTATAGGCACAAAAAATGCCTACGGGAAGAATTATGAGGCTAATTTTGGTGCGTTGGTTTCGAAACGGAACGATTGGTGTGCTTCAATACGAGTTGGGTGAGTGTGTGAGTGGCTCCAATTTATAACTTGAATTGCGTTTAGCTTATTTCTAAAATAATATAAATTAAGATATCATCACAAAACCAAATATATAGAGGCAAACAGCTGCAACTTTGGTCAAGTAACCATATATTATGGTCTACATTTTGTGAATCCTTTTAGTTTTGTGCTGTCGGGCTTTTTTGGTGAAAATGATTTAAAACTGAAACATGGTTAGCTGCATATAAATTCAATTCAAACATCGCATTAATGCTAAAATCAACATATTGCCTAATAAAACACACACACACACACACACGCTCGCACACACCTGCCTGACTCATCTGCGTGCATTATACACGCGCCTGTGACTTTTAGGCGTTCATAAAGCTTAAAGCTTATTCATTATTGCTGACCACTCACCACATGATTTTTTGTTGTTGTTGTCTTTCCGCCTTTGCATAGATCGATCGTTATAATGAGCTGCATGAGCACATCGAGCAGTTTGACAGCCATCACAATGTTAACGATTGGCTCTCGATTGACAGTAATCCGCTTAAATATGCGCTACTAAATCATGCCTGCAAGTGGGCCAATGTGTACAAGCAGTGGCTGCTGCGTTATGTACAAAAAACGCTACAGGTAAGTCGAATCATGTCGCTCATCAGCAGGTTGCAAAATAATTTTAATTATCACTATTTGCTCCATCTCTGCAACATCATCACACATGTAATGCAGGCCCTGACCGAGTTTATCAAACATGGCAGTGAAATTCTAGCACTTCCGGTGCAACGCGAGGACTTCCAACCATTGCTGCGTGTACTAGCAATAATTGCACAAATCGGTCAACGCTCCGTCTATGCCGAAAACGTGTTCAAGCCGTTGAAGGACATCACAGTGCTTTTGAAGTCCTATAATGTTGACTTCGATATCGCTCTATTGAAGCACATCGATCAGTTGCCACTACTGTGGAAGGACCTGAAGGATGCTGCAGCCGCCAAATCTGAGGCATTGGTCGATATACGTCACTACCAGCAACAGCGTGTTGTAGCCTCCATCAATATTTTTACGTGTCATGTGAATGCTTATGCCAATAAGTTTGGAAAAATTGCAGTGAGTCTTTTTCATCACGATAACTTTTGACTACTTAGGAAGCAAAAAAATTGGCATTCAATAGTTTTCTCAATAATTTTGGTACATCCTTTTTGCTCTGTAGTTCTTTCAGGTTCCCTGCTCTGATGTGTACAATCTTTGCGATAACGTGTGCGCACATTTGGCTCAGTTCAGAGAACGGCATAAGCGTATTTTGCTCAGCGCCGAGCTGCTTGGCATACCCGGTCCGGATCCTTCCAATCTGCTATTGTGTGCGACCGAAGTAAAACGTATTAAGGTATGTTTCTAACGTTATTGGCATGTTTCTTTATTGGAATGACAAAAATTATAACTACACTCAAAAAAATTTCATGTGCAAATATTACTAATAACTGCGTATATTCTACGAATTTTATTCGTGATTTTCAGCCACGAATAGGATTCGTAGAATGTGCGTACAGTGGTACATATTACGAATATTTTATTCGTATTCGTAAAAAAACATTCGTATATTGTACGAATAATAACGTTACATTTACGCATGCTCTTAATATCATTCGTACATTGTACAGTGCAATTCGTATATTATACGAATATTATTGTAATATTTACTACTACTCTTTTTATCCATTCGTGCATTAAAGTACTGAATTCGTATATTGTACGAATATTATTGTAATACTAGCTTATACCCGGCGCGCTTCGCTGCGCTCAGCGCTTATCCCCTAAAAGAGGGCGTAGCTTTAGTGAAGCCATGCTTTTATAGTAAGTTCTTACCGAGTTTTATTAATGTGTGACTTATTTCGAAAGCTATACCGAAAATTTTGGGTGCGGAAAAAGTACTACGCCCCTCGTCCAACACCCATAAAATGTTACCTGTGCAACGGCATGTGTAAATTGAGGTCGAATACTGAATTCCGAGGCTTTGCGACCTATAATTACAAAACTGTTCGAAATCAAAATTTTAGGTGTATTTACGATCGGCAACAGACTTCACAGGAACCCTCTCAACGCTTTGGTATAAAAATTGGCTTAGCGGTTTCGAAGCCTTTACGTGATATACACATATACCCACATACGTATATACATTAAGTCGCCTCACGCTCTTTAGAAAAAAATTTGTTCAGTCTCGTTCTTCAAAATAATCCATGGCTTATGTTATAATGATCCACAAAATATTTCGACTAAAAATATTGGCTGGTATGGCAGTTAGAAAAAAACAAACGGTCAGAAATAAGAGTAATGGAAAAAATTTTGCATCAAAATATCTTATATTTTTTCCGTTGGACCAAAGATAATGCGGATTTTTTGGATTGTTTTAACTTTTTTCATATTATTTTCACTAAAATTCAAACGAATCTTTTCCTAAACTAATTTTAGTCAAATAAATTGTACAATGTAAAAAATGTGTACATTTTTTGTAATTTCATTCAATTAAGCAATTCACTTTACACTTTATTTTATCATCCATAGATAATTTATTTGACTAAAAGTAAAATGGCAAAACAAAAAAAAAATTAATTTGCATCTTAGTGAAAATAATACAAAAAAAAAAGTTAAAAAATTTAAATTTATAGAGTAGAGTAAAAATTTAAAATTTTTTAGTGCAGATTGGAAGAATTTTTTAATTACTATTAATTCTGACCGTTTGTTATTTTTAACTACCGCACCAGTAAATATTTTTATAAAAAACTCGATTTTTACAGAATATTTCAAACCATTCCGTGGCATACTGGTTGACGTGCGAGGCTTGTATACCATAGAACCCAGGTTCGAATTCTATCTGACACAGAAAGTTTTTTCAATTGAATTAATTTTTCTGTTCGGTCGCCATCTCTATACATAAGCCGTTCGGAGTCGGCATAAGCCTTGTAGATCCAGTTCTCGATCATTTGTGTTCAAACATTTCAAAACACGCACGCATAAGAAGCTCGGTCAAAGTCTGAAATGGCCATTTCCTTTTTTTTTTTTTTTTTTTTTATTTCAAACCATTCCAGCTCACGGATGACTATCGCTACAGTCGAAATATTTGGGGAATCATCATAACATAAAGCATTATTTTGAGGAACCGACCCGAACACCTTTTTTTTGTGAGCAGCCTTAGTATACATACATACATTTTTTAAAGATAGATAGATGAGCAGAAAAAGTAGGTATGGCAACATTTATATATAAAGTGACCGCCACTTGGTCCCATTGCACCTATATACCAAGTTCCACTATCAAAACGCTTACAGCTCAGAAATTACAATGATTTTTGAAAAGTCGTCTTAAATAAAGTGTGACACGCCCATTTTTTAAGGGTTCTGGCAGTATCCATATGAACTAATCTACCAAGTTTTAGTCTTTTACTGTAAAAAAAGTCTGATATATATCCTTTTTATGGATTTGTGGTCATTGAAAGTAGGCGTGGCAACATTTATATATAAAGTGAACGCCAATTTGACCCATAGCACCTACATACCAAGTTTGTCTATCAAAACGTTCACATCTCAGGAATTAAAATTATTTCTAACCGATAGCCCAGGCAGCTAACTTAGTTATAATTTTTAAATTGTAATGAACTATAGTACATTAATACATAAGTAAATAAATAAATTAAATAAAATTATTTCTGAAAAGTGGGCACAGATATAGTCCTGCCATGCACAATTTTTGCAAAGCTGTCGAGAGTAAGCGAATGAAATTAATAACAATATTTTAGTATTTAACGATGAGAATCGTCTGATTTATAAAAGTTCTATTAATTTGTGGGTAAAAAGAAACCAAGTGGCGGCCGTGGCGTAGAGGGTAGAGTGTGTGGCCCATACGCGAGGGAACCCTGGTCCGAATCCCACCTGACACGGAAAGTTTTTCGATTGAATTAATTTTTCTGTTCGGCCGTCATCTCTCTGCAGACAATGGCAAACCTCAGAGAATAAAAACTGCCATGAAAAGCTTCTTGAGAACGTAAGCCGTTCGGAGTCGGCATAAAACATGTAGGTCCAGTTCTCGATCAATTGTGTTCAAACATTCCACAACACTCACAACACAATTGATCATGAGAAGCTCGGTCAAAGTAATTTCAAGGACTGAAATTGGCCATTTCGTTTTGTTTTTTTTTGTGGGTGGTACAAGTGGGCGTGGCAAATTTTATATATATATATTGACTGCCACTTAGAGCACCTGCATATCAAGTGTTACTATCAAACGTGTGCAACTCAGGAATAAGCATGATTTCGAAAAAGTTGGCGTAGATATGGTGCGACTACGCCCATTTTTAAACAGTTGCCGACAGTGACCATATGAACTAAATTACCAAATTTTAATCTTCTACGGCAAAAGCCGTCTGATATAAAGCATTTTTACTGATTTTTGGGCGGTAAAAGTAGGCGTGACAACGTTTATATTTACAAAGTGACTGCCACTTGCACCCATGGCACCTGCATACGAAGATTGGCTATGCAGGCTAAAGTGGGCGTAGATATAGTGCGGCCATGCCCATTTTTTATACATTGACCGACAGTAACCATATGAACTAAATTACCAAATCTTAGTCATCTACGGCAAGAGCCATCTGATATAAACCATTTTTACTGATTTGTGGGCGGTAAAAGGGGGCGTGACAACATTTTTATTTACATAATGACTGCCAGTTGCACCCATAGCACCTGCATACCAAGATTGGCTATGAAAACGTGTACAACTCAGGAATAAGCATGATTTCGATAAAGTGGGCGTAGATATAGTGCGGCCATGCCCATTTTTTATACATTGACCGACAGTAACCATACGATCTAAATTACCAAATCGTAGTCTTCTACGGCAAAATCCGTCTGATATAAAGCATTTTTACTGATTTGTGGGCGGTAAAAGTGGGCGTGACAACGTTTATATTTACATAGTGACTGCCACTTAGATCCATAGCACCTGCATACTAAGATTCACTATCAAAACGTGTACAACTCAGGAATAAGCATGATTCCGATAAAGTGGGCGTAGATATAGTTCGGCCACGCCCATTTTTTGTATATTGGCGGAGAGTAATCATATAAACTAAATTATCAAATCTTAGCCTTCTATGGCAAGAGCCGTCTGATATAAAGCATTTTTACTTATTTGTTGGCGGTAAAGGTGGGCGTGACAACGTTTATATTTACATAGTGACTGCCACTTGTATGCATAGCACCTGCATATCAAGATTCACTATCAAAACTTGAACATTTTAGGAATTAAAATAATTGCTGAAAAGTGGGCGTAGATATAGTGTGACCACGCCCATTTCTTGTACAGTCACCGAAAGTAACCATCTGAACAAAATAACCAAATTTAAGTTTTATATGATTAAAACCGTCTGATATATAGCAATTTTTTTGGTTTGTGGGCGATAGAGCCAATTTGGGTTGTATGGGAGGTACCCCGCCCCCTCGCCCAATTAACACCAAACTTCACAGGAACACTTCCCGAATGTTGCTTCAGTATCCCTCAAAATTTCATAGAGTTTGGTTCGGTGGTTTTGGAGTCTATACGTGATATACACACATATCCACATACCCACATACCCACATACCCACATACCCACATACATACATTCATTTTTATATATATAGATAGAAGATAGATTTACCAGTGTTCTTGGTATTCATTTGTATATTGTGCGGTGCGATTAGTATATTGTACGAATACTATTGTAAAATTTACCAATGCTCTTGCTATTCATTCTTTCCATCTACGGTGCATTTCGATTAATGCTTTCAAAATATAGCGACATCCACTGAGTGTTGGTTTAGTTTAAAAAAAAATTTTTAATAAAGAATTGCTGCTAAAATTTTTTTTTTTTTAAAAAATTTACGAAATACCGGCAACGCAATTGATTGCTTATTATTCCAAAGTGACAACACTTTTGTGTCCAAATATTGCTAATAACTGCGTAATTATTACATTAATTAGATAAAATTAAAATTAAACTTACCCTAAAAGCTTTTAGTAGAGACAAAGAATGTACAAAATAAGAGTGCAGCGTAAAGAATAGGTAAAGATTAAAGATGTAGTGGAAAAAGTTATGGAAATGATAAAATAGTATAAACTTAGACATACGTAGAGCAGCTGCTCTATTCATTTTTGATGACGTCATCAGGAGCCGATGAGATTTTGGGGAGTTCAGCTTCATTGTTGATTTTAATGCAATCACCATTCTTAGAGAGCCTGATATAAAGAATACCCACGAATTGTAAAAGCATTGAAAATACTTTTTTTTACGTTTGCATGCGATCGCTGCTTGTAGAAGATTACTTGCGCTGACAGAGAGGCTCTCGTGCAAGTACACATTGTTATCTCTGTTGTATCCCTGAGATTAGTTGCTCTTTGTATTAGCTTTCTATAGTCACCAAAAGCTTTCAGAGCATGATTTCGATCGAAGGAAGAGTAAAACTTTACGATAACTAGTGGGTTAGAGTTACCCGATATGGGCTTGACTCGGAAGATATCGTTTATCTCATCTTTACTTACCTTTACCTTTTTCACTTTATGACTTAATCATTTACTGGCAATCCTGCCAATTCATCACTTTATGTCCGACACATAACATTGCACAATTTATGTTAAAAAATTAAAATAAAGCATTAACATTAGCATTAAACTGTTTTCTACTTTCTTAACATAAGTTTTTCGATAGCGATTAAAAAACACGCCCGTCCAAGTCGAAGAGAAATGTTGTTTTTGTTTTATCGTTTCGGTTGTCAATATTTTTTTTCAACTCTACTAATACTTCGTACATTCTACGAATAATGCGTACTGTCAACTTATGAATGAATTTTTCTACTAATATTAGTTTTACTTCTTAAATAGTACGAATTCATTAGTAAATACTACAAATGAAATGAAAGAATTTACAAAGTTATTCGTATGAGAAATTTACGAATGCTATTATTTATATGTACACAATAATTCGTACAATGCACTCATACGAATTGTTCTGTTTTTTTTACGAATATAATGAGTATATACAACGAATAAATTCGTGAATATTACCACAGGCATTAGTAAATATCACGAATGAATTCGTAAAGATTTTACGATACCAGTACTTCGATTATTGTACGAATATTCGTACAATGCACGAATATTTTTGCCACGAATATCATTCGTAGCCATTTTACTAATAATTTTTTTGAGTGTATAAACTCCCGAGTAACTATTTAAACTACTGGCTGAAATAGCAAGCTAACTATAAACTACCAGATATTTCAGCTACTTTAAAAAAGAAATTAATGTTAAAAAATATACAGTCAGGGACTAAAGTTTCAATGCACCTCGTGAAAGTTTCTTTTTTTAAATAATTAAGCATTTTAATTCAAATATTTGATTAAAAGGCAATAGCGTAAAGCAAAAATTTTCAATTTGTTGCGTAGACAAATTCATAGCATAGACAAATTCATCAAAAGTGTAAAAAACCCGCTGGGCAAAAGTTTAAATACAAAGCAAGAATTTTTTTTATTTGCTAATTTTAATTTAATTGAAAAAGGAAAACTTAAATTAATATTTAATTGCTCCTCCACGAGCTTCAATGACTCCCTTCAAACTGCGTGGCATAGATCGAACCAAATTTTCCGTTTCAGATGGTATGATTTCTGGCCAGGCCTTTTTTAGAGCTTCTTTAAGAGGTTATTTGCTTATTGAAGCTGTGTGATACATTTTTTCGTGCCAATAGTTGCCATAAGTGTTGAATTGCATTTAAGTCCGATAATTTGGGGAACTGTGGCGGCCATGGCATTCTCGTTGAGATGCGTGGCTTGTATGCGGTAGAACCCAGGTTCAAATCTCATCTGACAGAATGTTTTATCAATTGAATTATTTTTTCTGTTCGGTCGTCACCTCCCTCCAGGCAATGGCAAGCTTCAGAGAGTAAAAACTGTCATGAAAAGCTTCTTGAGAACATCTCATACGACGTTTGGAGTCGGCATAAAGCTTTGTAGGTCCAGTTCTCGATCATTTGTGTTCAAACATTTTACAACACGCACAACACAATTGAACATAAAAAGCTCGGTCAAAGTCCATTCAAGAACTGAAATGGCCATTTCTTTTTTGTTGTTTTTTGTAATTAGGGGACTAATAATTTTTTAATAGGGGGAACTTGATGGGAAGTATAACATAGCAACCAATCTTTTACCAAATGCGCGGTTACTTGCAAAATCCATACGAAGCTGCCTATTTTTTCAGAAAATAAAGATTTTTTCTAACGTGGAGCTGGGCTTCGATAGCCCTGTCGTAAAGCTCATGTACAGTTTTTGGGTGAATATTAGGGTGATTTAAAAAAATCGACTATTTCTTTTTTCTTCAAAATCTCCTGTGAAATAGATTCAGGGATTTTATATTTTCCATAGAAATAACAAGGGAAAAATTGTTTTTCAACTTCTTATTCTTACGTCTTAAAAACCAATTGACGAATGTAAATGGATGAAACGTTTCTAATAGGCAGCTTAACGTTCTACAAAAATGTACTAATCATTTTTTTGATAAATCTACTCGTTCTTGTCATAATTACACTTTTTTCTGCAGTTTCCAATAAAGTCATTAATGTTATCATTAAAAAGAGGCATTAAAAATTAAAATCGATAAGTTTATCAAGTCTTTCAAAATCAGAAGCCCTTTTATTGAATTAACCTTTATGTGCTCGGTAGTCAACATTTGTAGCATTTTTTCTGAAAAATTTAGATAAAAAAAAAAAATACAAATCAAAAGGGTCCGAGATTTTCAGCAGCTTCATAAAAATTAATTCTAAGCAGTTTTGGTCACTATCGGCATAACAAAATAAAAAGTTGTCACCCCCTATGCCCTACTTTTCAAAATGGCCATCTCCCCCAAGGGGGGTTTAGGTGTTCAAAACCCCCCTCCCTCCCTTAGGGTTCAAAAAGTATGAAAAAATAACACAAATGAGACTATAAAATTCAAAATGTAATTATTTTTTAAGATAAACTGAGATAATTATTTCAGTTCATTTCAAAGCCATTTTAAAAAACTTCGCTTAATTAATGAAAAATTTGTCTGGCCAAATGAAAGATTAACTTTGCTTATACAGGTCATAATAATTATATTGGAATTTAGCTGCAAGGAGTTTGTATATTAAAGAAACATTTTCAATTGTGGATTTTGGTGCTCAAAAAGACCCTGATATCCGGAAAAATTTATATTTGGAATTATACCTAGAACGAATATAATTTCATAAATTATAGAAAACGAGGTTGACTTTTTTTATGCAATATAGCTTATTAGAGCAAAAACCTTTGAGAAAGCATTTATTTCAATGGTTTTTTTTTTAAGTTTTGTAAGCTATAAAGTATAATGCAAAAAAAATTAACCACGAAATTTAACACATTATGGGGTATTCCACGTAAAGCGGATGACTAAAAAGTTGCCCATTCTATTTTGTTGTTTTCTTGTTATATAAGACATGTAAAATCTTAAACTTGGCACAAAAATTCTTTTCCAAATTACAGGTTTCGAAAAATCACCCAAAATCTAAATATCCTTCTTTTTCGAAAAAGGAGGATTCAAAAATTGTATACCGTCCGATTCTATGGGGACTTGATGATTTTTTAATCATGTTACCAAATTCTCATACGAAAAATGAACAGTAACAGTTTTTAAAAGTTCAGCATTTTTAAAATTATTTTTTATTATGTTAAAATATTAAAATGATAATAATATTAATAATAATAATAATAACAATAATAATAATAATAATAATAATAATAATAATAATAATAATAATAATAATAATAATAATAATAATAATAATAATAATAATAATCATAATAATAATAATAATAATAATAATAATAATAATAATAATAAAAATAATCATAATAATAATAATAAAAATAATAATAATAATAATAATAATAATAATAATAATAATAATAATAATAATAATAATAATAATAATAATAATAATAACAATAATAATAAAAGTAATAATAATAATAATAATAACAAAAATAATAATAATAACAAAAATAATAATAATAATAATAATAATAATAATAATAATAATAATTATTATTATAATAAGTATAATAATAAAAATATTAAAAAACAAATTAGAAGTTCAAATTTATTTTTAATTTTTTAATTTGCAAATAGTTTAAATTTAAATCCACGACTGATTAAATTCTTAAATATCCAAGAAAAACTTACTGTATAATAAAAATTGATCCAGCTTAGGAGTACGGTTTTCAAAGAAAGACTTATTTTGATGCGATAACTTAAATAATATATTGGGTGTAAGATATTGGTGCAATCGAAAACCAGTTTTCGAATTACGGCTTTTGAAAAATAATCTGAGATTTAAATATGACTTTTATCGGAGTCAATTCCTCTGATCAAAAAATTTTAACAAAAAATATATATAGTAATGTAATTAGAACTGAATGATTTTGTCAGTCATGATATCAATTTGTTATGAGGAAATGGAACAGAAATCCGCTATGTGTTTATAGAGGACCCCTGCCGTTAAGGCTTAATTCCTATGGGTCCACAGACATTGGAGTTATAGTTCATGAATGAACATATAGTATTAAAAAATGCACATCCAAAAAGGATGTGCACCTGAAATACTCTTCACAGACTTGTATTATACAAGTTACACTAGAAAAGCAACCACGTACTAGGTGTCACATTCATAAACACAAAAGCATTACCCTGTGCCCTATTCTGTAAAAGCAGTATGCAATTAGAATTCCAGTTTGGCTACCGGTAGATGGCGTACCTTCATTACTATCTACTGGTCAAGACGAGACCTATCCAATCTCTTGCATACTAAGCAGGTATGCCAGCCGACCCCGCCGGTCAATCTAGACCTGTGCAAGCGATGTGCACAAACCACAGCCAGCACGAGTCTCCCCGAAGGGCCAATTCATGATAGTCACCTGGGCAACTCGGTCCCGTCGAAATGGGGGTCTACAACATCCCAGCAAAGAGACAAAAAATTCATATATTGATATATATAAATTTTTGTTTTTGACTGTGCACATAGCACTGTTTCGCATTTGACTGGCACCTCAATCCAAGGCATGGTAGATTACCATACCCTGATCGAAGTGCCTACGATTTTGGACCCGTGCCCTAACGTCACGAGATCACCATCTTTTCTTGTGCCCTAAGACACCCATTTTTGCCTTTTGTTGGCCACATAGACCATGTCTCAATGCCGTGGATAGATAAGGTCACCTCATTCGACGGGTTTGACTATCCCCGTGCTAACAAGTTATATGGACCATTGCTATTCCATCGCAGGCTTTTTTCACAATGATATACATAGTGACCTGCTACCAAGATGGGCGCCACCCCGAGCTCTTGGTTGGCTCTAACCTTTTATGGTATGGGACGTATCCCATAACCAACCCTCCTCCTTTATCCTGGCTTGGGACAGGCAGGCGCAAGCCTGGCGGAGTTAGGAAATACGTATATAACATTTCAATTTCTAAAGGTTTTAAGATATCTACTTTTGAATATAATTACAATAGTTGAAATCATTTTTAAGAGCAGTAATATTTTGGCCTTTAATGATAACTCGAAATAGGGTTCACACAGCTCCAAATATTTGTACACATGCTGGGGATCAATTAAAGCGCAAGATAGCCAAAAAGAAACCAAATCTAACGAATAAAATTTTTTTGTTCTTCCGCTTATGTAAAATGTTCCGTGAAAGTTGCAAATCAAGCTTCAACAAGTGAACTTTTTAAAAAAAAGTCTTCATTTTTCATAGCTAATTTTAATTTTGATTTTATTAAACTGCAAGAAATCTTACCTTTTTTTATCTTTCAAACTAATATTGTTGTATTAGTAAAATTTTGTCATAAAAATGTTTACTTTTTGTGCTAATTTTCGGAATTAAACTTTTTAAAAGGCAATAACATATTCTCACTTTGGACTATTTTTAATAAAACTATAGGCAAAAATCAAAAACTACAAAGTTTTTGAAAACTTATTTGATAAAAAAAATCAATAAAGTCTTGTCATCTCTCTAATGGGAATTTTTAAACGTGCATATTCACGAGTGTTCTTAAGAGAAAACGGATTTGTTAAGAAAAATTTCCATATCCTTGCGTTTCGTTTTTTGGTATCTGCTGGTATCTGCTTATATATTTTTTTATCAAAGGCTAATAACCCCCTTAACTCCCTTTAGGTTAACCCCCTAAGGTTAATCCTGGCTACGGGCCTGGTAGACACCATATAAAATGTATGGAAAGTTACATCACTTTTTTACTCAACTTAAAATTTTTGATTTCAGCTTGTCGAGACATCTTTTTTTGTCAATTTTATTACTCCTTGCTTTCTTATGCACGTTTTTATGTGTGTAGATGTGTGCTTGCATATGTGACTTTATTGAGTAATTCGCAATAATAGGAAAGAAGATAAGGGAATTTGATATGGTTTTCCATACAAATAAAGAGTGTTTTTTTAGAGGCATCGAATTTTCAACAATGATATCTGTCAGAGCAGTGTCAGAATTAACACGTATATTTGTCATTTAAGTGCAAGATACTTTGGAAAATTAGTAGAAATCATCTAGAAGACAAACTTTTCTAGCAAGACAACGCAATATACCGTAGAGAGGGCCAAACCATCACTTTATTGGGATAAACATTTGGTGATTAAATCATCTGTAGAAATGGCCCAGTCAATTGGTTGCCTAGGTCAATTAATAGATAGATAGATAGATATTTTTTATTATTAAACAATATAAAGTACAAATTAATTACATTATTTGATTAACTTGATATATAACTTTGTTACATTGTTAAAATAATAATCTGCATTCTATAGTTCAATGAACTAGAGGCGAATGCAGTTTTCTTAATTTTAATAACTCAGTTGTTAAGGGGTCATTAATACAATTAATACAGTGATATTTATTTTTATTTTTTAAGTACAATAATATAAGAAAAAAAGTAATTAAATTAATTAAAATTGAAATGATATTCAGATGTAAGGGTAACATTTATTAATTGATTTATGTTTTATTTTTTTAAAATGAATTCTTTTAATGTTTGTTATTTTAAAATAAAAACTAGTTTTTCTAATTCAACATAATTAATTTCAAAAAGCCATTGCTTCACTTCTTTCAGAAAGGTGTTCTTGTTTTGAAGGATACGTAATTTAATTGGCAAATTGTTGTACAACCTAGGTGCTACGTTTGCAAACGATTGTAGGAAGTGTTGAGTGGTATGCGGTGGAACTGATACTTTTTGAAGTGTATTAATTCTTAGATTATAATTTAAGTTATATAACCACTATTAAAAAAGACTTTTAAGACTTTATAAAAATACAAATGCTTAAATGGCAGAATTCTTAAATTTTTGAAGAGCAAAAAGCTATTTTCTAATCTCTTCTTTCTGCATATTAGACGAATTAAGTGTTTTTGAACAATAAGGAGCGGATTGGTTTTAACAGCATGTGTACCACCCCAACATGTTAGTCCATACTGTAATTTTGAGTGATATATACCATAATAAATACATTTTAACAAATCTATAGAACAAAAATCTATTAATAAATAAAACTGTCTTAAAATAGTCATTGCAAATTTTTTTAGCGCACTTGTGTACTCCGCCCAAGAAAATTTATAATCTAATATAACAC
This sequence comes from Coremacera marginata, assembly GCA_914767935.1. Lineage (NCBI taxonomy): Eukaryota > Metazoa > Arthropoda > Insecta > Diptera > Sciomyzidae > Coremacera > Coremacera marginata. The sequence continues at coordinate 168,082,148 of OU612043.1, read as the reverse complement.
CTAGATATTTAAACGATTTTACACATTCAACATTAAAACATTTAGATGAACATGATACAAGATGGTTAAACGTATTTAAGTGTCTCGATGAGCTACATATAACATTATTGAACAAAAATTTTTCACAGCTTGAGCCATGAAACATAAATTGGTCACAATTGATTACCTTCCCTGAAATATTAAAAAACATTATTTTTGTCTTATCACTCATAACCAGCTTGTGCATGGCAAACCAATGTCCAAGTACGCTAAGGTCATGGTTAATCATAGCTGTAAGATCAAGCACTGAGTTACTTTCATAGATGCATGCCATATCGTCAGCAATGGCAACTGTTTTACTATAAAATTTTTGTGTAAATATTGAGTTTACATAAATTAGAAAGAGTACAGGACCTAACACAGAACCTTGAGGCACGCCGTTAGTAATTTCGACATAAGAACTGAATTTATCTGCAATTTTTACTCTTTGCAATCTGTTTTTTAGATAAGAACAAAACCAATTATGAGTTGCTCCTCTTATCCCACACTTATAAAGTTTGTCTAAAAGAATTTTGTGATCAACGGTGTCGAACGCTTTTGTTATATCAACAAAAAGTGCTGCAGACTGTTTTTTACTATTAAGGCCTTTATAGATACCATCACAAAAAGTTAATAGAGCATCCTCGGTTGATAAACCCGTCCTAAAACCATACTGACAATTACTAAAGAATTTGTTTTTATCTAAAAAACCGACTAATCTAAGCTTCATTGCCTTTTCATAAATTTTTGCGAAGACTGGTAAAATAGATATTGGCCTGTAATTAGTTATTATATTTTTACTACCTTTTTTGTAGAGGGGAATCACCTCTGCTTTTTTAAGTTCTTCCGGGAAGATTCCTTTTTCAATACTTGTATTAATTAAATAACATAGAATATCAACAATATTGAATACAATCTATTTAATAAAAGTGTTTGAAAAATTAGCTTCAGTGGTAGCGTTGGATGTTTTTAGTGACATTATAATTTTGTAGACTTCAGAGGAAGTTAGTGGTTCAATGAAAATACTAGAAATGTGTGAAGATTCTTTTTCTAAACAATTGCACTTTGGTGAATTTTGAATATCGTCTATAACTACATTTTTTACTATATTTATAAAGAAATCATTCATCGCATTAGCCTTTTCAACTGATTCACTTAAAATGTTATCATTGAAATTCAAAGCAGGAATGTCCTCCTTTTTGTCTTTTCTACCTAAAATATCGTTAACTAAGTTCCATTCTTTTTTTATGTCTCCTCTGATCATAGAAAACTGATTTATATAAAAGTTGTTTTTAGCAGTGGTGATTTGCTCCTGTATTTCTTTACACAAAATTTTATATTTAGATTGAACGATTCCATTATTTGAATTTTTTACTACTTTTTTATGTAGGTTATTTTTACGATTTATTTTTTTAAGCAGTTCAGGTGTCATCCAGGGCTTTAACATTTTACCACTTAAATCTTTTTTTCGTACGTTTTTTTTGCATCTATTAACATGTTCTGTTAAGGTTTTAAAGAAAATATTACACGCTAGTGATGGATTTTCTTCTCTATATACTTCATGCCAAAATTCAAATCTCAATCCATTATTTAAAGCGGCAAAATCAATTTTTTCTTTGCTTTTTGCGTCTGTAATATTTATAGTCCTGGGTAGTTCTATATTTTCAAGACATAAACATGTTAGACAATGGTCAGAGATTTGGAAATCATGTACGGAGCTGCTTAAACAAATATTATCTGCTTTTTTTAATCTTACAAATATATGATCAATACAAGTTGCTGACAAGTTTGTAATACGTGTTGGCTGATTAATGCAAGACTCTAACCCATGAGATGACAGCAACGTGATATATTTGACCACTATATTTGAATCTTCTAAAATATTAAGATTTATATCACCCAAAATAACTAGATTATCCGATTTATTTGTGATAAGCATTTCATTGAGATCGTTTAAAAACACATCACTTGCATTATATTCGTGAAATCTGTATAAATTTATAAAGGTAAATTTATGGCTATTAATCGAACAACTTACTTTTACTGCATCAGAGCTCACAAAACTTAACGCAGTAAACTCACAGTTAAGCTCTGTGCATATTTACACCACCTGCCGCATATTTATTATTACAATTTGCGAAAAACCTGTATCCAGGAATACTATAAAGAGACGCTTCAGCATCATATATCCATGTTTCTGATAAAAAGATAAACGCAGGTTTGCTTTTAAAGGACTCTAGGTTTAAGATTAAATTATCAAAGTTTTTGCGCATACTTCTTATATTTTGTTGAATTAGATAAAAACTGTTTAATTTGTTTGGATTCATTGCAATATTATTAAAATCAACAATATTACAACTGACAAGTGAATTATTGAATAAATTTATTTGAGGATCACTAAGTTCTTTATTCATGTTTTAAAAATTCAAAATTTAGTTTACAAAAAATTTATGAATTTAGCTTTATTTTATTAAGATCCTCAAATGAATTTATTGCAAACGGTTTTTCGCCTTCTTTTTTTCGCATTAGGACCTTGCCATTTGAAATCCAAACAAATTTATAGTTTAAATCTTTTTTAATTTTATGAGCTTCTTTTAAAAGACTTCTGGTCACCCCAGAGATGCTATCGTTGATATAAATGTTTTTGTTTTCCTTACATCCGAATATTTTTTGCACTCCAGTTTTTTGCACTCCAACTGCACTCCATGGAATTTTTTTGTAGGGATACGTCAAGTCACGTATCTATGCTATTAACCAGTTACAGTTGTCGACTTAGAAGCCAACTTCCGACCGTCTGCGTAAGTTTACAATCCCGAGGCCTGTGATAAACAAAGAGAGAAAGAGAGATTGAGAGCAGCAACAGTGCTTATTGAAAGAATATTTTCAATGACTTTTTCTTACAGGAAATTACAATTCGTAGAATTTCCAAGGAACTTTTTATAATATTTAATAATAACTTAAATAATTTCACTGAAAACTACAGAAAAAAAGTGTAATTATAACATACATTTAACTTTGAATTTGAATAACTTTTGAAAGAGTAGATTTATCACAGAAATTATCACGGACATTTTTGTAGAGCGTTCAATTTCCTTATAAATTTTCTTAAATACGTTTCAGTCATTTACATCATACAATTAGTTTTTGAGATATAAGAATAAGAAGTTGAAAATAAGTTTTCCCATGTAATTTATATGGAAAACAGAAAATCGCGATGCGCCACCTCTAAATCAGGGATCGTAACTAGTATTCCTTTTTTCAAAAAAATCAGAAAATAATAGTTATATTCTGTCGTATAATTTTCTACACAAAATTTAACGATTACTTTCTGCAGCTTATTTTTTTGTACAAGAAATAACTATTATTTTCTGCTGTTATATCTGTTATATCGGTTGGCAACTAAGTAATAGCGGATTTTTATTAGAAAATAAAAGACAATTTTTTCATGAAACGAAAACACTTTATTCTGTAATGTATTTTCCATTTTGAGCAATGACCTTTTGGCATCTTTCAGGCAGCATCATAATTCCACGTTCATAAAACTTCTGGTTTTTGTCAGCAAAAAACTGAACCAGGTACGATTTGACATCATCATTATTATTGAAATTTTTACCATTCAAGGAGTTTTGCAAAGATCGAAATAAAAAGTAATCAGATGGTGCAAGGTCAGGACTATACGGTGGATGTGGCAAAACATCCCAACCAAGCTCCAATAATTTTTGCCAAGTGACCAAAGATGTGTGTGTCCTTGCATTGTCATGGTGGAATACAACACCTTTTCGATTTGTCAATTCAGGCCGCTTTTCTTCAACTGCATTGTTCAATTTTGTGAGTTGTTCAATGTAGACATCTGAATTGATCGTTCGGTTGGGTGGTAAAAGTTCCAAGTAGACAATTCCTTTGTAATCCCACCAAACTGATAACATAACTTTCTATTGATGAATATCAACTTTTGATGTTGTTTGAGCTGGTTGAGTTGTTTCACCTGGCTTGCTCCACGATCTTTTCCGATTCACATTGTTGTAAACAACCCATTTTTCATCACCAGTCATCAATCGTTTTAAAAATGGATTATTTTCATTACGTTTCTTTAACAAATCGCAGATGTTAATGCGTTGTGTTAAATGATTTTCTTTCAGTTTATGAGGAACCCATAATCGAGTTTTCGTACATAGCAAAGTTGTTTTAAGCGATATTCAATACATGTATGTGATACATGAAGTTTATCTGCAATCCCATGTGTTGTACTGTGACGATCCGAATCGATAATTGCTTTGATTTAGTCGTCATCAACTTCAACTGGACGACCAGAGCGTTTTTCATCTTTGAGTGAAAAATCACCAGAACGAAATTTGGCAAACCAATTTTGACACTGCCATTCTTTTAAAGCTACGTCACCATAACCAGCACATAACTTTTTGTGAGCTTGCGATGCGTTTTTTCCTTTCCGGAAATAAAAAAGCAAAATATGACGAAAATGTTCGTTTTGATTTTCCATTTTTCAACAGACGCCAAGCAAAAACTACACAACCGATCAAAAAAATTTTTGAAATTTTTTGAAATTTGTTTGATATTTCGATTACGTCAGCAAACCTAAAAATTCAACTAAAGCCATCTATGAGTGAAATCCGCAATTACTTAGTTGCCAACCCAATATATTTGCCTCTACCAAGAGCATCATCTCCTGTTTGACTGTAAATCAGTAGGGTACGATGTATGAAATAAAAAATTAGAGATGGCGGATAGGGCTGCCACCAGAATTTATTGTATATTTACGAGCTCAGTGTTAGGGCGAACGCTAAATAAAAATGGGTTGCTGAATCCGAATTCATTGTCAGAATTTTAAAATTACAAGAATTCGTAAAAATACAAAAAAAAATATATATTACATTAAATTTAAAATTGTGATATAAGATTCGATATCAAACTCGTCAGAATTTCAAAATTACAAGATTTCGCAAAAATACAAAAAAGTCTAGGTGGCAAGCCTATGCACCTTCTGAAATTTTAAAATTCTGGCAACAGATTCGAAATCAGCGACCCCCTAAAAATGTAAGATGATGTTGAAAACTCTTCAAAATACATTTTATTGGGTGCCAACTTTATGTAAAAAATTTCATAATTTTAAAATTCTGAGATGGGATTCGAATTCAACGACCCATTTTTACCCAGTTTTGACCCCAGTTTCTAGTTCGTAAAAATTAAAAAAAATTAACTCTATCTGCCTCATTGAGTTTTAAAATTTTAATATCAGATTGAAAATCAGCGATACAAATACATTTTATTATGTGGCAATAATTTTTGTAAAAATATTACATTATTTTGAAATTCTGATAACGAATTTTGATTCAGCGACCCATTTTCATCTAGTGTTCGCACAAAAGTCATAAAAATTAAAAAAATTAGTTGGCAACCCTATCAGCCACACCAGATTAGAAATCAGCGACCTTCTAAAACTGATAGATGATGTTTAAAACTCTTAAAAATACATATTATAAGGTGGCCTCCCTGTGGTAAAAATTTAGCTGGCAATCCTATCCAGCAACTTGAATTTTAAAACTGTGATATCAGATTCAAATCAGAATCAAATATTTAGTTATTTATTTTTGCGTTGTCAGAACTTCTAAATTGCAAGGATTCGCAAAAATACAAAAAAATAATTGAGGTGGCAATCCTATCCGCCATCTTGAATTTTAAAATCCCGACAGCGCTTATATACAAAACGTTTCACATTTTTGTTACATGTTTATTAACATGTACACGTGTTTTTTATAACTTTTCCCTCAATAAAAATCGTCACATCGCCGCCTAACAAGTTTCACTTCAATAAATTTTTTTGAAATAAAAAATACACAGATTTTTATTTTACGGCTTGTTCAAAGGTTGACCTAAAAATGATTGAGAATACAAAATAAATAAATTGCACACCATTGAGTACCCTGCCAATATGCGCAAGTTTTTCCCCAACATTTTAATACACACACCCACTCAGCCTCATTCTGAGCTCCCAGCTCTGCTTTCACATATGTTACTCGACGCTAATGTCACTGCGTGTAAAAGAAATCATTCTACACCCACGCTACGCATTCGTGTTCACTCACTTACAACACTTCATCGCTTCAATGCTCACTTTCAATATTTTTCTCCCTCCCTTTTTTATTTTTTTGTTTTTGCCCACCAAGAAGAGATCTACCATCTATTCATTTTTTTTCTATTCTCAATGCCTCTTCTTTTGAAGCAATTGTGGGATTTTGTGCGTGTCATCGAATCGTGCATCACTGATTGGAAATCAACGCCTTGGCATCGCATCGACACCGATGAGATGGAAAGCGAATGCAAGAAATTCACCAGAGATTTGCGCACGCTGGATAAAAGTATTCGAGATTGGTTGCCATATGTTTACATCGTAGGTGTGCTCAAGGAGTTGGTTTCATCGTTGCGTGCTATCACTGAACTGCAGAATGCAGCAATTACAGAGCGACATTGGTTGGAACTCATGCAGGTGACGAAGGTGAGTGTGTAAATTCAGATTTTTGCATTTGAACAATTATTCAAAGGATGTGCACGTAAAAGTATTGCAACGATATATGGAGATCATTGCTTGTTGATGCTTTGGTTACTCTAAAATAGGTGGTTACTTGGTAGAAAGTTTGATAGAATATATAATTTTTCTTTAAAATAAAAAAAAAATATATTATCACGAAAAATCCTGCACTGGATTGAATTATTGCGAGGTAGAATTCATCTTTATTTAAGAACGACTATTAACCAAATCAGTCGAAATACTCGTACCAATTCAAGTATTATAATTGCAATAATATTTATTATTCAATAAGAATTATTTACTCACATCTAAATTGATTAAATGGTAGTTCTTTGTATTTAGACAATTTATCTATCACGCTTATCTAAACTTTTGTACTTGACTTGCATCATAATTTTAGAAAAACATACATAGCTACCGACTATGAACCTAAACAAATCCATTCAACCCTAACTGATTGTGTGTTTGTTTGCATTGCAAACTGTTGGTATGTGATATGTGTTTGTTTTTGTCTTGTAATTGAAACTCATACTATGTTGAAAACACACACACACGCTCACGCTTACGCATATCTACAAATCTATATACCGCTACCAAAATTTGTGCACCCGCAATCAATTGGCTTTTGCATCACATTTCAATACCATTTCTATTTGGAATTGCATTTCGACTAAGGTTTGCTTCTAATTTCACTTTAAATGCTTCATCGTATGTTGCTGCTGGTGCAGTTGTCAAGTTGACGTTTAAAATTTGTATGTAGTTAGTGTTACCAGATGGTGTTCTTTTGAAGGGCATATTATTAATTTTTATTTAATTTATAAATTTTTTTTTTCTATTGTTCTAAAAGTCTTCTATATATCGTCTATATTAATAAAACTCATTTTCTGTTTGTTTATTTGTTTGCTTGTTTGTTTGTTTGTTTGTTTGTTTGACTTTTATACAAATCTAAGTGGCTGAACGGATTTCGCTCAAACTTAAACCGTTTAAAACTTACGTCCTAGATTAGGTTTTTGCATACTTAGTTTTAACCACGCCCAATTTAACCGCCCACAAATCAATAAAAATGCAATATTTCAGACTGTTTCTACTGTTTGAGATTAAAATTTTGTAATTTAGTTTGTATGGCTACTTTCGGCAGTTCTTTTCCGCCCACAAATCAATGAAAATGATATATTTCAGACGGTTTTGGTCGAAAGAAATCATTAAGACTCCAAAACTTCTGGGCCGATTGCACTGAAATTTTGGCAGTAGTTTGTTTTCTAGCACGGGATGGTTTACGGGAAAAAATGATTGCCAATCCTTCTTTCACCGCCTACAAATAAAAAACTATGTATATGCTAGTATAAAAATAAAATACATTATTTATGAAATTGATGTTTTTTGGAATGCGTGAACCGATTTTGTTTCTGGATCAATACGATGGTTTTTATATATAAACGGGTTTTGTCTGTGTATTGGTTCATGAGTTACCCAACGGGGAAAGCAGAGTCAATTGCCCTTAAATGACTAATCCCGTGACAGCTCCAATGGGCAGCTATCACGGGATAGGTCTGATATAACTCGTCACGCATCAGGTTTTTTGTGCATGTTACGACACAGTTTAACTTTACTCAGCACGGGACCAATTTTGAATGATTCAAGCGGAGACAGATCTATTAAAACTCAGTGCTGTATTCGTATTGTATGAAAATTAAAAATATTGGGTTTTGCAACTAAGTAATTGCAGATTTCACTCATAGATGGCTTTAGTTGAATTTTTAGGTCAAACACATTTTGTTATTTGATAGTTGGTACTTCAACTGTCAATCAGTAAAAACATTTTTTTGATCAGTTGTGTAGTTTTTGTTTGGCGTCTGGTGAAAAATGGAAAATCAAAACGAACATTTTCGTCATATTTTGCTTTTTTATTTCCGGAAAGGAAAAAACGCATCGCAAGCTCACAAAAAGTTATGTGCTGTTTTTGATGACGAGGCTTTAAAATAACGGCGGTATCAAAACTGGTTTGCCAAATTTCGTTCTGGTGATTTTTCACTCAAAGATGGAAAACGCTCTGGTCGTCCAGTTGAAGTTGATGACGACCAAATCAAAGCAATAATCGATTCGTATCGTCACAGTACAACACGTGAGATTGCAGAGAGCTTCATGTATCACAAACATGCATTGAAAATCGCTTAAAACAACTTTGCTATGTACGAAAACTCGATACATGGGTTCCTCATGAACTGAAAGAAAATCATTTAACACAACGCATTAACATCTGCGATTTGATAAAGAAACGTAAAGAAAATGATCCATTTTTAAAACGATTGATGACTGGTGATGAAAAATGGGTTGTTTACAACAATGTGAATCGGAAAAGATCGTGGAGCAAGCCAGGTGAACCAGCTCAAACAACATCAAAAGCTGATATTCATCAATAGAAAGTTATGTTATCAGTTTGGTGGGATTACAAAGGAATTGTTTACATTGAACTTTTACCACCCAACCGAACGATCAATTCAGATGTCTGCATTGAACAACTAACAAAATTGAACAATGCAGTTGAAGAAAAGCGGCCCGAATTGACAAATCGGAAAGGTGCTGTATTCCATTATGACAATGCAAAGCCACACACATCTTTGGTCACTCGGCAAAAATTATTGGAGCTTGGTTGGGATGTTTTGCTGCATCCACCATATATTCCTGACCTTGCACCATCTGATTACTTTTTATTTCGATCTTTGCAAAACTCTTTGAATGGTAAAAATTTCAATAATAATGATGATGTCAAATCGTACCTGGTTCAGTTTTTTGCTGACAAAAACCAGAAGTTTTATGAACGTGGAATTATAATGCTGCCTGAAAGATAGCAAAAGGTCATTGCTCAAAATGGGCAATACATTACAGAATAAAGTTTTTTCGTTCCATGAAAAAATTGTCTTTTATTTTCTAAAAAAAATCCGAAATTACTTAGTTGTCAACCTGATATATAAAAAATACATAAAAAAATTATAAAATATAACAAAAAATATGAAAAGTTGTGGGTTGTGGGATCTCAGTAGATTAGGTCACAAATCTGTTTATCTAGGCCGGTCACTGGACAGGTCTTAGGTGATGCAGCAGGTGGCATCACCGGTTACTGGACCGGTCCAAGGTGATGCAGCAGGTGGCAATTGGTCCCTGTCAATGAGAACGCGATGTAAAAGTGACCGGTCGGTTTCAAATATTGGTGGAAGAATTGGGACAGGTCCTTACTCTTTTTGGACATATCACGTGATAGGTTCAGAACCGGTTCTTTTACCCGTAGGGTATTAGGATTTGAACATGTATTTGTGCGTATATGGTGTATATGGGGAAATATTTGCAAATCCCTATATCTCGGTAAATATGGATACTACGGTATTGGAATTTGGTACAGATGTGGGTAGGATCATTTTCAAACACAGTAGAAAAAGTGGGGGAACAAGTTAAAGGGGTGTGGCACATAAATAAATAACTATTTCTCGTTACACTTGGGTACTAGCGTATTAGAATAAAATTGCAAGAAATACTCAAGAGATTTGAACTCAAAAACAGCAATTGATGTTATTTTATTACAAAAAAAAAGTTTTAAAAGCTACGCCCCCTATATTGAGAAAACAAAATAACACAAGAACGGATCAGCCGATTTGAAAGTAAAAGGTATCAAATTGTTCTGTAATAGATTTAGATGAGAAAAGCAAAATTTATCATGCCTACCTTCTAAGCTTACTAACATTTAAAAACAAATTATAAGTGAACGACTAAATCGATTTGAACAAAATATGAATCAAACAATTCTGATTGAATTTAGATGACACTATTAAGAAACGCTCACAATACTGAAAAATCTAATAAGAAGAGAACGACTTAATCGATTTACAGTTTACAAAGTCTACCTGCCCCGCTCACCTTATTTCAAAAAAACATTATAACACGTGAACAGCTGAGCCAGTTTAGGCAAAAATGGAATCAATTAAGTCTGCGTGCCATTGCGATTAACATCCCAGCAAAAAAGTGCTTCCAAAAGCAGGTAAAGTGGAAGGGAAAGTATTGAATTCCATCCCTCCCACTTTTATACCCAGAAGGCATTTTTTCAACATATGCATGTAATTGGGTCAATCTCCAGAAGCGCTTTCAGAATATTTTCTAAGGAAGACTTCTTTAAGGCATTCATTGAAAAGAGTGATCGTTGCTATCAACCGACCGAAGACTTTTGTTGAGTATTATCTATCCATATACGAATAAAAATGAATGTATTTATGTATGTGGGCGTGTGTGTCAAATATAGACTCCGAAACCGCTAAGTCAATTTTTATGAAATTATCAGGGAAACTGTAGCAAAGTCTCGAGAGTGTCTTGAGTTTGGTGCCGATCGAACTAATGGGTAGGCATTAGACAAGAGCATGGTACCTCCCTTTGGACTGCCTCGGAATTCGGTATTTGCCTAAGGGAAATCCGCACTTTATTAATAAATCAAATTGAATTAAAATGCTATTTCCAATATTGACTTTTTACAATATACGCGGTATTGCAAGTGCCTGATATGTGGTATTACACTTCCAACGACGATATATTGTTCTTTCCTTGCCTAAATCATTTCATTATTACCTTCCATTTTTAATAACACAAAAAAATTTACAAAAACTACATTTGTGAAACAGTGCGGGCAATTTGATCATCATGGTAAATGAAATAATATATAAATTGATTAAATAAATAAATCTAAATGTTTCTCCGAGATAATATTCTAAAATCATAAGTTTTTAATAACTTTTCCTTTTTCACCTGTGGTTCCATTTTCTGGATTTGCCTGGTGAAGCGGGCAGGGGTTCAGCTAGTTCTTTAATAAAACTGAAAGCATTTAAACTAGAGTACACATGATATATTACTCTTTGGGAACTTTACGCGTGCTATGAGTTGTCCCAAATAGCTGTGAATAGATTTTTTTTTTAAAGAGTTCACTGAACCCAAAAGAGTTTCCAAGGTTTATCTATCTAGGTCCTTATGTAGATCCAAAGCATCGTATTTGTCATTAAAATCATCAGTTCTTGTTCAATAAATTCATAAAACCCATAAATGTACCAATTACTCCAAAAACTACCACCACTTGGCCTATAATAAAACTTTGTAGAGGAAATCTAAAAAGTGATTTTTGCATCATTTTTACTAGAAATAAAAGAAATAAATCTGCCAGAGCAGATGATTAGATTATACATTTACACCACAGAATTTAAAAAGGCGTTTATTTATTTTAGTTAGGATACAGGATAAATACATTTATTTTTTTTTGTTTCTTTTTGCCTTGATAAACACTTCTTTAATCTTCAAGACTACAAAATCCCTTCCCTGGCTGTTCTATGGCGTAAATTTTTTTAAAAAATGGTAAAGTTGTGATAAGACTCAGCATGCCAAAAAACTTATAATACAAAATAAATATAATGATTAGTGCTCTAATGCCCAGGTAACAAATTCACCCAAATAAGCCTTGAGTAAAGCTTTATATAAGGAATTTATGTAGGGAATAAAACTTCAACTTCTTTGAATAATCCCTGAATCAAGTTTTATACAAGGTGTATGCAAGGATAAAAGGCATATAAGATTAATTCCTTTATTCAAGAACTGATATATAGATTTATATATGTTTTATATAAGGTTTTGATCTATGGCTTATTTAGGAACTCGAAAACTCTGAAAAACATGGATTTTAATTTAACTGTCATTACGTATATTTCTGCAGGTACATTTTATTCCATTTTAGAACAGATATTTTGCACATTTTAAAAATGTTTGTATATTTAGCATGAGCACCCAATGCGAATTGAAACCGCACTGAAACTTTGCATCGACAGCCACACACACTATTCACTCGTCTATTCAGAAATTTGCTTGAATAACGTTGAAACTTAATTAATATTTTCTTTGGATTTCCTTAAATAAAACTTTATATAAGCTTCAACTGAAATCAAAGCACATAAGCACTAAAATTTGATAACTGCTGTTTGCAAGTTCTTTTATACCTGTTTTTTTTTTCTATTATTGAAATAAAAAATGTGTGATGACAAGTTCTTTTTATGATAGAGAGTGTTTTAATTTGTTTAATTAATTCAGGAATTTCTTTCGTTATTGTTATCACAAATTAAAACTTTGTTTATCAAAAAAAAAGCTAAGCTTGGGTAAAAACCTTTTTGAATACTACCTCAAATGCATTATTAAATAAAGTTTTGTATAAGAAATTATACAAGAAATTTGAATTTTCAACGCTTTTACAAGACTCTTTCAAGCAAAGCTTGTATAATTGCTTTTATACAAAGCCTCTTCAAGTTGAGCATGAATAATAAAGATTGATATCGAAATCATATGTTATATGTGACAGTACAAAAGTAATAAATATATCTAGAATAAAAACTCACAGCACTCACCTCCTGAAACAGTCCAATTTAAATCAAATAAAAATGCCTATTGCGGTTTTTAATAAATTTTAAAATTTGAAAATAAGACAATTTTTTATTTAGGTAAAATACAAAATTTTTGTAATAACTAAAATCTTCATCTGTTTAGCTTATTAAGTTATGCATTCTATGAAAAATTAAAGATATCAATAAATATTTTTCAATAACCTATATTTCCGAGCATATATTATCTGCAAAATTTAATCGGATGTTCTCCAATGTCTAATTTTCATCTGGTCACTCCAGCAGTATTCAAACAACAACTCTTTTGCTTATATTATTAACTGCATGCATAATACCAAAAATAATTGCAATTCATATGAACAATTTTCAGATAATTATTTTTGAAACTATTACTAAAATGTTTTGTTTATTTACCACACAGCTTACACGAAAACATAATACGAAGTATTTGGTAAGTAAGAAATAAAAGTGATTGCTCAATAATATGCATTATTAAAATATATAATTTTTTTTTTAATTTAATTCTAACGAAAAGGATATCATCTGACAAATACTAATTTTTTTTTTTTTCTAAAACTACGAACTTCTATCGGCGGACTCTGGTAGAAAAAACAAAACAAAATTACATATGTGTCTATGAGAATCAAAAGTGATCAATTCCACTTTTAATTGTTTGGGGTAAATTAAAACGCACTTGTTAAGACTTCTGGAGGTAATTTTTGAAAATTTTTGTTTTTGTTGCTTTTAAAGTGGACTTTTTAAAACCTAACTGCGTAACGACTATAATTGAAAATTAATTGCTGTGGTTTTTACTAAGCATTTTATTTAGGAATGGTGTTGTTTTGAAACTCACTAAGTGGAATAGAGTCGTTTTGATACAAACAAACTGGATAACTGTTGTTTTATACCTTTTAATTTTTATAAATTGATAAAAATTTTTATAAATTGATTTTGATTTTATCAAAATATACTTTGATAAATTGCTCAAGTTTAATAAGCATGCGAGGCTTAAACTAAAGAGGGCGCATAACTTAATTGGCATGTTCTCTAAACTCTTGAATAATAAATTCTTGAGTCAAAATACGAAGCTTTTGATATACAAAGTTAGCATCCGTTCATTCTTGCTGTACGCGTTCCCCATTTGGTTTTCGATTTCTCCTACGGTGGCCAAAGAATTGGAGGTTTTAGAGCGAAATATGTTGAGACGATGCGTGAACAAGAACTTCCAATCTTTCGCTAAGCGTTACTCAAATAAATTCATTTATAAAAGAGCCTCAATAAATCCGATTTGTCGCTATGCCTTATCTTTACAGAAAAAATTCGTAAGTAATCTTTCTTTTCACGTTAATAATTTGTTGAGAGAAATGTTTGTCTTTCAAACACAATTCAAATGGTCTTCGGTTAATTACTTGTCTCCAGTTGGCGTGTTGAATGATTTTTATAAAATAAAAATTTATTATACATTTATTATACATTACATTTTATATAAAATCACATCCAAATACCCACAGGGGTTAACGCTTAAATGAACTTGTTTTCTATTTTATTTTTATGTTCAATCATTCTCGTTTTACATTACACCATTTTCGTGGTGGATGAGTTAATATTAAGCCTAGTTTTAAGTGTTTTTTTTTTTAGTGTGTAAGCTGTATATATGTATATAACTGAGACAACACGTCTCACTGTTATTAGTAATGCCGGGAGCAAGCATTGTTTTCACACGTTAAAATGAATGTAACAATCATATGTATTTTCGATTCGTAGCCAGTATTGCTAGTCGCTTTTTTTTATTTTATTTTTTTTTTTAGAACAACACAACTATAGTTCTAAGTTTGTCATTTTTTATCTCTTAAGAATTGTTCAATGAATACATGATTACTAGAAGAAAGTCTCAATAAAATTGAATTGAAAAATTGAAAAAAATTGTTTTGTTCCTCAAAAAGTGGAATTGTGTGGTTGTGATTCTTAAAAAAGTTAAATATAACCCAATACCCAAAATAAAAATCATTAGTGTTTAGATTTAATACATTTATTTTGTATTTATTAATGAATCTTATTTTGAAAGTTTTATAAAAAACAAATTATTAATTAAAATAGTATAATAAGAGTTAAAAAATGATAAAAATTATATTAAATCGTTATAAGACGATCTTCGGCATTAAATTCGCAAACAGAATCATTAATGTCCACTATTTCTTCTTGAGAATTATCATTGTTCATAAGATTTTTATAAAATTTTAAGTCTTCAAGCCTTCTCCATTAATTTCCAAATTGCTTAGATAGGAGTATGTTTAAGTTTTCTATTTTACGTTCATTAATTTTTACTCCCAATGGCAATATTTCAGAAGATATGGAAAACACATATTTTCGGAGTTTTACAATGGATTTTGACTCACCAATAGAAGATCTATAAAATTGTTCAGCTTGATTTCTCATTTTTACACTTTTTAATTATAAATCGTTTGGTCTCGTTGAATTTAAAGTGCCCAACAGATGGTGGCTTGAAAACGTTCGATACTTCTGTTTTAAAATCATGACTGGGAAAGTCATCACTACCCAAATTTATTGTTGTCCATGATCTTTATATGTATTTTAATAATCTTCTACTGATATTATAGTCTCTCTGACTTGCTTCTCAATCTGTGCAAATACTCTGTCTGGTGGAATGTAAGAATGGCCAGTAAAGGGAAATATTATCTCGACCGTTGTAATGTATTTTGGAGCTTTATTTGCCAGCCAGTATTAGCACATGCCTTTCATAATTGAGTTTTTGTTAGCCATTAGACGAACTGTTATATATCTTCATGATCCATGTTGCATAGATGATAAAAAACTGCGGAGGAGATTTCATTACAACCTTTAGGGTGATTATTCTCCGCCCAGTAATATAAGAAAACGTTCTATTTTTTGTGAGAACTGAACGGAGGCAGTACCTGCCACTACTCCAAAAAGCTGTAAGGATAATTGACGGGTGAAGTAAGCTGCTTGGTGAGCTACTTTTGGAAGCGACATATTCTTTTGATAATCAAAGGATATTGTCAGTAAATCAGACCTTTCCTTATTAAGAATTTCAAAAACAGCTTTACTTGAAGTTTGTGAATTCGTATTTTGGTAATTATTTCGTTTTTCTTTTGGGAATTTTCTTCATGTTTTAGAAATTCTTTTAGTTGAATACATGTCGTGCATTTATCTGATAATGGAGCCTTAAATCCAACATTGAAGCAAGTGTTGAAGATCATTCGAAAGTAGCTAGACTTGACTTGGTAGTTTAGTTTAGTTTTTGGTGGCGTTTGGGAGTCCCGCAACTGATAATAAATGAGCAATATATAATATTATTACACCAACGAGTATTCTTAACTATGTCCTACTAGGTTCTAAAAATAAGATAAAACGAGTTAAACACGTTTAGTGATTAGGTCTAATATTACAAGAGTTGTACTTCTTTCTGGAGAACAAAGAGCAAAGGAAGAATTGTGCCGTTTTGATGCCAACAACTAGGGGGAATAGATCATCTTTGATTCTCAAAATAATTTTTAGTATAAAATAGCTCTGAAAATACTAGACATTAGAAAACTTTGAATACAGTCATATGTAGCATTTAACAAGGGTAATCAAAATCAATCGTTAACTCAATTTTTTCCAAAAGTGGAATTGATCACTTTTGATTCTCATAGACACATATGCTTCAGCGTTTGAAAAGTTTACTACTGAGTACTATTTAATATTGGTTTTAAATTTACACTGAATTTAACATTTTACTAACATAAAGTATAAGAAAACTTTTACTAGGGCTGGTCAATAATTGTGAGAAAACACAAAAATTATATTTATTTTTCAAAATCCCCTTTAGCTTGGTACAATCAGTGCACTTTTTTTCCAATTACGTAAAACTCTCTTTGTTATACGATTTTTCTAAACGTAAAAAATATGCATGAGCTTCCCATTTGACTTCCTCACTAGACCCAAACCTCACTTCTACGTTCAGAACGTACTAAGCTAGAAGATTACGGTGGATGCCGAAGCAATTCATAGTGTAATTCATTGAATCTTTTACGAGTTTTGTGCTATGAATGAGCTGGTGCATTATCGTCATGGAAAAGCACTTTTTTTCTAATGCCCGCGCCCACTTCTATCTCACGCACGTTCCCCCGATGATCTGCCAAAACCATATCATGGATTCTATCGATCATTTCTAACCACATCATTTGGAAGTTCACTGCGCTCGTCATCAAAAATGCTTGTATATGAACGACCTCAATTGAAAGTGCATTAATTTGATCTCGAATTTGATCTTTTTATTTGCTTTGCATTTCAAAAAAGGTAATCTTCACTGCAGGAAATCACTGCACAATCCATTTTTCACTAATTTCAGTCGTTGGTTACTCAGAATGGCGGCCTAAAATAAACTTATTGGAATAACGCGCCAAAAATTGCTATTGCTGCTTGATGACGGGTGGAACTTGTCAAAACAAAGAACATTTTTTTATCAGTTAACAATCTTTTCAGTTAGGCTCACTACTTTTTGACCTAAAAAAACGAAATGGCCATTTCAGCCCTTGAAAGGACTTTGTCCGAGCTTCTTATGATCAATTGTGTTGTGTGTGTTGTGAAATGTTTGAACACAAATGATCGAGAACTAGACTTAAATGTTTTATGCCGACTCCGAACGGCTTATGTTCTCAAGAAGCTTTTCATGGCAGTTTTTAATCTCTGAGGTTTGCCATTGTCTGCAGAGAGCTGACGGCCGAACAGAAAAATTAGTTCAATTGAAAAAACTTTCTGTGTCAGGTGGGATTCGAACCAGGGTTCTATAGTGTATGTGCCACACACTCTACTCACTGCGCCACGGCCGCCACCTTTTGCCACTTTTTGACCTATCTTCGTTAATATATGTCTTTTATATAGGTCTTGTGTTCACATTCCTATAGCAGGCCCGTAGCCAAGGGGGGATTTAAGTGTTCAAACCCTCCCCCCTAAGGGTCCATAAAGTATGAAAACATAACACAAATCAGACTATTAAATTCAAATGTAAGTTTTCTTAAGACAAACTAAGATAATGATGTTAATTTACTTGAAGATGGAAAAGCTTCAATATTTTCAAAAGTTCACTTAATTAATGAAACAGTTTTGTGTCCAAAGTCTTATTTTGATGTGATAACTTCAAAAACAGTTTTCGTATTACGGGTTTTATTTATTTTAACTCTAATTGCGAATTGAATGATTTTGTCAGTCATGATATTAAATTTTTATGAAGAAATGGAACAGTTTAATTTTTAAAGATTTTAAAATATATCCTGTTGAATATAATTTAAATTGTCGAAATCGGTTTTAAGAAAAGTAATATTTTGGCCTTTAACGATTACTCAAACTAGAGTTCATACAAAAAAAAAACCAAATCTAAAGACTACAATCTTTTTTGTTATCCCGTTTATGTAAAATGTCCCATAAAAGATGTGAATCAAGCTTCAATAGGTGTACTTATTAAAAACGGTTATAATTCTTTATAGCTAATTTCAATTTTAATATTAATAAACTGCAAAAAATCTTACCTATTGTATTAGTAACATTTTGTCACAGAAATTTTTACTTTTTGTGATAATTTTCGGAATAATAATTTACATTTTAAAAGACAATTAAAAATTCTCAATTTGGATCATTTTTCAAAAAATTATAGGCAAAAATCAAAAACTTAGTATTCAAAATTAATTTGATAAAAAAATTCAATACACACTTGTCATCTCTTTTCATCATCTCATTTAAAAACAGGTATATTCACGAATAGTCTGAAAAGAGAACGGATTTTTGTAGGAAAATGACCATATCCTCGCTTTTAGTTTTTTATTGGTATCTACCTAAAAAAATTTTTTATCAAACCTCCCCTCTCCCCCCTAACGTAAATCCTGGCTACGGGCCTTACCTATAGTAAATTATTATAAGAAATATTTTTTGAAAACATTTAATACCACCTTCGTACTTTTTTATGGGTCTTTTTTGACCCATAAAATTGGTACAGTCTATGTTGGTTCTACGTGCATGCAGAAAATGTATACGATATTACATCACCCTGCAGTGGAAAATCATACTAGTCATGAAGTTGACTAGTTCACACACTAGTTGAAATAAAACTAGTCAAAAAAATATTAGACATTTATCTAGTCAGAACTGACTAGACAAAGAGTTATTAGATAAGTTACTATCTGTAATGCAGCTACTTCAAAAAGACCAGGTGTTTTACTAGAATAAAAATAACTAATTGCTTAATTTTATAGTTGATTAGCCAGTCGATTTTGAACTACTTAAAAAAATTCCAGCTGTTTTTCTAGCTCATAACTAAGTAGTCATAATTGTACTAGTGCTTTGCTAGTTGCTTGTTTTACACAGATTTCCAAAAATAAAAAAAACAAAAACACAGGTGCGTCGTTGAACACACGAGAGAAGCGAAGCTTTTTCGCAGTTACATAGATTTATTTATTTATTTATTTATTTATTTATTTATCGCTTATCAAACACAGATTAATCTCTTACAGACTAGACAAAAATTTGCTTAAACTAAAATTCCTTACACATAATGAACAAATAATTAAAACGATACAAGTGCTCTTGTTTAATTTAAGACTAGAAGAAGATTTATTTGAAACAATATCAAAAACAATTTTGGAAGATATCAATAACAGTTAACAATATATTAGTTATACTAAGACAATGAGCGAAGAGATCTTGTTTTTTGCTTAAAATAAAATTCATTACACACAATAAACAAATGATTAAAAACGATCAAGTGCTCCTATTTGATTTAAGACTAGAAGAAGACTTTTTTTGAAACAATATCTAGAACAATTATGGAAAATATCTATTTCACCTTACAATAAATTAGTTATACTAAGGCAATGAGCTAAGGGTTCTTGTTGAGCAAAATTGTATCTAAGCGTATTGCATCGAAAATAGAAACACCCTCTTAGGTTTCTAAGTGGTGAATAAAAATTAACCATGGCTAAAATGCTGGGATATTGAATATTACAATGAATAATATCTCTGATGAATACAACAGAGTACATAATGCGACGACATTCCAGTGTATACAAACTTAGCAAAGCGCATCTCGTTTTGTAAGATGGTAAGCTGATTTGCCAATTCAATTTGGAGAACATATATTTAGAAAAAAGTTTCTGGACTGTTTCTAGTCTTTGAATATGCGAAACATAGGAGGGATTCCATATGATGCAACAATATTCTAAGTAAGGTCTAACGAGACTTTCAAACAGAAGCTTGACCGTAAGGGGATTCCGAAAATCTTTGGAATTCCTCTTGAGAAATCCTAGCATAGAATATGCCTTTGGTATAATGTAGTCCAAATGATTTTTGAAGGTAAGACGGTGATCAAATATTACGCCCAAATCCTTTTTGAAATATATTCTTTCAAGACTGAGGTTATTAATGCTGTAATTATATGTTACTGATGAATTTGTTCTGTAAAAGGATAAAGACTGACATTTCGAAATATTAAGAAATAGATTATTAGATGCACACCAGGAGGCAACTGCATTTAAGTCAGATTGTAGAAGACTACAGTCGACAATAGATTCAACTGTACGATATAATTTTAAATCATCGGCAAACAACAGGCACTCCAAATATTTAATAACACTGGGAAGATCATTAATAAAGAGCAAAAACAACAGCGGACCCAGATGACTTCCCTGGGGGACCCCAGATGAGACTTTGATAGGACACGATAATGAGTCATTTATTTTTACAAGTTGAATACGGTTGCATAGGTATGATTCCAGCCAATTAATAAATACCCCGCGGATTCCCAAACTACAATGTTTAGATAATAAAGATACATGGTGTACCTTGTCAAAGGCTTTTGCAAAGTCTGTGAAGATAACGTCAGTTTGCAAACGACTACAAAAAGAAGTAACAATATAATAAGAAAATAAAACTAAATTTGTAACATTTGTAACAGATCTACCAGCCCGGAATCCATGTTGATAGTCTGACAAAACATTAACAAAGTATGGTGAAATTTTATCATAAATAATTTTTTCAAAAATCTTGGGTATTGCACAAATTTTAGATATTGGTCTATAGTTGCAAACGTCCTACTTCGGACCAGACTTATAGATAGGAACAATGTGAGATACTTTCCAAGTATCTAGAAATATACCTCAGGCAAGCGACTTTTTAAAAACCAAATACAATGGATAAGTTAATGACTTGGCAAAATGTTTTAACAAAAATGGTGAAATCCCGTCCGGACCTTCAGATATTTTTCCTTTTATATTTGTGAGGGCAAATTCTACATCATATTCAGTTATGCTAATACTACTAATATCACAAATTGCCTCGGGTACTGATAAACTAGTCACATCTAAACTATCGTTGGTGTATACTGATTTAAAGTTTTCAGCAAAAAAATTGCAAATAATTCCGGTATCCTCAGAGAAGTCATTAAGGTAGTGCATTAAACTTGGCAATCCATTCGTTTTTCTCTTAGTATTCAAATAAGACCAGAAAAGTTTGTTATTATTTTGTAAATTGCCTTCAGTAGTTAATAAATATGATTGATGAAGAAACTTGTTTAGTGTATCAAAATTAAGTTGGCAATTCAAATACACAGATTTAAGTCGCATATCCTCTCTTGATTTACGAAAGCGTTGTATGCCTTGTTTTTTTTATTTTTAATATTACATAGTCGCTTATTGAACCATGGAGGTTTATTATTATTAGTCACTGATTTTTAGGGTACAAAATTTTTAATAGCATTCTTAAAGTAATTAAAAAATGTATCATACATGCACTTGAGATCAAGTCCGGAGAATAATAGATCCCAATTACATGAATCAAGAAAAAGGCTCATTGCATCAAAATTGACCCGATTATAATCATAGACTAGTCTTTGTGTTGAATTTATTTTTTGATAGTAAACATTCGACAACTCTAAAATTAATGGAGAGTGGTGTACTGATTTTTCAACAATAGGAGCACTTGGAACGTCAATCACAATAGATAATTCTTTATCAACAAAAATTTAATCTAAAATACGATTTATATCATTAGAGATGTTATTAATCTGAGTACAATTATACTGGCTAAAAAAATCTGTGACCAATGCCTCAATTTCACTAGTAACATTAAACGGAGTTAAATATTTATCCTCGCAATCAACCTGCCAAACAATACTACCAAGGTTGAAATCTCCAGTAAAGATTACATGTTGGTAAGAGCCCAAAACATCCAAAAAATTCCGACAATTTTCTAAGTGAATTTCATAAAGCTCAAAGCAGCTGGACGGAGGTATGTAACTGACGATTACAAATAGTTCAAAGTCATGACCAAGACTAATTTTTACAATGACTTGATCAACCGAGTAAGTGGTATGCTGAATAGGCATCTCAATTAGTTTACAAGAAAATTTATTGTGTACTGCAATCAAGACACCACCACCCCTCATGAGCCTCGTGGCCACAGAGCATCGATCTTTTCGAAACACACTATAAGAGAAATTATTAAAAATTTCTGAAGTCAAATGGTTTGCATTAAGCCATGTTTCACTGAGAACAATAATGTCATATGGCAGTGCGCTGGAGCATAAAAACAATTTTTGGATCTTAGTCCTTAAGCCACCAGCATTTTGATAGTATAAAGAAAGGGATGCAGAGTTTAGACATCCAGAAGGTTCCATTAGTTTTTTGAGGGAACTGAACTATGCTGTCTTATATTGCATCGATTGCCACTATTACGAGGTACGAATTCTTGGACGACAGCACCTATAGGCCAAACGTGCTTAGAAAGAATACGATCAAATTCACTGGCTATCATTGATAATTTGAATGATGAAAATTTATAGGATTCTGGTATATTTAGCTTACGACAACCCAAGGATTCCAGAGCCAGAGATGAAAAATCAACTTTGTTTTTTATGTAATTTAACACATTTTCTTCTGTAGTGGACGGAGCAAGTCAAAAGATGAGTCGAGAGAGATTTCATAGCTTAATAATTTTTTTCATTTTAATAAGTCAACTTTTGAATTGAAAAATTTTGAATAACATAAAAATAATTACATACATACACCAAACATACTTCCTAATAGGCAATGAAGCTAGGCCTCTTCTAACGAAGGCGTGCATTTACTGCTACACGTGACTTCCTCGCTGCTTCTGCGAGCGCTTCTATGAGGCCTAATTTTTCGCTACCCAGGGCAGTACAACAATTATATTTTTCCTACAAAAACTGGTTCTGCTTATATTTAAGGGTTACTTTTTCGTTAAAAGTTAAAATATATATTAGTTCAAAATACTGAATAATAATCAACGTCATGTCTTAGAAATGTTCTTATCTGACAAAAATATGTAAAATAAAATAAAATCATGGAATAAATAAGTAGATAAACATAAAAAGAAATAATAAAAGTATTTTTTTAATTGTTTTGGTTAACCTCTTCTTCAAGCCATTCTAAAGGAGTGCTTATAGCAGGCCTCTTTAAAGCACGGAGAGGCCTGGAAAATTTTGCCATTTCATATAAAAAAGTATATGGGCTTGGATATGAGTAGGGCAGGCCTCCGACATCCATTTTAAGGCCTGCTAGCAGCGCTTCGAAGACCTGCCAATTGCGTTACTGCGTTACTGCTGATTTTTTATTGTTGAATGTCAAATATCCACTCCAATTACATATACGGGCATATAATGCCAGCGACTCTCCATTTTAACTCTCCACACATGGTTGTGAACTTGGCTGCAATGAACAAATTTTTCCTTCAACAGCGTACTACCTAGCGAAAAAATTCCGCTGCCTGTTCGCTGTCAAAAAACTCAATGTACTTCTTATGGGAATTTTGTTTTCGTTTTTACAACAAATTTGCTTCTACTTGCTACAAGATGTCACTAGCATGAGTGTTTTGTGGCTGCACTGCATTGATCGACATGGCAGTGCTAGTGTATTGGTCGGAATGAACGAAAAAGAGGGAAGAGAATGTATAGAGATAATTTTTTTAATAACTGACTTTAATGTAATAACTGTAAATTTAATGTAAGAATTGTTTAAGTTTCTTTAATAATAAAGAGTTTTATTTTGTAGTGGTAACACGTCTACAGTTATCCTTTGCGCGTTCACATCAAGACAAACAAAACACACAGATGCTGGTGACATCTTATTGGCTTAAGCAAATACATAATCCTCTATCTATTGATAGATTGTAACGATATACTGCAGCAAAGCTTCTGTTATACTTAACATTGAATCAACAAGCGTTTCTAACACAGCTTGGTGGCCTGGTGGATAGCGTATAGAACTGGTGGTCAATTGGTTTCGGGATCGAATTCCAACGGGAGCAAAGGAATATTTTTATTATTTATTAATATTAAAGTATTTAATTTTCTTGTTGTAACAAACGCAAGCAATAAGAAACCATAAAGTTCTACGAAAAAATCTGTCGAAAATTTTTCAGATTTCACTCCAAGCAAATCACAGAACTAGGAGTAAAAAGCTTCGCTTAAAAAAATTAAATGGCCATTTCAGCCCTTGAAAAGACTTTTACCGAGCTTTTTATCATCAGTTGTGTTGTGTGTGCTTGTGAAATGTTTGAACACAAATGATCAAGAACTGGGCCTACAAGTTTTTTGCCTACTCCGAACGACTTATGTTCTCAAGAAACATGGCAGTTTTTATTCTCTGAGGTTGTCTGCAGAGAGGTGACGGCCAAACAGAAAAATTAATTCATTTAAAAAAAACTTTCTGTGTCAGGTGAGATTTGAACCAGGGATCTCTGGCGTATGGGCCATACACACTACCCACTACGCCACGGCCGTCACTAGAAACTACTTACAAAGCCTTTAAATCGACTACTTTCAATCGATTAAATAAAAAATCTCACATTTGGGGGGAAGGCAGTTGCCACCCTTTACCCCTGCCTATGCCCTTGGACGCATTATTCTCGCAGCTGATTCATTCTCAAACAAAATAATGCTCAGATAGGCACTCACTATGTAAAATTATTTCCAAATTCTTTCTCAATAGCCCGATAATAATATTTTTTTTTTTAAAAGCTTTTCATATTTCCCCAAAATTGGTTAAAAATCATTGTCAGTCAAACCAATTTTTTGTCTTAAAATAGATCCTTTGATATTACAGAATTGAATAAAAATGGATTGGAAGTGTTTTTTAAAAACTTGAATCATGCGTCAGATCAATCGCCATACATATGCCCCTGAATCGGAGTCGATAATAAAGTATTCAGTTTTCGAAATAGAAGCTGATTCAGTTTTAGTTCAGATACTCGTAATAATATCAACTTTTCATCAACATGGCTACAATCCAAGAAATTTCTAGATGTATCAGCTGCAAGCAGAAAATGTAGACACTGTTTACGTGATGTGCGTTCCATGCGCAGTGCCGAAATCGGCTCCTACCACCACCTCGTCATGGCAGTCGTGCAACTTAAAGTGACGGCGGTAAAAAACATGCCAGGCGCACCTGTGCGTAGAAGGTTTGACACGAGCAAGCTCAAACACATTGGTACCCGCAATAAGTTTAGCGAGGCATTAACAGAAACGTTTAATAGCACCCCCTCGGAAACCACAGGCGTCGAAAACAAGTGGTTGTCTGTAAAGCTATCCTTCTTGAACGTGAGTGAGAAGGTCCTCGGCTTTCGCCCAAAAAGAAAAAAGGAGTGGATTAGCGAAGCCTCCTGGGCGTTAATCGAAGAAAGGCGAAATGCAAAGAAGCTCAGGGACGAAGCACAAACCTCTGATACTTGTGCAATGTTGGCGACCAACTACAACCATTGTCACATGTTAGTCAAGAAAGCTTGTAAAAAGGATCGCCAACAACAACACCCAACAGCGATACGGCCGCAGTGCCTACAACAGCAGCGAGGCTAAACCCCTCCCCACCATCATTATCGGAGATCGTTGCGGCTATAAAATAATTAAAAAGCAACAAGGTACCAGGCTCTGACGATATCCCTCCAGAGGTCATAAAAGCCGATGCGACGGTGTCTGCTAAATTGTTTCTACCGTTGTTTAATGCGATGATTGGCTGCAGGGAGTCTTAATTAAACTTCCAAAGAAAGGTGACCTTTCACTATGTAACAAATATAGAGGAATTATACTCTTGTCGATTCCATCTAAAATATTTACAAGAATATTGCTGAATCGCATCTCCGAACACCTGGATGGAACAATAAGGAAGCAGCAAGCCGGTTTTCGCGCACCACTCCTACATAGACCAGATCAACACCCTAAGGATCATCATCGATCAGGTCAACGAATGGCAAACGTCACTTCACCTCGCATATATTGACTACACCACAACCTTCGACAGCGTCTCGCGACATTCTATCTGGCGAGCACTCGTGAAGAGAGGCGTGTCAAGTGAACTGATAGCGCTTATAAAATCCCAGTATGACGGCTTCAGATGCAGAGTGCTACATAATGGCATGTTGTCAGAACCTTTCGGCACAAACTCTGGCGTACCGCAAGGCTGCCTGCTTTCTCCGCTTTTGTTTCTAATTGTCATCTATCAGATTCTTTGCGATACTGTCCACGGAAAGAATAGGGGTCTTTTCTGGAACTTTGCAGAAACTCTTGAGGGTCTTGCCTATGCCGATGACATATGTCTTCTCTCCGTGAAAAACTCAGACATGCAACAAAAGCTGAACGACCTCGTTGTCAATTCCGAGAAAGCTGGTCTACACATCAACATCAACAAGACTAAAGCGATGTGCGTCAACCCCACAAACATCAACTCGTGACCTTAACATCGTCACGGAAGCAATTGAGTACCTAGAAGACTTCCAATTTCCCGGCATCATCCTATCCCCTAACAACAGCGTGTTAAAAGACATACAAGCGAGGATAGAAAAAGCTAAAGGTGCTTTTGCCCAACTGGAAAGTATTTGGAACTCATCTCTACTCTCTATCCATACCAAGCTCCGTATTTTTAAGCTCACAACCGAGGCGCTAAACAGCAAAATACAGAGCTTCGTCAACCATTGTCTTCGCCGCATTTTAAAAATTTGCTGGCCCAACACTATAAGCAATGACAGCTTGCTTACAAAATTTGACATGCTTCCGATTTTTTACTTTGCGTAAACCACCCATCGAAGTATGCCGCCAAGCTCTCGACGGGATCCCGCAAGGAAACCGAATAAGAGGACGCCCTAAACTGACATGGAGGCGATGCCTGGAAAAAGAGGTAACCGAGTCGGGATACTCCTGGGGCCAACTCAAACAGCTGGCTCAAAACAGAACGAGATGGAAAGGGGGTCGAGCTCGAGGAAACGATGATGATGATGATTGTTTGTATTTTTACCATATCTTAGTTTAACAGTTGCTTTATCTTGTTCCAACACCGTTATCTCCCGTATCTTTAACAGATCATAATTAAGAAAAAGTTTTTAATCATGCATGCGTATCGAAAGTGTTTTTGTTTTTTTCTTTTTACTTTATTTTCTTCTAGTAACAAAACAAGGTTGTTAAATAACTCTAAAAAATTAACAAACCCTACCAGCAGTTTTGCTTGAAATTTAAAATGATCCAAAGAAACTATTAACTTAAAAATCCACTTTAACAACAGATAAAATACAAACAACATTGATTGGTTGCAGTTTCTTCAATCAAAAGAAGTGTTAAGAAAACTATTTTTGTATAAACAATATGTTGGTATTTTTGGAAATTACACAATTTATTACACAACACTAACTATACATTTGTATTCACGTTTAAGTTAATATTTAAACGGACGTGTCAATATATATAACCACAAACACATAAAAGTGTTAAATGAAAAAATAATACAAGCAATAATAAAACAAATAGTAAGGAATTAATTCGATTTCGAGTATTGTCAACAACAGTATTTATTTAGTCATGTTCAGTTGTTGTCCTGGCAATATAGCAATGAGTTAAACTCGAGTTTTTGATTAAGAATGTGTACATGTAACGTTACTACATATGTGCGAACATGTGTTTATGAAAGTTTTCCTTTTGGTAATAAGCTAACAATTGTCTATAAAAGCCGGACAGCTTTTGATGAACGCACAACAACAACAAAAGTTTTCGGAAAATTGTCTTTAATTGAAAATGTAATTTTAATTTGTCAATTATTTGTTAATATTTACAAAGCTTAACTCAGAATTGATTTGAATTAGTAAATAATTGTATCGGTGTAGTTGTGTACTTTTGATGATTTGAATATAAACACTTATATAATGGATAACATACACGTATATGTAATCATGTTTATACATCTACAGGTATTTTGCTTGTCTTACCTTATTTAATTTTCTGATAAACATTAGAGGCTTCTGTATAGCCATAGAAGTCGGCATATGTATAAATGTTTGCATTTGTGCACATTAAAGGAAAACATGTGCAATGCTTAATTTAATTTTGAATAATGTTTTGTTTCAAGTTTATGCAAAATCATTTCATAACTATTCAAACATTTTACAAGAAGTATTTTCAATTGAAAACTCCCTCTAATCTCAAAGTTTCTACGGGATGCAGTTATGATGTGTCTCTTCTTTAGAATTTGTATGTTACTGATTTATGACGTGTAAACGTCTTTTAAATCGATATAGGAGTGCATTTTGCTAAAGTTGGCAGGAGAGCTTCACAAAAACTTTATAAATTTCCTACTTAAACACAAATTTCCATATGATGATTTTGAGTGTTTTGGAAAAATTAAGTCTTAAGAAAGCTCAACTCAATTCGAATTTTTAAATCGTTATGCATACTTCGCACCAAGACCTGCCCATTTCTTGTGAACGGAACATACCAAAAAATCTGGTTTATGGAAAGGATTACATTTCGGCACACATTCATGTAATAGTGATTATATGTGGCACAACAGTAGATTAGGTCAGTTCATTTCATGTTGCACGAAATGGGCGTAACCGAGTTTAGCCGCAAGTAACAGGGAATAAAACAAAAACACGCTTCAATTATACGTAAAGGACAACAATCCGTCAGAAATCCTATATTTGTGTTAATAGTAGACTCTGTCATTAAGGGTCTCCGGGAGTTTTTCGAAGAAAAACAAGACACCTGTTTAAAAATTTCCTTTTGTAGCTGTATTTTATTATGAACCTAAATTTTTTTTTACATTATTAAAGTATAAGTATTCAAGATTTGTCCCTAAAATTTTGTTCCAAAAATTTTCGTCGATATGATAAAAAGGAGCAATGCCGCGAAAATCCTTAAATTTTGCGGTGAGCAAGATATATGCAGACTGGTTCATCTGAAAAAAACATTTCTTTTCGATGTAGTGAAGAGTTCTTGGGCGATTAATCGTTCAATTTTTTTTTGTTTTTTGTAAACATACTTATAGATTTATAAACTCACAATTGCACTCGTGCACAATAAATTAAAATTTTCTTTCTATGCCCGCCATTTTGTCAAAAATAAATATTTTTCAAAAATCAACGATTAAACGCCCAAGAACTCATTCAACCCCCCACCCCCGCCCCCCTCGGACGTAACGTCACACTTTTATATTTTCAAGTTTTTTAATTTAATTTTTTATAATTTATTAGTTTGTTATGAAAAAAGCATTAAACACTTTATATTTATTATAAGTTTTATTATTATTATGTAAATTTCACGTTGTTCTATAGTGACTGACCAACAATGTAATGAAAAATTTGACCATGAGAACAGAGCTAAACACAATTGAAAGCTTTTCTGACGTTAACAAGAACACCAACAAGTGGCGATACGTTAAAACTTCAATGTTCAACAATTGTAAAAGTTGCTGTTTGCTTTAATTTTTCTATAACACTTTTATGTTGGCTTTGAAGGTGATGTTATAACAGCTGTTTTCGATGATTGCGATTTAGACTAAGAATTTTCACTGTAGTTCAGCAAAAAAACGTTACTTTCACACAGAAAAAAACCTACGGCGTATTGCCTAAAATGAAATTTGAAATTTTGAAATTTTATTCAAAAAATGTACCCTTATTGCGAATAGATTAATGTTAAGAAGGTAGTTAAAAAGTGACTTACCTCGTGTGTTGGTATCGTTACTGCCCCATTGGGTGTGGAGTGCGTTGGCGTCTCCTCCCATAATGAGGGGTATGGATGGGTCGGTGTTCCTTACCATATCCTTGAAGACTGATGGTGGTAAAGGGACCTCGTCGTAATGGGCTAGGTAGAAGGAGGCCAGCCTATATTTTGTGTGCCCTAGTTCCAGGCTGGCCGCTGTGAAGTCTCCCCTTCGCTAATCAGTTTCACGCTGCCTTGGAACCATCCAGCGTCCGAACAGGAGGGAAGTGCTCCTGGGCTATCCCGTAGGACCTCCATAGCAACCTTTGCCAGTGCGGCTTGCACCCATCTCCACTGGTGCTTTGAGATTTTCCCGTCTTCATGACTTGAGTCAAGAACCCCGATTATCCTTCGATCCTTCACAATTTTTGCGAAGGACTTCAGACCGAGCCCTTGAGTTTTGGCCCTTTTCGGTGCCGAGTGGTGGGTGCCTTGTTCCTCCACAGATCGTTGGCGTTTGGCAGTTTGTTCTCTGCCGTACGCTTCCATCGAGAAATCGGGTATAACTTGCCTGGCCCAAGCTAGGTCTTCTTGCACTTTTTTAAAATCCTCCTTGGAGGTGTGGTCCTCCCTTATTGGGGCAGTGGCCTGGTGACGGAGGATTCTTAAAGCGGTGCGGCGTTCATTGTGACCTGCCTTCGAGGTGTGGATTCTATTGAATTCCTTGGCCCTGGCGCTCACCAACATTGGATCCCACTGCAGGAGTCCCACCAGCTAGGGTACGCTGAGCGGAAGCTTTGCTGCAGGAGGGTGCATCATCCTTACTGGCTGCACCCTGGGCCTCCCGATCGGAGCCACTTTTTGGAGTGGAGCCGTTCTTCGGATTGAAGGGGCTCGTTGGTAACGTTGCCCTTGAGGAAGTTGAGCGGAATTTGTGGATCCTTCCGGTTTTTTTGGAGGACTGGACTCCGGTTTTTGTATTTTTTTGTTGTTATCTCGTTTTGTTTTTTGTTTTTCACGTCCATAATATATCCCACGAGTTGCGGAGAAAGGGTGTTCTGCCCGGGCAGAGATCCGCAGTACCCGGGTAAGGATAGTAACCGGAGGTCGCCAAGTATCCGGAGCACTCCGTGAGCGACTGGACTATTTTTGATGGGCCTCTAGCCTAGTAAACCCTCGCCACAGGTCGTATAACACCTTGATTCAGCCCATACCCCATACCGATATGGATACCGAGGGTACGTACCAACAGCACTAGGACTATTGAGAGTCAAAGCACAGTGGCTGCACCCTCCCCCCCTTAGCTAACCGCCGCCCTAGATCTAGAGACACTGTAGCAGTCATTTCCAGCCGGCTAAAAATTTAATAGAGCCATAGAATTGATTAATAAAGAAAGAAAAAATTTGAAATTATTATTGTTTTCCATTGTTATTTAAGAAAAAATACAAATTTTCAAAACGCTTCGATTACCGTTTTCAGTGAAACCGCTTGCTGCTTGCTTATAAACACACGGCATAAAATCTTTCTGACTCAAAGTGATTGTCATCAAATCGACTTGAAGCGTCGGATAAATAGAACATGCATTGCATGCTTTGCATGTCGGTAATAGAACATGCAAACTCAGATTGAAATTGCATTTTGGTGATGTCCTGCTACTCTAAAACTGGAACGGGCACTGAACGTCGTTTCAAACTAAGGGTCTACTAAAAGTTTTGAATATATTTATTATGTTCCAATATAGTTGCTGGATGTAGCAAGGTACACCCGGTACTGCTAGTATACATATCGTCATAGTGCACATATCGTTTGCAATATCGCGTTTCAAAACATTCAAATATTTGCTTGAGTGTGTGCTGTGTTCTTTGCTTGGCGTTCTTAAATGAAGCCAAAATACGGATTGCCTCTTAAAAACATTATGTCCAAGATAAGTTTGATCATTTTCGTGTTCATTCATATGTATTTGTATGTTTGTCAACACCCAGTGTGCCAAACGCATCCGTTTCGAGTTGGAGATGGACTCACTTCTGCGTACATTTTATCCGAAACGGATTGCGCTTCGAATCCGTCACTGACCCGTTTTCGTATGGAACTCCTCTCAAAAACGCGAATCGCTTTTTTAATTTTTACGCATCCGCCTCGAACTCAGAACGGACTTTGTATACGAATTCGAGACGGATTCCTTTTTTTTAACTAACGCGAAGTCAAGACGGACTCGTTTTTCCTAAATAATGCGAATTTGCGACGGACTCGTTTTTTTCAATTCTGCAATCATGCCTAATGATATAAAAAGTTATTTAAAATAAAAATAAGTACATAATTGTATTTCGTATCCCTAATCCACTGAAAATAAAAGATTAAATAACAAATTTAAGACTGCCTTTTATGTTAACGCTGTGACCATTTTTTTACGGATTCGTAACGGGTTCGAAAACGGGTCCGTCGAAATATAAGTAAGCGAAGGGCGTACTGACGGACTCATAACGGGTTCGAAACGGAGCCGCATTCGTTTTTGTACACATTGAGTACCCAGTGTGCTAAAGGTATCCGTTCCAAATTCGAGACAGACTCACTTCTTCGTTCATTTTATCCTAAACGAAATGCGTTACGGATCCATCACTGACCCGTTTTCGTTTGAAATTCCTCTCAAAAACGCGAATCGCTTTTTTCATTTTAACGGATCCGTCTCGAGCTCAGGACAGACTTCATATACGAATTCGAGACGGATTCCTTTTTCAAATAAACGCGAATTTGAGACGGACTCGTTATTTCTACATAATGCTTTTGACGTATTTTTGAAATAATACGGAATCGGATCGGATTTATGCTGAATACTAAATTTTATTTTTTATTTCAATTTTTTCCCAGTAGTTCATAGTAATTGTAATTAGTAATTAGTCAGTAATAAGTAATAAATGTAATTAGTAGCATATGTCTTTATCTTTACGGCTATCCCATATATATATTTGGGAAATATCTAGTGTACGGATATCCCATAGTCACATGTAACTTGTTCACTCATGATAATCATTTAAAAATTCTGACAAGTTGTTTTATTAGATATGAAGAAGAGCTTGAAGAGCATGTGCCTAATGATATAAAAAAATTATTAAAATAAAAATAAGTATACAATTGTTTTCGTACCCTTTATCTTACTTACTTACTTAGGTGGCCGTAACAACCCGTGTCCGGGTTTCAGCCGACATCATCAGCTCTCGCCAGGCGACTCCCCTTTGCGCGCGCCTCTCCAATCGGATACACCAAGTGCGGTTAGGGCTTCCTCAACCTGGTCCATCCATCGGAGGCATGGTCTCCCTCGTCGTCGATGAGCACCTTTTTTGCTGGAGCTTCGTCGTCCATACGATGGACATGACCCAGCCAGCGTAGTCGCTGCACAGTTATACGCCGAACTACGTCAATGTCTTCGTAGAGCTCATACAGCTCGTGGTTCATTCTTATGCGATAGTCATCGCCGACTCGAACAGGACCGTAGATTTTGCGAAGAACTTTTCTCTTGAACACCCCCAGAGCAGCTGCGTCAGTTTGCGAAACTACCCATGCCTCAGCGCCATAAAGCAGCACAGGTAGAACGAGCGTCTTGTAGAGTGTTAGTTTTGTCGATCGAGAGAGGGCTCTGGAACTTAGTTGCTTACTGAGCCCGTAGTAGCACCTATTAGCAATTATTGTTCTTCGCTTTATCTCCAGGCTGATTTCGTTTTTGGTATTAATGGCGGTGCCAAGGTAAACGAACTCCTTGACTACTTCAAAGTTATAGCTGCCGGATGAAACGTGGGAGTCTAAACGCCGAGCTCCCTTGTTTGTAGACAGCATATATTTTGTTTTGCCCTCATTTATCGTCAAACCCACTTTGGCTGATTCCTTTTCGATAGCGGCGAAAGCAGCGGTAACATCTCTCTTGGTTCTGCCGACAATATCAATATCATCAGCGTACGCAAGGAGCTGGACGCCTTTGTAGAAAATGGTGCCATTACGATGCACACCGGCCTTTCGTACGATCCCCTCCATGATGATGTTAAAGAGATCGCAAGACAGTGGATCGCCTTGCCTGAAACCTCTTTCGGTATTGAAGGTTTCGGAGAGGTAATTTCCTACCTTGACGGAGCTGCGTGTGTTGCTCAACGTCATTCTGCAAAGTCTAATCAACTTTGCAGGTATACCGAACTCAGACATTGTTGCGTATAGGCAATCCCTTCTCGGGCTATCGAACGCAGCTTTAAAATCGGCAAATAGATGGTGTGTGTCAATTTGATTTCCGTGGGTTTTCTCCAGGATTTGTCGTAGCCTTTATCTACTGAACCCTTTGTATTCTTTATCTACTGAAAATAAAATAAAAGATTTAATAAAAAATTTCGAAACGGGTCCGTCAAAACTAAGAAAGTGAAGTAAGTACTAACGGACCCGTAACGGGTTCGAAACGGATCCGCAACCGTTTTTGTGCACATTGGGTATTGACGGTTTGTTCACAGGCATAGAGTAGTTTGCTGAATTGTATACATATTACATATGCATCATGCTTTATTGAATTAAGTTAAGTATTATATTGATGTTGTTTGTTTGTTTGTATTTTCATCGTTATAATGACTGTTTTGCCGTAAATCATTAAAGCATTTATATAAGTGTGTGTGCTTGTGGGTGTGTGTGAATGCGTGTTCATATATTGTGCAAGTGATTGATTTTTTAATGAAAATTTTATTGCTATCGCATTAGTTGGATTAACTTAATATTTAAGTCAGACAACGATCAGAGGCAATGAAGTTAAATGTAAAAATCAATAATTAAACAAACAAAGTCATTGATACATATCGGTGATTCCATATCAAATCAGAAGCTTTTCGATACTCTCATATTTGTAAAAATTTGGAACTTTGCATGTTCATATTAATTAAAAAACTAAAAATATTTGCATATTTTTTTTCAAGTTATACACAATGGGAAATTAAAAAAAAAACAAAATTTTTTCATACAAAAAACTCAAATTTTTAATTAAAAATGAATTTTGTAGAATTTTTTGTACTTGGCTGGCAATTTTTGAAAAATTCGTTTAAAATAGTAAACATTAAATCACAAACATAAAATTTTGGGAGTACATTAGGAATGAATACGGCAATGTTTTCAAAACGTCAAAAAATAGTAGTGCTGACCTTGAAAAATGTTGACTTTGAAATGCTGACCTTGAATGAAATCTTTAATGGCCAAAAAAAATACATTTTTCCATTAAAGTGTTGGTACAAAACAACACCACAAAGAATATCGATTCAAGACCTTCAAAATATGTCCCTAACATTATTTTGTAGGACTTACGGTTTTGGAGATATAGTTGTTGTACTACATGTCCGAATGACAAATTTCGATTTTTTTTTTTTTAATTTTCCACTGTGTATAACCTACAAAATAAAAAAAAGAAGTTTTTTAATTTTTTTCTTTTTTTTATTCATTACAATCAATTTTTGGACAAAAGCGTCCGATTTGACATTGGATCACCGATATGAGATATGTTCTCGTACTTTTTGGACTAAAAATGGTGAAACTGTCAAAAACGTGAATGTAAGAAAAATCTATCAAAAATAGCGACAAACACTTAAAAATACGGGAACGCTTTTAAGTCTAAAATTGTGTAAACTGTCAAATAAATTCGTTTGTCAAAATTTGCAGACTTTTACTATTATTATTAAAATTTATTGTATGAAATATACCACCTTGTTCAAAAAGAAAGGTTAATTTATTGAAAACAAATTAAAGTACAAGTTTATTCATACAAATCAATATTGTCGCCTTCAAATTAGTCCCCGTCGGCTGCAACGCACTTATGCCAGCGTTTGATCCAGTCACGGAAACCTTTCTGCAACATGGTTTTTGGTATGGCCTTCAGAGCGTTCACCGATTTTTCCATGACCTCTTCTTTGCTGGTGAAACGCATTCCTCGAAGCGGTTTTTTGGCTCGATCGAACAGGAAAAAATCACACGGAGCTAGGTCAGGTGAATTTGCCGGCTGCTGGATGGTTATCGTGTTGTTTTTGGCCAAAAAGTCACGAATAAGATGAGCATTGTGCGATGGTGCATTATCGTGGTGCGCTTCACGTAAACGTCTCATAACGCCCAAATAATACTGTCTATTGACCGTTTGACCATCTGGCAAAAATTCATGGTGAACTACACCATTGTAGTCCATGAAAACAGTGAGCATCGCCTTCTTTTTTGACTGAAAACGACGCGGTTTCTTCGGTCTCCGTTCGTCTGGCGACTGCCATTCACTCGCTTGATGCCTGGTTTGCGTGTCATTCTCGTATACCCATGTCTCATCACCAGTAATGATGGATTCGATGAATGATTCGTCGTTTTCGACCATTACCAGCATGTCTTTCGCGATAGCAACTTGGTCTCTTTTTTCATGAAATTGAGTTCTTTCGGTACCAACTTCGCAGCGACACGTCTCAAGCCCAATTCATTCTTCAAAATGTTCTGAACGGATCCAATTGAAATGCCGACATCCTCTGCTATCTATCTAATCGTCAATTTGCGATTTTTGACCAACATTTCTTTGATTCTTTCAACGTTTTCTTCGGTAATCGAACACGATGGCCGCCCGGTACGAGGGTCGCTACTCACAAATCGGTTAAGCCACTTGTTTGCCTTCTGATACGATAGAGCAGAGTCACCGTAACATTTCACCAACATTTTACGCGTATAGGCTCAGTTGAAACCATTCACACAAAATTTGATACAAACTCGTTGAACTTTTTCTTCCATCGTAAAAATCGAAGACACGAAAAAAGTTTTTGTAAACAAAACACTGTCACCTTACCAAATGTCAACGAGAGACGCTGATAAAATTTGCAGCCTTGCCATAGACACATGTGGGAACCTGCTGAAATTTTCGAATCGGACAGTTAAGTCCGGTTCACAGTGTGAATGAACCCTTCTTTTTGAACAAGGTATTATATATAACTGAATGACATCGTGTCTGCATGTACCCAAGTTCCGCCCACGTCGTTTATCCAACCCATACATATACTATTCTGTAAAATGTGGAGTCTTTATACTAGAAAGGTGGGTGTGGCATTTTACTCTGTTTACAAACTACTCTATTTAGCAGCTAAGGGTAAAATTAAATTAAGCGTATGACACAAATATTGTTGCAGATTATACATAAAAGTCTTGTATACGTCTAAAGACTTCGGATATACTTCAGTACGGCCGCGGGGGGAGGGGGGGGGGGGGTATTTTAGCTTCGGTACCCTGCCGAAGCTCCATTCCTTACTAGTTTAATAACGTTTTGAACGTGAGGTTGAAAAGTTAGTTTAGGATCTAGATAAATACCTAAATATTTCTCATTAGTTGACCAGGGAATCTTAACCCCATTCAATATTATATTTACACTTGGAAAAAAAGCAAAGCTTTTGCTTTCTTGTGAAAAACAAAGCTTGCGTTTTACTAGCGTTTAATCTTCCATTTATTGAAGAATATCATTGCAGAGTTGAGAGCATTCTGCAATTCAAAAACAGAATTTTGGCCAAATTCATGTGAAGAGAAAATGCCCGTGTCATCAGCGTAAAATGCATACTCAGTATATAAGATACAATGTAGGGCCAATCACAAATCCCTGTGGGACTGCAGCAGGAATTTGCAATATATCGGAAAATTCATTATTCAAGCTAACTGTGTAGAATCGATCAAATAAGAAGCTCTGTATTATTTTAGTTAAGTAAATAGGAAAGCAATAATTCATGAGTTTATATAGTAATCCATTATGCCATACTGAGTCAAAGACTTTTTCGACATCAAATAATACTAAAGCAGTTGATTTTTTTAAGTGTAAAATTATGTTTGACATGGTCACAAATTTTTTTAATTTGATGCGTTGTGCTGTGGAATCTTCTAAAAACCGAACTGTTCATCTTGATTGACGTTTTGTTCATCAATGAACTTCCATGGCTTCTCCTGTATTACTTTTTCTAATACTTTACACAGACTACTAAGCAAACTAATAGGTCGGTAGCTTTCTGAATTGTTCAAGGGTTTTCCCGGTATTGGAATCGGTACTACTTTTGCGGTTTTCCAGGCGGCTGGAAAATATTGTAATTTTAAGCATGAATTTAATATGAAGGTAAAGTATTGAACATTTTTTTAACATAATGTTCTTAATGTTATCATGACCACTAGCTTTCCTAGCTTTCAGACCTCGGATAATATCTACTACAACGTCTATTGAAACATGATCAATTTCCAGATGATTTGAGATCGTCGTGATTTCTTTTGCCAAGGTTTTCCGCAACTCTATGGTTTTTTTGAAATACAGAGGCAAATGCATTTGCTTTTTCAAACTTTATCGTAACCATTTCGATGTTGTGTTTAATGGGTAGTATATTTTGATTTTTTTTTCGCAGCACTTTGGCTATATTCCGTTTATCTATATTGGAGCGTTTATCTAAATTACTTAGCCGTTTTTCCACTGCTTATTTTTAAACTCAAATAATTCATTGCGAACTAATACAGTGTACCTATTTAGTAACGTATGATCCGACTCTTGTCTTTATCTCGACCATTGACACCTAAAGTAGTTTTTTATTTTTATTATGTAAATAATGTATGAAGGAAGTTTAATGTATTCTTAACTAGGGGAAATTTTAGGAGTTGATGCTTCTGCTGCTTTTAAAATTTGATCAGAAAATTGCTCAACAATATTATCTACTTGTGATGTGCTGGTTATATAATCAATTTGCATGCTTTTATTTAACGTTAAATAATGAAGAAGAGAAGTGAAATTAGCCCTATTTAATCAATTAATTATTAAGTAATTAATAAATTACAAATGAACGTTTCTACTTACAGTGTGAATTGTACAGGTAAATGATCTGAACTCAATTCATCGATTGCAACAGGTTGAGATATCAAAGCTGGTATATTTGATAGAATGACATCTAAAGCGGATGGGTTAGATCTCACAGCAGAAGGTATGTAAGTTGGATTGGTGGGGTAACTTATAACAATGGGATATCTGACAGGAAGTTCCGATAATATATTTCCCCATGAATTTGCTTGGATACATCCCCAGTCACTGTGTCTACTATTAAAGTCGCCGCATACGATAACTTTACCAGAAGTTGATATTTACTTTCTCAAATCATTTTTAAATTTAGTGCAAAGATCGCCAGACTTACGTCCACCTGGGACGTAGCTGAAGCTTCAATGATCATTCAATGATCATTTTGTATTATTAATTCAACTCCAACATTTCAATTATTTTTGTTGAAATTGCTGAAATTTCTTCAAAAACTATTGTTTTTTTAACTAGAATGGCAACACCATCTCCACTTCTACTCATACGATCGATTCTGACGCAGTCGTAGGTTGGGTGATACATTTTTATATCAGACGTAAGCCACGTCTCTGAAAGCACGCATATGTCAACATTTTTTTCAGTCAGAAAATTAAACAGTTCAATATACTTGTTGCGGACACTTCTACAGTTCCATAATATTAATTTCAAGGGAGAGAAAGACATTATTTAAAAACCTAATAGCTAATTGTGCGACAACATTAAACCATTGCTCTTTGGATTTTTGCGCTACCTACGTACGGCAGCTGGTATATACTTGTTTTACTTGCTACCTGACTTTTGGTGGTTGTTATTTCGTACCTTCTTGAAGGGTGAAGCCCGAATTGCTAAACGATTGCAAAAAACTATAAGAAACAGCACAACACAAGATAACGAAGACATACAGTACGACGCAGGCATGGCAGATTGAAGTAACCTTTTTTTTCTTTGTTCACAAACTTTGAACGCGTTTATCTCGGAACCATGATTTTCATAATGGTTGCGGCACTAGCGGGTTAATTTTTTGATGAAATTTTTTTTTTTTGTATTTTCTTAAACTTGATTCGCTATCGTATGACATGAGCTTTTTTTAAAAAATTTTTTTATGAATTTTTAAAGTCAATATTTTTTTCGAAAAAACACACTTTCAAATTTGGAACATCACCAAAAATTGAAAAAAAATTAAAAAAAAGCGATAACCAATTTTGTTAAGATTCAAAAAAGTCATTTTTTTCCCAGATCGGACAATTTTTGCAACTCCCAGCGCTGCAACCACGAGGCCCCGTTTTTTTCTCAGCCGCCAGCTTGGAGCTCTATAAAACCATGTTGGAGTGAAAAATATATTTTTTGAATTTTTTTTTCTTGTAATTTGTAATATATTCTTGAATTTTTTTTCTTGTAATTTGTTCAATTGTCTACAATAATTAAAAAAAAATTTGGGAAAATGTTTGTTTTTGACTGAGTTATGAATTTTTACAAAAAGGTCTATTTTCTCTGCCGCGAATGTCATGTCCCTCCTTAATTTAGAAATCAACTCCATTGCAAGCTGCAAGATTTCAGCTTCAGAGAAAAGGTTGTTTGATTCCTGCTGTTCAGATGATGTATTAGTTATAACGGGCCATGACGCCTGTTGCCATGCTGCCTAAGTGTCACCTGCGTTGTTGGTAATTTAGACTAATCGGTGATTGACTTTTAGAAATAGGGGGCATTGCGACGGGACAGAAATCTGCTATGTGTTTATAGAGGACCCCTGCCGTTAAGGCTTAATTCCTCTGGGTCCACAGACATTGGAGTTATAGTTCATGAATGAACATATGGTATTAAAAAATGCACATCCAAAAAGGATGTGCACCTGAAATACTCTTCACAGACTTGTATTATACAAGTTACACTAGAAAAGCAACCACGTACTAGATGTCACATTCATAAACACAAAAGCATTACCCTGTGCCCTATTCTGTAAAAGCAGTATGCAATTAGAATTCCAGTTTGGCTACCGGTAGATGTCGTACCTTCATTACCATCTACTGGTCAAGATGAGACCTATCCAATCTCTTGCATACGAAGCAGGTATGCCAGCCCGGTCGTACTACTGCGCGACCCCGCCGGTCAATCTAGACCTGTGCAAGCGATGTGCACAAACCACAGCCAGCACGAGTCTCCCCGAAGGGCCAACCCATGATGGTCACCTGGGCAACTCGGTCCCGTCGAAATGGGGGTCTACAACATCCCAGCAAAGAGGCAAAAAATTCATATATTGATATATATGAATTTTTGTTTTTGACTGTGCACATAGCACTGTTTCGCATTTGACTGGCACCTCA
Organism: Coremacera marginata; assembly: GCA_914767935.1. Taxonomy (NCBI): domain Eukaryota; kingdom Metazoa; phylum Arthropoda; class Insecta; order Diptera; family Sciomyzidae; genus Coremacera; species Coremacera marginata. The sequence goes on along the minus strand of OU612043.1, from coordinate 168,041,032 downwards.
ATCCAAGGCATGGTAGATTACCATACCTTGATCGAAGTGCCTGCGATTTTTGACCCATGCCCAAACGTCACGAGATCACCATCTTTCCTTGTGCCCTAAGACACCCATTTTTGCCTTTTGTTGGCCACATAGACCATGTCTCAATGCCATGGATAGATAAGGTCACCTCATTCGATGGGTTTGACTATCCCCGTGCTAACAAGTTATATGGACCATTGCTATTCCATCGCAGGCTTTTTTCACAATGATTTACATAGTGACCTGCTACCAAGATGGGCCACCCCTAACTCTTGGTTGGCTCTAACTTTTACGGTATGGGACGTATCCCATAACCAACCCTCCTCCTTTATCGTGGCTTGGACAGGTAGGCGCACGCTAGACCTGGCGGAGTTTGCGACGGGACAGTGTGAAATTGTTTTTGAGAGTTACGAGGTGAATTTTTTGTTAGAGATTTTGTATTTAACTTCTCTCTTATTTCCAAATAGGTAGCGCGATTGGGACATGACAAATCTGATGATTTATGATTTCCATTATAATTCGCTCAACGAATTTTATCTTGCGTTTGACACTCAGCTGTTTTGTGTTTTCCTGCACAAATTGAGCACAATGTTTTTACATTACAACATCTCTCATAATGTCCGAACATTTGGCAGTTTCTACATTGCACAGGTTTGTTTTTTCTTTTGCTCTTAAAATTTCCATTTTACAATAGTGCCAGAGAGACTCTTGCAGTTTTGCCATAGATCTTGAAGTCGGACACTGCCGTTCTTAAAATACACTATGTAAATGTAGTCAACGAAGTTATCAAATGTTTTAGTACGATTTTAATGTCTTTGCATAAAAATTCAAGAGAAATTTGTTATTTTTTCACTTCGTCTGGAGCTTTATTTTCAAGTCCATAGAGAACAAATTTAAGCACGAGGTCTACTCTCCGATCATGAGAAAAGAATTGACATTTTTTTTTCACTGAGAATTGTTTTTTTTTTTTTGCATATTGCAAAGAATGCAACAAAATTTTGTTTGCAAACTATTTCCAACAACAATAAAGTGAGCTCTTTCTTTAAAACACGCAAACATATTGAGCAATGTGTAAATAAAGGGTGGTTAAATTTGAAGGGCCATGTTGATTTTAAATAAAACACAAATTATTTAAGAAATTATTGTCACTTCTTTTTATTATGATAATATTGGTATGGTTTAATTATGTATGGAACAAAATATCGGCCAAATGGCCGCCGCGACCTCTGCGGTACACCTCCATCCGATGGTCCAAATTTTCGATGACGCTGAGGCATAAGTGAGGCTCTATGCCGTTAATGTGCCAAATTATCTCATCCTTTAGCTCTTGAATTGTTGCTGGCTTATGGACGTACACCTTTTCTTTCAAATAACCCCAAAGAAAGAAGTCCAACGGTGTCAAATCACATGATCTTGGCGGCCAATTGACATCGCCACCACGCAAGATAACACGGCCATTGAATTTGTCGCGCAAAAGAGCCATTGTTTCGTTAGCTATGTGGCAAGTGGCACCGTCCTGTTGAAACCACATATCGTCCACATTCATATCTTCCAATTTGGGCCATGTAAATTTCGTTATCATCTCACGATAGCGAACACCATTCACAGCAGGCCGGAGACTAGGGAGGGGTTTTGGGTGTTCAAAACCCCTCTCCCCCCCTTAGGGTTCAGAAAGTATAAAAAAAATAAAATATAATCATTAATATGGCATTTTTTATATGCGCATACTTAATGCGCCTACGTTTCTCTTCAGTAACAGTATAAACTGCAACAGCAACACGCTTAAGATATCGAATAAAGTTCGATAGATTCAATTGAGCCTTGGCCATCACCACCGATTTAAGAATCTATTGCGTTGGATAGTATTAAATGAAAGTGAGGAAAAAATTTACCTTTAACAATTGTTTTAATTGTGGTTTTCTAAAATGTAAACCATTTGTGTTAAGTATTTTCTATTGATTATTTTATAGTGCCAAAATACTAAAACGATTCCACTTAATTAGCTCCAGAAAGAAGTAAAGTAAATCTTTGTTTTTAAGGAATTTTTTTCTTTTATCAATTTCCGTCCTTATTATGGAATATCAACTTCTTGCTATTCTTTAATACTTTGATCCAATGTTACAAAATTAAATACGAGTAATAATAAAAAGAAGATGACTCCGCCGAAGTCGAAGCGACATTAGAACTACTTTGCTCATGTACCAACCGAGTGCAGGGCTGCCAGAATGATGTAGTGGTCAATGTGTGCGGTGTCCATTTTATATTATAATTATTTGATGGTTACAATTTTAGCTTAATCGTAATAATGTAATATTGTATTTCGTTTGCATTGTAGAAAGCGTTCAAGAGTCTTTAAAACCTTAAAAGTGTCCAGAACTGCTTTGTAACCGACAGTTGAAGGAGGTGGTAGTATTGACAGTTATGTTAAAAGCGGTCGTATACGTAGTGTTTTTAAGAATATTTCACTTCTCATATTAATAATTCTAAATTTGTGCGTTTTGTGTGTATGATTGAAGAAGTTGTTCCAGAAACAGAAACTTCATTTGATACATCGGAACTGCCTTCGGCTTTGGCAGTACATAAAGGTGCAAGCAACGATTTCATTTTATTTCAAGTTTTTAAAACATTTAAAATACCCTCCAACTATTAATTTTCCTCTCAGTGGTTCGCCATATCTACGATTTAAGCAGTCTTGGTTGAACCGTTGGCATTAGTTAGCTTACTCCAAATTGAGAAACGGAGCTCATTGTAAGTTTTGCGTTTTTTTTAGCACTGACGCGGGATCTCAACCTCTTGGGACAGCACAAATTTTTAAAAATAAAATTTTTAAACCTTATGAATGTTGTCGATAAAGTCAATTAAATTTAAAAATTTTGCTAAGTGATCTGTTAAAGTTTAGGAGTTGGTTACGCATTTACTTATAAGAAAATGTTAATCTTCTTATCGTGGTAATTTTTCTAGTAGTAGTTAACAAGTGGCTTATACTTCAACCTTGCTTTATACAAAATATTAATCCGATAGCCACTTACGAAGACGCTTACAAAAATATCGTTTGAAAGGAATTTGCATTGTAGGTCGCATTTCTAATGGTTTGGAAAAAGTTGTACAAAATTATTGTTTATATAACTTTCCTTGGTGCAAGAATTTACAACATGGAAGTACTATTTACAAAGCACAACTGGCTTTTGTCATCGTTCAACTTGATTTTGGTGACATCCGAAAACGAGGAACGATCAAAATTTTAATTAAACATTATGCAAGAATTTTTCCTTGCTCTGGTAACACAACAATAGGAATAAATTAAATCAGAATTCAGCAGCGGATGCTAGTGCAAACATAAGGAAAGTGTGGTGATAGGTGAAGGAGTGTAATTGATATTTGAAATATATTTTTGGAAGTTCTATGGGCGAGTACCGCTTAAATGATTGTGCATCCTTAAGAATACATAGGGATAGCAAAGTCACAGAGGATGATGTATTGTCAGAATTGGAAAAAAAGAGAAAACTTAATACAAACATACAAAAATAAATAAAAGTAAGTTTTATTAAAAATTCATTAAAGTTTTATACTAAATTCCTTTGATTCATCTATATCAAAAAATATCGATATATTTTTTATGAAAACCCCCCCCTAGGTAATTCCTGGCTAAGGGCCTGATTCACAGTAACGACGAGTTGAGGTGGACGGCTCTTCTATCGCGAACAGCAGCAATATTTTCTGCAGTACGAGCTGTACGAGCATGCACTGGTGTTTTTACATCTCCTACAGACCCGGTTTGCTCAAATTTTTACACGATTTTTCAGATTGTACGCACATTTGGACGATTAAATTGACCGAAAAAATCACGAAGTGCACGATATGCATTTTGATTTGAACGCCCATTTTCATAATAAGCCTGAATAACTTTAACGCGTTGCTCGATTGTGTATCTTTCCATGGTTCAAATTGAGTTAGTCTGAAATTGAGAAATGTCAAATGAAATGCAGAAAAAAACTTGACGCTTAGGTATGGTTCACATTCAACATCGACCCTTAAAATTTAACCACCCTTTATTTTTGACTACCTATGTATATGTGAATCAGTGTTTTATGATGAAAAATACGTTAAAATTGCTGCCATTTAGCGAATTCTCTTTAGCGAAAGGTCTTAGCGAATAGTGCAAAATACTTCCGTTATAAAATAAATGTCCTCCATGGCACATTATTTAAACCAAATTATAAGAAACACATAGTTTTTGCAGATTTTACAAAAACTACAAGAACTGACTTCGCTCCACGCTCCGTTTGGCACTTTTTCGGATTTCTTTTTGCACAGTCGGCGCAACAAAATTCGAAGATATGATTTTCTAAAATCAATTTAAAAAAATTGTGAAGACATTGAGAGGTCACACTAGGTGCGTTGAACTTGCAAAAGATTCTTCTTTGAGAATTTTTACAAATGAACCTTGTAATTTTTTAGCAGTCACACAGTGTAATAAATACGGTTTAAACCATAGATCGCAAAACATTATCGTTTTTTCAATAAAACCATAAATGATAATTTACTATATAAACAAAAAAGACTAACATTATATTTACAGATAATAAACTTTGTATTGTTTTGTTCTTTTTTATTTATTAACAACTCGTTCACTTTATTAAAACTCCAACTTTTAAGACCAAAACTATTTTTCTCTAGCTCTACTTTAAGTGCAACAAGAGCGCTACTCTGGCTGAACTTCTGAGTCTACAGCTACATCAGCATGAGGAGGACATCAAGAACACAGTTGATCGGGCTATCAAAGAAATGACTGTCACGCGAATACTAGATATTATCAAGTCCACCTGGGCACTCATGGAGTTTGAATTAGAGCCGCATGGGCAGCGTCCAGTACAGTTACTTAAAGTATCCGAGGAGCTAATCGATACGCTGGACGACAATCAGATGCAGCTACAGAATATCGCAACCTCAAAGCATATCGAATACTTGCTGGACAAGTTGGCCCACTGGCAACGCCTACTAAGCGACATAGACACACTTATCAGCAGCTGGTTAGAGGTACAGCGCAAATGGATCTATCTCGAGAATATTTTCATAGGTTCAGCAGATATACGCGCTCAGCTACCGATCGATGCGAAGCGTTTTGAGCAGATCGATGGAGAATTTACTCAACTGCTGGATGAAGTGTCACGAGTCAAAGTGGTGATGCAGGTGGTACTACAGCATCCGCATGTATTTGACATATTAGGTCAACTGCAGCAGCGACTGGCTGCGTGTGAAAAGGCTTTGAATGATTATCTCGAGACGAAACGCTTGGCCTTTCCGCGCTTCTACTTTATTTCCTCGGCGGATTTGCTGGATATTCTATCGAATGGTAGGTTAGCTGAGTGGGACTGCTTTACATTGATAAATAATGATTTTCTTGCATCAGGCAACAATCCGCAGACCATTGATCGTCACCTCGTCAAGTTATTCGACTCAATACTACGTTTGGAGCACATGCCACAAAGTAATCGTGCCATTGGCATGCATTCCAAGGAGAACGATGAGTTTGTGCGTTTTCAAGCCGCACCTCCGCTGACACCTAATGACATTTTCATAGAGTGTTCGGGTCGCGTTGAGGTCTGGCTGAACGATGTGATAGCCCATATGCGACGCACACTGCACGAACTTTTTCGCCTTTCATTACACGCCTTTGTGGAGAAGCCACGCGAACAATGGCTCACTGACTGGCCGGCTCAGGTGGCGCTATGCTGCAGCCAAATCTTCTGGACAACCGATGTTAATCGTGCCTTTGCATGGATTGAGGAGGGCTACGAGGCAGCAATGAAGGAGCTACACAAGCGTCAGATCACGCAGCTTAATGCGCTGATCAATCTGCTGCTGGGTGACCTGCAGCCAGGTACACGTCAGAAAATCATGACCATCTGCACCATTGATGTACACTCTCGCGATGTGGTTGGCAAGATTATTCAAACCAAGGTCGACAGTGCGTTGGCCTTTCAGTGGCAGAGTCAGCTGCGTCACCGCTGGCACGAAGCAGCTCCAGACGGTGAGCTGGAGGAAGACTGCTATGCAAATATTTGCGATGCTGAGTTTCGCTATGCTTACGAGTATCTGGGGAATACGTCGCGTCTGGTCATCACTCCGCTAACGGATCGCTGTTATATCACCCTGACCCAGGTTTGCATAGCTACTTAAATTAGTTTGTAATCGTCTACTACGAACTGCTCTTTGCTCTTTCGTGCGCGCCTTACCATTTATCGATTTGACTGCGCCATTAAGTATGCTACATTATTTTTATCTTATAGCTGCTTAACATTTTGCTCATTACCTCAGTCAGGTTCATTAATGTCCAGACTGCTTTTAACTAGCATTGGCCAGGCTTGTCCTTGAGACCAGTTCACATCGCAGACGCCACTCTGCTAAAGCTCTGCTTTTATGTGCTTCGAATAATTAAAATCCTTACATTGCGCACTCTTTGCAAGCACAGTGCTCGTAGAGCAGGGAAGAAGAAGAAGAAGAAGAAGAAAAAAATCAAAAATAAATAATTGCTAGCGTGCGTATTTATAAAAGTCCCAACCAAAAACTTGCCATTCGCACACACATATTGTAATTGAAAAAAAATGAATGCACGCACATGAAAATGAAATCATGAAATTCAATTAATAAAATTGCAAATTGTCTCAACTGAGAATGGACAAGGAAAAGCAGAGTTGAGTTAAAAGAAAATGTTTCTTTTATTGGTTATTTTTGTGTCACAGCCTATCATAAGTTTTTAATTTTACAAAGCATAAAGGGCTGAAAATGCGTAAAGAAAAAATGATAAAATATGAAATACAAATTTCCAAATAATTTATCGAAACTCATATTTTGAAAACATTGCAACATACCTTAATTGCTCTGAGAAAATGTTCCAATTAAGTTCGTAAAATACTTGATCAGGTTCTCTTGATAGGTTTTCTGTTGAAAAATTGCTATTATTTCCTTATGTGGCGAATCATATGGTTTCTTATTTACTCATACATGCCTGAAAGAAATAAAGTGCAGCATTATATGATTAAATTTTTTAAATGATATTGCTTTTTTATAGTTACAAAAATTGCTTTGAAAAATAACGTCTTTGTGACCATAAAAATTTTACCTTTGAGGATTACTTATTGCACATTAGTATGGTCGGATAAATCATTTATATTAGCAGTTATTGTATTAGCGATCAAAAATAACTGTTAGTTTTAAAGATTCAACGAAAAAATCAATATTTTAGGGGCACTGGGTATGAATATCAAGTATACCAATATGATTGCAAATACATAAAGATTTTTCAACTTATACTATAAATATGCTAAAATTACTGTTATTTTTAATTTTATTTTTTTTTTTGCTAATAATACTTTAGCGTTTAGTTTCAAGACTAATTTTTTTAAGTTTAAATGTTTTTCTCCGGGAATAACACTGATTCTTGAGTTTTATCTCTTCATTCAGAAGTAGAACTTTTTTTCAGTTTTATTTTTTACTCACAAAATAAGGTTTCTTTAAAAAACTAGTTGAATAAAGTTAACTTTAAACTAATTTTACTAGAAATCAAAAACTTTTATATTATTTCATTAGTTTCATTAGTAAAAAAAATTATAAGAAAGACTATGGCCTTGAAAACTACATTTTCAAAAAAATATAAGTATTATTCTTGTGCCAAAAATTTGCAATAAAAAAAAAGGTTTTTTGCTATTAAAAAACTAAAGAAATATAAGTTATTTCGTAGTAAAAAAATTAAACTCAAAAATAAAACTCAAAAGAAGTTTTTTTTTACTTTAAATTTTTACAGATAAAACTCAGGAAATATACAAAAAGAAAAATAACTGCTAAAAGCTGATTTTTTTTTTTTAAATAACTCCTAACAGTTACGGTCCCTTACATTTATACATTTGTTCCAGGACCCCAAATAACTTTATTGCAGTTGTAACTAATTACCTTACTTACCTACTTAGGCGGCCGTAACAACCCGTGTCCGGGTTTCGGCCGACCTCATCAGCTCTCGCCAGGTGCCTCTGCTTTGCGCGAGTCCCATGCTCCAATCGGATACACCAAGTGCGGTTAGGGCTTCCTCAGCCTGGTCCATCCATCGGAGGCATGGTTTCCCTCGTCGTCGTTAACCAGCGACCCACGCCTCGAGCACCTTTTTCGCTGGAGCTTCATAGTCCATACGATGGGCATGACCCAGCCAGCGTAGTCGCTGCAGTTATACGTAGAACTACGTCAATGTCTTCGTAGAGCTCATACAGCTCGTGGTTCATTCGGATGCGATAGTCATCGCCGACTCGAACAGGACCGAATATTTTGCGAAGAACTTTCTCTCGAACACCCCCAGAGCGGCTGCGTCAGTTTGCGAAACTACCCATGCCTCAGCGCCATAAAGCAGTACAGGTAGAACGAGCGTCTTGTAGAGTGTTAGTTTTGTCAATCGAGAGAGGGTTCTGGAACTTAGTAGCTTACTGAGCCCGTAGTAGCACCTATTAGCAATTATTGCTCTTCGCTTTAACCCCCCGGCTGATTTCGTTGTTAGTGTTAATGGCGGTGCCAAGGTATACAAACTCCTTGACTACTTCAAAGTTATAGCTGCCGGATGAAACGTGGGAGTCTACCGTCACACCGGCCTTTCGTACGAGCCCATCCATGATGATGTTCAAGAGATCGCAAGACAGTGAATCGCCTTGCCTGAAACCTCTTTCGGAATTGAAGGTTTCGGAGAGGTCATTTCCTACCTTGACGGAGCTGCGTGTGTTGCTCAACGTCATTCTGCACAATCTAATCAACTTTGCAGGTATACCGAAGTCAGACATTGTTGCGAATAGGCAATCCCTTCTCGGACTATTGAACGCAGCTTTAAAATCGACAAAGAGATGGTGTGTGTCAATTTGGTTTTCGTGGGCTTTCTCCAGGATTTGTCTATGGTGGGCTTTCCAGGTCCAAAGCCACATTGATAAGGTCACTTCACTTCAGGTCACTTCAAAGCCACTTCTACCTTTATTTGTTTTATATTTGCACTGTGCGGGGATGTCGTGTAATTTTCGTATAGACTTCTGCAATGTTCGTGGACTGAAAAGGAATTTTTTTTCGGTGTACGCATATTGTGCTCTTTATAGGCCTCAAATAATGGCACTAAGTGAGACCCAGGTGACGGAGGACTCAGATTCACTGGACTTTCATATTCCTGGGTATCACTTACTGCCATTGTTTTCTTCGCATAGGGGCATCGCTCTTTTTATAAGAACAGATGTGGCATACCAGTTTGAGTGGGGTCTGATCGTCACCGATCCGGAATTCAGCTCTATGTTGGTGAGGTTCAGAGTTCGTTCGCACTTGCTACATTTTTGTTTCGTGTATAGAAGTCCGAATTTAGGGAGCGAATCCACTTTTAATATAATAGACTCTCTCTCTGATTCGATTACGCACATTTTGGGGTTGTTTCCTGACAGCGAAATCGTTGTTGCCGGCGATTTCAATGTCCACAACTCGGCTTGGTTATGTCACTCAAGCCACACTACACCTGAAGGACAATTTGTTGAGCGTTTTGCTGAATCGAACCAATTAATTCAACTAGTGAAGGAACCAACATTTTTCCCACGAAATGATTTGCAAAGCCATAACATCTTAGACCATTTTCTGACTTCGCATCATGAAAAATATAATGTGAGTGTCAATGCACCTCTTGGTAATTCGGACCATTGTACCATCTCCGCTGTTTTTTCATATTCTAACCTTCGCACCTCTTCGCCTAAAGCCCCGAAAAGAACTGCATGGTTTTATGAAAGAGAAAATTGGACTGCGTCAAATAATTTTTATCGCAACTTCAATTGGAAATTATGTTTCGATGATAGAAATTTGAATGTCGCGGCTGTCATGGTACAAGAAATTATCTTACTGGGCATGCGGTCTTTTATCCCCAATAAGAAGAAAAGCGTTAAACCAAAAGACCGCACATTTTTTAATGAGACTTGCAGGATTACAGTCAGGTCCAAAGAGGAAGCCTATCAGAATTGACGTTCTGATAAGAATGCTGATACTAATAGACTTCGCATCGAGGCTAGGAATCGCTGTAACGCAATTTTAAAACGCGAAAAGTTTCTTCACGAAACTCGCATTAGAGAATAGGTTCTTTTCTGCCCTAAGGGAAGCAAAAACTTTTGGTCATTTGTTAAACGAGTTAAAAATCAAACAACTTCGTTGGTTACAACTCTTGAAAGATGACCAAATCTTTACTGACTCGGTTGATAAAGCGATTCTATTGGCAGGATTGTGGAATTGCACAAAATTCCACAATCTCGGATAGCAATCAGCCACTGCCCTATGTCGAAAATGGTTCTTCTTCAATGCAAGAAATATATTTTCGAACGAGAACAGTAAAAAGAGTCCTCACAAATCTCAACATAAGCAAAGCTTCTGGTCCTGATGGCATACCACCAATTGTGCTTAAAGCGTGTGCTTCTTCACTGGCTCGGCCTTTGCGCAAGCTTTTGAACATCTCCTACAGAACAGGAGTATTTCCATCTTGTTGGATGGTCGCAAATGTCCAGCCAGTACCAAAAAAGGGCGTTGCCACGAACCCTGCAAACTATCGGCCCATAGCGATATGCTCTACGCTCGCCAAAGTTATGGAGAGCATTATTAACTTCAACCTAATGAAATATCTGGAGCACAACGAATTGCTTAGTGATCGACAGTATGGTTTCGTAGGGCCAACTCTACTTGTGACCTGATGGCGTTAATCACTCAAAAATGGAACCAATGCGTTCACTTATTTGGTGAGAGCAGGGTTCTTGCTCTGGATATTTCAAAGGCGTTCGACCGAGTATGGCATAAAGCGCTTGTGTCAAAATTAATTGCATTTGGTGTCGGTGATAATTTTGCTCGGTGGATCACGTGTTTCCTTAAGGACCGAAGTATCCGTGTTGTTGTCGATGGAATTTCGTCAAATGAGCACGCCATCAACGCAGGAGTACCGCAGGGTTCAGTCCTATCGCCAACTTTGTTCTTGGTTTTTCTCAACGACCTTCTGTCGTTGACCTACAACCCAATTCATTCTTTTGCGGACGAAAGCAGCATTTGCCATTTATATTCCTTTTAAAAACGCCCAGACTCTTTGAAGATTGAGAGAAAAAGGCAAATTATGAATGACACACTTAACAATAACTCGGGAAAAATCTTCGAGTGGGGTCTTGCTAATAGAGTAGAATTTAATGCTAGCAAGACCCAGTGTTGCCTGTTAGCCCACAAACGAATAAACTGTCCCTTAGCACACCTGAATATGAACGGTGTAGATTTTGTGGAGTCAGATGCTCTTGACGTTCTGGGTATATCGATACAATCAGATCTCCGTTGGAATGATCACATTTTCAATGTGTCGGTGCAAGAAATACTTCACTCCATCTGATCTTCGCGTGATCTATACCTCATACATAAGACCGAAAATGGAGTACAATTCGCACATTTGGGCAGGGGCTTCAAGATCATATTTGGAGCATCTTGATCGAATTCAACGTCGTGCGATATATATGACGGAAGATGAAAATATTTCAACTTCTCTTAACTCTCTTGGGCATCGACGCAATGTTGGTTGCCTAAGCCTTCTATACAGGTACTATCATGGGAAGTGTTCAAGGGAGATACATGGCCACCAGCTCGTGTGTTTCCAAGAACATCGCATTACCGAGATGATTCGTTTTTCGGTCGCAGAGTAAGGTTGTGGAACAATCTCCCTGCGAATATGTTTTCCGGCAGTTTCGGGCTGTGTAAATTTAAAATAAATCTTCATCGACACTACTTTCCACCCTCCAACTAACTATCACCCGTCTTCCGAATCAACACAATGCTTTCGCATTTATAGGGGGCATTCCCTGAGCGTTGGTCAAGTCTAAAAAAATAAACTGTTATTTTCATGACTTTAAAGGAAAAAATTCAGTTAGTTAGGAACACTGAAAATTAATGTCAAATGAATATGTTCCTTCTTTAGGCTAGATTTAGCCTTTTTTTTGTCATTTAGCCTGAAAAATCAAGTTTAGCCTTTAGCCTTTTTAGCCTTTTTTGATAATAAAAGAAAAATTAACTCCATTTTTCTTTAATTTCTTTTTTATTGAAATGTTCACAGTTTTTTTCTGAATTCCGAATGTTCCTTTTTAGATTTTCTTTTCTTGGTGTCTTTAAAGTTCTGTACTTTTTTACTTAGAAAGAAATGTAAAGATACCATGGCTTTTTAGCATGAATTTAACAATCGAACAAACCTTTTGCACTATTAATGGCAAGATGTTCACTAAAAAGACTTAAGAAGTGTTGTCACGACTTTGATATATCAGAAGACCTCTTGAGATATTTTTAAAATCGCATGACAATTTATGAAAAGTTCGACTCATCTGATGATGAAAATGATATTGAGGATATAATGTTGCACTTTTAAAAGTTGAGTCAGATGATTGGGCTGAAAATTCGTTACACTTAAGGTTTATTTTAATTTTAAATTCTCAAATCTCAATTAAAATGTGTTATTTGTTTTAGAATTCTAGCAGAATAAATCTTGAATATATTATATTTATTTTATCTTTATCTATGTTAATCTATATATATAAAAATAAAACGCATTGTCTATGAAATTGATGTTCTCTGTAATGCGTGAACCGATTTTGTTTCATTTGTGAGTGCCGAAAATGAACGTTTCTACACAAAAAGATTCATAAATGGATTAAAAAACGGTAGTTCTGGTTCACTGGGTGCAAATCTGCAAACTGCAAATCGATTAAGCCGTTCTCTTTTTGTTATATTTTTCAATACCGTAAGCGTAAGCGTGTCATCTAAATGCAATCGAAATTGTTTGATTCATATTTTGCTCAAATCGATTCAGTCATTCACTTCTAATTTTGTTTTTCAATGTTAGCAGACTTAGCAGATAGGCATGGAAAATTTTCTTTTTCTCATCTAAATCTAATACAAAACAATTTTAAACCTTTTTCGTTCAAATCGGCTGATCCGTTCTCGTATTATTTTGTTTTCTCAATATAGGGGTAGTGGCTTTTAAAACTTTTTTTTTAATAAAATAACAACAATTGCTCTTTTGCGATCAAATCTCTTGAGTATTTCTTGCTATTTTATTGCAATACCCTAGTACCCATGTTTAGCGATATATAGTTATTTATTTATAATGCCACGTCCCTTTGACTTATTCCGCCCACTTTTTCTACTGTGCTTGAAAATGACCCTACCCACATCTGTACCAAATTCCAATACCGTAGTACCCATGTTTACCGAGATATAGTGATTTGCAAATATTTCCCCATATACACCATATACCAGAGCTGTAAAAGAATGCAATCATTTGTGATTTTAAATCATGTGATTGATATTCAAAATGAATGCATTTATTTTTTTAAATCATTGATTGGGACTTGAAATTTCAAGAAAAGAAACAGAACAGAAAAGTTTATTCAATTCAAAAACTTTCTGTGTCAGGTGGGATTCGAACCAGGGTTCTCTGGCGTATGGGCCACACACTCTGCCCACTGCGAGTGTATATTGAAAACAGTATATTGAAAAGTGTCATGTGAATAAACTAGTTTTTTTATATTTATGTAGGTCTTTCTTATTTGATGACGTCACTTTGTATGGGAGGTAGAGGTAGCCTTCATTCGGTTGTGTCAAGTAAAAACTGAAAGTGCATCTTTAAAATTTAAGAAATTAGAATTTATAAAAGATTTTACAGTTTTTATGTAGCTACCTTGCATGGGAGGTAGGCGTGGTTTTCATTCGATTTGCCAAATTTCATTAGTAGAGTTTATATATAAAATCAGAGCTTATATGCAAAATTTTAAGTTAGTTAAAAGTTGCACTTTTGTGGAATTTTAAAAGATTTTATCATTTTGCTGACTTCACTATGTATGGGAGATAGGCGTGACTTTCATTCGATTTTGCCAAATTTCATTGTCGCAGTGGGAGTGGATTTCATCCGATTTTGCCATATTTCATAGTCAGTGTTTATGTTTAAAATCAAATGTTATATGCAAGTCATTTTAAAAATTTTTGTGGATTTTAAATAATGTAAAGTTTAAATAAAGGAACTTTGTATGGGGACTTGACTCATTTTCGAACTTTTTTTTTTATACATATTTTAGATAGAAGCCTTTACATACTATAAATCATATTTCATCATGACATCAAAATAAAGGCTGTGATCATGACAACAGACAGACAGACAGTTGGACCGACGGACTTTGCTTAATCTACTCAAGTGATCCTGCTGATCAAGAATATACATACTTATCTATGCTTGCCACGCCTTCCTATGGGCGTAAAAAACGGAGTGACAAAGTTAATATAATCCTTAGACATTGCGCGTGGAGGTATAAATAGTTTAAAAAAATGTTCTTCACGACCAAATTTTTTCTTGTTGAAAGTTAGTATGGAGTAATGTGTGTTTCCTGCAAACATTTTCTATCGCCTCAGAGTCGCCAGAGAATCGTTTGGTAGTTGAGACAATCGCCGGCGAGCTCATTTGAGAGTCATCCGGGTATCGCCGACTTTAAGCAGCTTAGGCTATAAAAGCGATTCGCCTGGAAGATTCGTAAACGAATCACCTGAAGGCTTCGTAAGCAATTCGCTGGGAAGATTCGCGAACGAATCGCCGAAGGGGGCCTTAAACGAATTTCTGGGAAGATTTGCGAACAAATCGTCGAGAGGGACTTAAGCGAAGCACCAAGAGTCCAAGTCATAAAGGGGTCAAACCATTCGGCATAACGGGTCCTCAGCGATATGTTGCGAAGCATTGTTGTTGAACGTAAAATATTGTTATATTTTAAAAAATTAAAATGCGTTGTTGCTTCTGAACGATAAGAAAATATTTACCATTGTTTCCACAAGTTTCAAAAACGATCTATCTTTCAACTATCAATGGAATCAGCGAAGGAAGATTTTGAAAATTTTTCTTGAATGGCGCATTAATCGCTTGGGCGATCATAAAGTGATCCATCTTCCAACGATCGCTGGAAGATTTTTAATATTTTTCTTGAATCGCACATTAATCGCTTGGGCGATCGAAAAGCGATCAATCTTCTAAAGAACCCTTGGGCAAATCGCAAGTGCATCGCAAAACCAGCTTCTCTCCCAATCGTCTTCGAAATGTTTGCAGGGTTGCATTCAAATTTTTTTTTTTTGTTAAAATAAAGTTCAAACTTTGACAAATTTTCAAAGAATACACAAATATTAGTCTGGCTTCTTATGTTATTCTTTTTCATTAATACAAATATATTACTTTCGGAATAAAATCTCTTTTTGTTCATATTCAACAAAAAATTAGTTGTTACTCTTGTCCTTACAAAATTGAAAACGTGGTTCCACTTTTGTGTTTAGTTTTTGTTCATTTTTATTTTTTGATTTATTTGATAACTCCTGAAGGGAAAAGGTTGCGAGGCGTACCTAGCGGATTCAGCGGAAAGCATAACCTTAAATTTTAGTATAAAAGGATTCTTAATATAATTTAAGGGGTCTTATATCTATTTTTTGCGAAAATTAAAGGTGTGTTTTATGAAAGGATTATGAAACAATTAAATATATTGATTTGAAAATGTCCGTATATTTTTTAAGAAGTATTTAGTTTACAAAAAAAGACACAGTTTCGGTAGTATCATAAGTCTGGACTTAGAATTTTTGTTTGATATATTTGTTGATGAATTTGTTGTTCCTGTTCATTTTTATGTTGGTTAAAAAATAAATATAATTCAATCTTTTGTTTAATAAATTGAAATAAATATTTCGGAATAATATGAATTTATTATTTTTCCTGCTATAAAGAACTTAAATATATTTAAAATTTTGTTGAAAATTTTAATTTTAAAAAACAAAATATATTTTTAATATGTAATAAATATAAAGTTAATTCAATAAATAATTCGAATTTATTATGATGTTTTAAAAAGTAATTAAGTTTTTAATAGCCAGTCTACAGTCTCCGTATATGAAAACCTGCATAGTAGTAATATATTTTTTTGTATTATTTATGTATTAGTTATTATATTAATCTTGCTGAAGATTAACAAAAACAATAACAAACAACAAAAACGAAAGAAATATATGTATGCAAATATTTCATACAGATGTATTAATTACAACAACACAAGCAGTTACTGAACAATATTCGAAAAACGATTCCTGATTTATATTATGGATTATATGTAGTAGCGCTGCGTTTTTAAATACCAAATATAAACTAATATAATGAACTATGCATCGTTTTCTCATATTGCAACGTCTTATTTTCTCAGGCATCAGGCAGACAAAGCAACACTACCCTAACTGATTGGAGACTGCCAGCAGACTGAAAGCTTCTTAGCAGCGCAAGCATTTATATACGTATACACTGCTTGTAAAGCTCTAAGAAAT
This sequence comes from Coremacera marginata, assembly GCA_914767935.1. Lineage (NCBI taxonomy): Eukaryota > Metazoa > Arthropoda > Insecta > Diptera > Sciomyzidae > Coremacera > Coremacera marginata. Next base: position 168,024,616 of record OU612043.1, on the reverse strand, counting down.
TCATAAAACGATTCTATTCAACAAACAACACGATGTTACGTTCGAGATTTCGGCACGAACTAAAGCAACAAGCATAAAAACGTCAGCAGCAACTGAATCATCTATGCATTTTTTTCATTAAAAATTGTAAATTTTTCTTCATTTCATTTGCTATCTCTTCTGGCTTTATTAAAGAAGTGAAAAAATCCAACGTTAGATATTCGTTTATGCACAAAATAGCTGATATTTTGGCATAAATTTTATCTTTGTGTGATGAATATTAAAGGCTGTATGTATACCTAAGTGTCCGCCAAAAATCATTAGCATCACCTTGAAAAAATTTGTGAAAATACCCCCATACAAACCACGCTGTAAGACGTAATTCTACGTCAAAAAATTTTTGGACGCCATTTCTTCACAATAATAAAAATCCTAAGGCCCCAAGAAAAAACTGGCGACAAAGATTCCTTAAAAACTAATCGGCCGATTGACTTGAAATGTTTGTGGCCCTTCACCAACTTATTTTTTAGGGATTAATATCGAGTTTTTTTTAAGGTCTACAAAATCGCATGCACCTACTTTAGCCCTCAAATAATAAGCATTTCTTTAAATTTTGACTACCGCGAGCCACCATTTTTTTATAAATCAAAAATTAAAAAAAAATCTATGCCAATCCCTAGTTTTGAGTTTAACAGGATTTTTTTTCAGATTTTCCAAATTCGAGATATACTGCCCACCAAAAGAGACCTATTTTATTGATAGCTTAGGAATTTTATTATAACGAAGAAATGACGTCACAAAAAAATTTTATTTAGCTATATACTTCTTTAAAAATATGCAAACATTTGTAAATCAATATCTTTTACCATTATTTCATACTCCTCTTATAAAGCACACCTTCATTTTACACAAAAATGGATATAAGTCCCCTTAAAAATATTTCATCTGAGCTGCTGAGAAAACATCAGCTTGTGCAAAGAACGCAGAAGGTCCATGAGAAAAAATCTAATATTTATTTTGCGACAAAAGCTCTAACTTCTCTTTCTTACTATATTTTATTAAGTTGAATTTAACCAATGAATTTGATGACTTTGCTTTTGATTTCTCACCCTCTTCCTTTTGACGTACCGCTGCAGTCACTGCATCTTGTAATGGGTGGTGCGCCTGCTGGACCAGCTGGCACCGGTAAAACTGAAACGACAAAAGATCTGGGACGAGCTTTGGGTGTCATGGTCTATGTATTCAATTGTTCCGAACAAATGGATTACAAGTCTTGTGGCAACATTTATAAAGGGCTCGCACAAACTGGCGCTTGGGGTTGTTTCGATGAATTTAATCGAATCTCAGTTGAGGTGCTTTCTGTGGTGGCTGTGCAGGTGAAGACGATACAGGAGGCAATCAAGGTGAGTAAGTTTACTGTTTGTACAGAAAATCCATAAATGTCTTAGAGTCAGACAGTGTGTGTGTGTGTGTGTGTGTATGTATTTATGGGCTGCTCTCTGACTTGTTATCCTTTAAGCACAAATTTTCAGAATTCACGATTACATTTTTTTTTGGATATTTTCTACATTTTTCACTGTACATTTTCCAGCTACAGAAAAAACAATTTATGTTTATGGGCGAGTTAATCTCGCTTGTTCCATCGGTTGGCATTTTTATTACCATGAATCCTGGATATGCTGGACGCACAGAATTGCCAGAGAATTTGAAAACTCTCTTTCGACCGTGCGCCATGATTGTACCTGACTTTGCACTAATATGTGAAATTATGTTAATGGCTGAAGGATTTCAAGAAGCACGTCTGCTAGCACGCAAGTTCATCACTTTATATACGTTATGTCGTGAGTTGCTCTCAAAGCAGGACCACTATGACTGGGGCTTGAGAGCAATAAAATCGGTATTAGTTGTGGCGGGCACGCTTAAACGCGATGATCACAGTCGTCCAGAGGACCAGGTAAGTTTCACCTACCAGCAGTTTTCTACATTTTAACTTGACTCACTTGGTAATTAGGTGCTCATGCGTGCTCTCCGCGACTTCAACATACCCAAAATTATCACTGAAGACGTTTCGATATTTATGGGTCTTATCGGTGACCTATTTCCTGCCCTTGATGTACCACGCAAACGTATCTTTGAATTTGAGAAGACCATTCGACGCGCCGTCAACGAGATTAAGCTACAGCCTGAGGAAGGTTTCCTCTTGAAGGTGGTGCAACTGCAGGAGCTACTCGAAGTGCGCCACTCTGTGTTTATTGTGGGCAATGCCGGTACGGGCAAAACGAAAATTTGGCAGACTCTACGCGAGACATACCGCATGCAGAAGCTGAAGCCCATCTGCAATGTGCTGAACCCGAAGGCGCTGTCAAACGACGAACTCTTCGGCATTGTAAATCCGGCGACGCGCGAATGGAAAGACGGTCTCTTCTCGTCCATCATGCGTGATCAGGCAAATATGCCGTCGGGCAGCCCTAAGTGGATTGTGCTGGATGGCGATATCGATCCCATGTGGATTGAGAGCCTGAACACATTGATGGATGACAATAAAGTGCTTACGTTGGCGAGCAATGAGCGCATCTCGCTCAAAAAAGAAATGCGTTTGTTGTTCGAGGTGGGCCATCTTAAGGCTGCTACTCCCGCGACAGTCTCAAGGGCGGGTATACTCTACATTAATCCGCAGTATTTAGGCTGGTCACCGTAAGTACTTAAAGCCACACCTCGTTACCAAATAGTTATAGTTAAAGTAAGCCTGTGTGCTCCGCGTTCTATATCTATTTTGCATAGCCTTGGATGGAAAATTAGCCATTGTGCATCGCCTAGAATGGGAAATAAGCAAAATCCTTTATAAATATACGAAAAATCATTAGAGGTGTAAATGATGTCAAATCCAGCTAATTTTTTGCACGTAGCATGACCTCGAGAAATGCTACTGCTGTTTTTATCGAAGGCGCTAAATTTTTTAGAAGAAATTCTTCATCTCTTTCCTTTCATCTTGTTTCTAACTCTGGAATTCCAAGATAAGCAGGCGTGGCAGGTATAGAAACGTATACATATTTTTTATCAGCATCACCTCCTGAGTCGACTTCCGTGTGTCCGTTGTCGTCTGTCCGTCTGTCTGACTGTCTGTCTGTCGACACAGTTACAGCCGTAATTTTAAAGCTATCGCGATGAAATTCAAAATAAAGCCTTTTTTTTTAAATTAAGATCAAGTTTGAAAATGTGCCAAATCGGATGAAAACCACGCCTACCTCTCATACAGAGTGACTTTATATTTAAAGTAAAATCTCTTAAAAATTCACAAAATTTAAGAAAATGCCTTCACATTTTGCACATAAGCTTCGATCTTCGATATCAATTCTGACTATGAAACTTGAAAAAATCGGATGAAAATCACGCCTACCTCCCATACAAAGTAGCCTTTTTATTAACGTTAAATCTCTTAAAAATCCACAAAAATTAAGGAAATGTTTTCAAATTTTGCACATGAGCTTTGATAATTAATATAAACCATCTCTATAATATTTGCCAAAATCTAATGAAAACCACGCCTACTTCTCATACAAAGTGGCGTTATTTTAAACTAAAATCTCTTAGAAATCCACAAAAGTTAAAGAAATGCCTTGAAATTTTGCACATGAGCTTTGGTATATAATATGAATCGTGTCTATGATATTGAGCAAAATCGGATGAAAACCACGCCTACCTCCCATTCAAAGTGACATCATCAAAATAGGAAAACTTTCGTAAATATATAAAACTGAATGTCATCGTGTCTGTCGTAGCTAAAGACTTCGAATATACTTGAATTCGGCTCGGGAGGGGGGGTTATTTTAGCTTCGGTACCCTGCCGATGCTTCATTCCTTACTAGTTTTAATTGACATAGCCACACAAATTTTAGATTTTTTTTTTTTATTTTATAAATTTTTTCAATTCTTAATTCGTTTTTGGTTTTTTGATTTTTTCTTTTTTGAACACGAATATTTCTGAAAATGTCACATATTTCAAATTAGAGAAAATAATGGGCAAAAGTTCCACATATGTATCTCATTAAAGTCCACGTATCACCTTTTACTTGATGTAAATTTATAAACAATTTAAAAAAATTTTTTTAAAGGAAAATACAGAAAAAAATTTGCAAAAGTAAAATTTTTTTAATTTTTATTCTAGTTATTCATTCCAGGTGCTTACAATGAAATTTATAATTACAAACAGGAATGAAACGATACCAGCCAGGTATCGATACTTTTACTCGATACTGTTGTGAGCACGAAAGTCGTTGGTCTCGTTTTCGCCCTACCATTAATTAATTAAAATTTTATTTTATAATCAAACCATCTGAAATGATTAATTCAATTATGAACAATTATAACAAACATATTTGCATATCTAAGTAACAGTAAGAGTCCGAGCGTGACGCAGTGTATAGTGTGTGGCCCATACTCCAGAGAACCCTGGTTCGAATTCCACCTGACACAGAAAGTTTTTCAATTCAATTAATTATTCTGTTCGGCCGTCATCTCTCTGCAGAAAATGGCAAGCCTCAGAGAGTAAAAACTGCCATGAAAATCTTATTGAGAACAAAAGTTGTTCGGAGTCGGCATAAAACTTGTAGGTACAGTTCTCGATCATTTGTGTTGAAACATTTCACAACACGCACAACACAATTGATCATAAGAAGCTCGGTCAAAGCCCTTTCAAGGGCTGAATTGCCCATTTTCGTTTTCGTTCGTAAGAGTCCGAGTCTTGTCCGAACAGAACCAATGCGGGTGGCGGTTGTCAGATTCACCGCGCAATACATAAAAATCTATGTTCCTAAAAACGCCAGAAAAGAATTTATTTTATTTTTTCTCCGTCAGCTGGTGGACCTCTCTCTGTGTTCAGTGTTATTTTCTTAGTTTTCTCATGAGCTAACGTTTCGTGTGTCTGTGTTGCATTCATGTAACTTCAAAACAAAATAAGAAATAATTATCTCCAAAATTAAGCATTCACACCGAAAAGTAACGCTGATCCGCCCGCCATCCGACAACTGCTCCTATTCTGGACGGGTACTCAGTGGATTTCATCGGGAGAGGCCCGTCATCCGCTACCCGCTTTGGTTCTGTTCGGGCTCTAAGCGATAGATTATATCATTTCACTCGGTTACCAACTCTACACCGTGGTGAAAATGTATGTATGTCAAAACAACGAAACAGCTGATAGATAAACTTACCACGCATTGGCTGTACAGCAAAGCCAGGGAACTTAGACTAAAAATACCTAAGTTTCCCTTTCCCTAGCGTTTTAGGGACAAGCGTTATATTGTACTACAGTGACCAGCGTGTCTTTTTATTCCTGAATCTTAACCACTTGCCTCCTGGACGCACTCAGCATTCCAGTGTCTAAATCTATATATATAAAAATTAAATGGTGTTCGTTGGTAATGGCATCACTCATGAACGACTCAACGAATTTGGCTGGGATTTTTTTTTTGGGGGAAAATTTACTGGAAAATTTAAAAAATCATGAAAACCCAAAGAAGTTTTTTTGTGTAGAAATTTTGTATTTTTTATGGTATGTGTCATACATCTCCGGAATGTTTTCACCGATTGCTTCGAAATTTGACAGAAAGGCTTACTACAACTCAGGTCAAATTTAATTTCATTCACACCACCTACTAAGGTGCTTATCAAAACTATACGACAGCAAACAAATTGTATTAAACATTCTCGGCAAACCTATGTTGATTACAGTTAGAAGAAAGCACAAACACAGCGCCTTATGAGCTTTCTTCATAAGGATATAACAATTGCTTCGGAACTGTTTATGACTCGCCAAACCGTCATTTTCCAAACTGATTGACTGCATTTGCTTGCAAGTTGGGCACATGATATGGTTGAATTCCTGGTTTTCTTAATAATCATTTGCTTATTACGCTCCGAAAGTATAGCTTAGCTTCGGGTTTTTTAAAAAGGAGGCAATAACGCAACGTGTACGACCAATTTTTCCTTAAAATTGTGAAAATTTAGCCCCTGGTCATTATATGCTAAAATTTTCACCCTTTCGTCTTTGGATAGCAAAGTCCCGCACGATATTTTAATCAACAAATTCTGGGATTAACAATTAATGTTTATATTCAGACTGACAATGACTGTCGTATAGTTTTTATACTCCTTCAAATCAGTGATAAGAGCTGATAAAGACACTCTTTAAAGTAGCACAGTTTGTTCTGTCATTCTGTGTTTGAGCTTTCTTTTGACTATTATCAACATAGATTTGGAGAGAGTGGATAAAGAGAATTAGTTTGGTGTCGTATAGTTTTGATAAGCAGCTTATAGGCGTGGTAAAACTTTAAGTATATGGAGGAAAACGGATTTGAGCTTATAACTCAGAGTTGAGTTACGATATTAACATGAATCTTTCACTAAATCTTTATTTTTTGTGCAAATCTTCTATATACATGTATAAAAATATATGTTTGTGTGTGTGTATGTTTGTATGTGGGTATGTGTGTATATCACGTATGAACTCAAAAACCGCCGAACCAATCTTTATGAAATTTTTAAGGATACTGAAGCAACATTCTGAGAGTGTTCCTGTGAAGTTTTGTGTTGATTAGAAGAGGAGCCGTGATGCCTTCCATACAACCCAAATTTGCCCAATCGCGCACAAACCAAAAAAACATACCAGACGGTTTTAACCGTAAAAAACTAAAATTTAGTAATTTTATTCAGATGGTTACTATCAGCGACTGTATAAAATAACGGCGTGGTCCCACTATATCTACGCCCACTTTTCAGATATAGTTTCAATTCCTGGGATGTGAACGTTTTGAAAGTCAAACTTGGTATGTAGGTGCTATGGCACCAAGTGGCGGTAACTTTATATATAAACTTTGCCACGCCTACTTTTACCACCCAAAAATCCATAGAAAAAATTCACTCAACTCTCTTTTGACACGGTAGTTACATTCCTAAGCAAAACGTGTAAAAAAATACAAGCGACATATGGTAAAATTAGAGATGTGTTTCAAAACTTTGGAAAATCGTATAAGTTTGAAAACTTTTAATTTTTGCCCACAAAACCGTGCAAAAAAGTAATGATTTCAATTAAACATAAAATTATAATAAGCAAAAACAATTAATTTTTATTAAAAAACCAAAACAAAGAGGATATAAGAGTACAACGTCAAAAATAAAGTTAGTGCACTGCAAAAATTTTAATGAAAATGAGTAATACAAATCAATTTTACAACTTTTCACAAGCTTGCACGCTTTGTTACAAATTTGGCCAAAAATGCTATTATCAGTAGAGACTTCTTTATTACTTATGAAAATCTTTTACTTATGACAATTTACACATGTCGTTCCACTGGTATCATTTTATGGGTTTTGAACGAGGGACGTGAAACTTTTTCAGCACCCCAAATTTTCGGTATAGCTTTCGAAATAAGCCCCACATCAATAAAACTCGGTACGAACTAACTATAAAAGAGTGGCCTCACTATAGCTACGCCCACTTGTAGGAGATACCGGGTATAAGCTAGTAATTTATATAAACTAAGAAAACATAAATCTGAATACTTATTGATTTTGAACTCAGTGAAGTAAATTTTTGTGTGAGTGATAGCTCACCGGTGTGAGAAGGTTGATCACACCGTATTGGGGAGAAAGTATCGATACCTACTACTTAGTGTCGTTCAAAAGCATAGAAACATACATAAATCAGCCAATTTTCTTGTTAGGACTAGAGAACAGTTAAAGCAACAGTACTTTCATAATTTTATGTTTATTTACATAAAAAAGTCACATTTGTCAGTACTCTATAAAAGCAACTACTTTTCAAAATATTTCCCCGATAAGCGATTTCCTCAATCATTGACGTTCGCTTCCGATTTTAAAAACAACCTCTTGCAAGGCTCAGAGATGAGGAATACATTCCAAGACACATACAACAAAAGAAAAACGAATTAGTCATTTCAGTCCTCCAACGGACTTTGACAGAGATTCTTTTGATCATTTTATATTCTGTTTGTCATTAAATGTTTCAAACGATCATCGAACACTGGACCTACAAGTTTTGTGCTGGCTTCGAACGACTCTTGTTCTGAAGAAGCTTTACATTTTATTTAAACATATTATTATATATGAAATCTTATTATCTTAATTTTTTTCTTATTTGTTTTATTATCATAAATATATTAATTTCTTGATGAATACAAAAGCTTTTAAGGTTGGCGCTAATATAATCAGACTTTTAATCAGAAGCGCCAACTTCAAAGCATTTGTATTCATCAAGAAATTAATATATTTATGATAATAAAACAAATAAAAAAAAGATTTCATATATAATAATATGTTTAAATAAATTATCAAATATGACCAAGAAATTAAAAGGAAAAGTATTTTTAAAATTATTCTTTACTTTGTAGTGATTTTGTAGTCGGTTGTTTTTTTTTTTAAAAAAATTTTTATTTCTTCCTTTTTAGAGAATATGATAAATTTTCGAAAAAAAGTATAAACAACATAAATAAAATTGTTCCGAAAAAATTTGTTCTATTAAAATCTGAAAATTTGTTGGTTATTTCAAATATCTGCCTCTTAAATTTAAATTAGATGTCACCTGTTTTGAAATTATTATACCCATTCTTGTAACGAGTTTTATTACCCTAGTGTCAATATTATTCGAGATATAGTGTTTTTCAAATATTGCCACGCCCCTTTGTTAAATAAGCGCCCACTTTCTGGAGCGTTGTTTCCAATAATTGTGCCTACCTCTGTACTTTATTTCAGTACCCCAGCGTCAATATTAACTGCGATAGTGTTTATCTAGTATTGCCACGCCCATTTATCGAATAGCGCCTACTTTTTTGACCATAATTTTTAATAATTCTGCCTACCCCTGTACTACAATAAATTTCAGTGCCCTAGTGTCAATATTATTCGAGATACACTGTTTTTCTAATATTGCCACGCCCAGTAGTCGAAATCCGCCCCCTTTCTTCACCGTAATTTTTACTTATAATGCCTACCCCTATACCAAATTGCAGTACCATAGTATCAATATAATTCGAGATATACTATTTTTCTAATATTGCCACGCCCATTTGTCAAATTACGCCCATTTTATTGGCAGTAATTTGTATTAACTGTGTCTACCCTTACACTAATTTTCAGTATCCTAATGTCCATATTATTCGAGATACAGTGTTTTTATAATATTGCCACGCCCATTTGTCGAATAACGCCCACTTTATTGACGATAATTTGTAATAGTAATGCCTACCCTTATTCTAAATTGCAGTACTATAGTATCAATATTATTCGAGATATACTCTTTTTCTAATATTGACACGCCCATTTGTAGAATTACGCCCATTTTATTGACAGTAATTTGTATTAACTGTGTCTACCCTTACACTAAATTTCAGTACCCTATTGTCCATATTATTCGAGATACAGTGTTTTTATAATATTGCCACGCCCATTTGTCGAATTACGCCCATTTTCTTGCCCGTAATTTGTTATAATTGTGCCTACCCCTACACTAAATTGCAGTACCCTAGTGTCAATATTATTCGAGATACCGTAGTATCTAGTATTGCGAGATCTATTATTGCCACGCCCAGTTCTCGAATACCGCTCACTTTGATACGGGCACCTCTATGCTTATGATATCTATCTGTTCCTCAAAAATTATGGCAATCAGGCATGTGGTTTAGGAGTTATCGATGTACATACATTAAAAAAAAAAAAAAAAAAACAGAGAAACCGACGAACTTGAGAACCTCCTCCTTTTTGAAGTCGGTTAAAAAGCAATTTTCCCAGATTTTGGGTATCCTCTCTTGACGCATAGAGTTCTCTTATTTATAACTAATTACTAATAACCTTTAATTCTGCATCTTAACAATATATGCGTTCTTCACGGGTTGCCCACAGATTTGTGTCATCTTGGCTGGAGACGCGCAGCGACATTATTGAACGCGGCACACTCACCACGCTTTTCGAGAAATATTTTCCCAGTCTTATGCAACGACACCGGGAGTTTCGGCGCACCACGCCCATCACAGATATGTCTATGATTCAAATGACTTGCCATCTGCTGGACTGTCTACTGAAGCAAAGTAGCACCACTAACTTGCAGCCTCTTAGTAAGTTAGAAAATCCACATGCTGTAAAAAATACAGAGAACTCAGCTGATACTGTGGCGCCAAAACTGGAAATGATTTTTGCCTATGCCACCATTTGGGGTTTTGGCTCTGCTTTGTATCAAGATCACATCGTCGACTGGCATCGCGAATTTCACAAATGGTGGACCAGTGAGTTCAAGGATCTCAAGTTTCCGGCACAAGGTACCATCTTTGATTACTATCTAGATGTGCATTTGCATAAATTTCAACGTTGGGATGCGTTAACAATCATGACGCAGTTTGAATTGTCCGACACAGAAGTGCCGCTACAGGTAAGTAACTTATTTTAATATCTTTTTATCCGAACTTATTTTGATATAATAACATTTCGTAGAACATTCTTGTGCCGACGGTTGAAACGACACGTCTCTCTTACTTCCTTAAATTGCTCATTGAACGTAATCTTCCTTGCATGTTGGTTGGCACTTCAGGCTGCGGTAAGGGTGCCATTTTCCGTGAAATATTCAACAACTATGCTAGCGCACAGGATCTAGAGTTGCTGCCAGTGACAGCAGCAGCATCCTTGAATACGACCACAACGCACAACCATTACACACAGTCGAATTCCTCAAGCAAACCATCACCCCCACTGTTGACCACAGTGCAAACGACACACTTCAACTATTATACCACATCGGAAATCTTTCAAATGATACTCGACCGTCCACTGGAGAAACGGTCCGGACGTTGTTATGCGCCAAGTGGTCCCAATCGTAGACTCATTTACTATGTCAACGATTTAAATATGCCAGAAGTGGATGAGTACGGAACAGTTCAACCGCACACAATCATGCGTCAGTTTATGGACTACAAGCAATGGTAAGTCATCAATTGAAAGTTGTCTGATTTGATGATATTAAATTATTGCTTAGACATAAATAAGATATATGGCTTGTAATATAAATTTCTTTGAAATCCAATTTCTAATCCAACATTTATAAAGCAATATTTTTTGGCAACCGAATCGAAATATTCAGAAAAGCTTCTTAATTTCAAATAAATTCTCGTAGAGCCTATTTTATTCAAACTACAGCAAATTTTTAACTGTTATTTCAAAATTGTGTAACGGTGCATGACACATTATGAAATCCAAAACTAAAATTCTTATTTCTTTCAAACCTTGTTTGACAGCACAATTATTTAAACAAATGTTTGTTCTAATGAATGTATAAAAGAAAAAAACCATAAAAAATGTTTCAGCTTTGATTGGATGGTGTTAGAATAATCTTTATATTCAACGTACCTCAGCAGATTTTGTACAGTTGAGTTTGGTTTTATATTTGATAGCAATTATTTATTTCTTTTAAAATCTCTAATATTTAAAGCTGGCAAAAGATATCTTTGGTGGCAATATTTAAATATTTCTAAATATTTTTAAATTGGCCTGAACTTTTAGCAATTCAGTGAACTGATATTAACTTATACAATTAAATATCAACTTATACAATACATTCCAACTAATCAGTCACAAAGCGTGTATAAGTCGCTCTTTAATGTATTTTTTTTTTTTTAATAACCAATCAGTAATCCAACCAGTAGTCAGAAACGATGTTTTTGAGTGGTTAACGTTGGCAATGAGATGCGATACTCATTACCGCGCAAACTCATTTTTCTCAATACTCGTGAAAAAGATAGTTCCTTTCTTATGCGATAACTTTTTTATGCAATCGTCATCGGACAAACCGCTTTTTGAACAGAAAAAATGTATGACAAAATCTAGGTTTGCATACAAAGCTGCTTCACTGACTCCACATTTTTGCTTGCGGACGTCTTCTTCAAATGGCAATAGTTTTTGAATAAATCATCGTACGGCACCATTTCAGAGCTCATTTTAAAGGGAAAGAATAGGAATATTCATGATAAAATCAAAATAAAATAATTTAAAAATTGTTGTGCAACGTTTATCCAACTTCAAAAGTAGCCAACTTTTCGTGTACGTTACCTCAAATATATCAAAATCCTGAAATGATGAGCCAATTCTGAGCACGAGTTCGAATTTTACGCAAAAAATTTCTTCGAAAAAGACTGGCCAATACTAACGCAACCCCATTATTTGCATACCATTATTACTGATGCACATATAATTATTTCCTATTGTAGATTAAAGGCTAACTGCAAGTTTTGTAGATAACAGTAAATTTTGAAAGCAAAGGACAAGCAAATTTTTAGTTCACCTATTAATTAGGCAACAAACAATTTTTCTGCATACTTACATTTTACCGTTACCGAAGTTGTACGCTTAAAACGTTGTACGTTTTTAAGTCACATATAATATTTCGCAGACTGTATAGTTTTCCTAAATTTACTTCCATCTGAATGGTCTTACTACCACCTTTGCACCTTTTAGATAAAAAAGGCGAAGGATTCAAGTATTAAAAAACAGTATTCCCATCTTTGTGTGATACTAAGCTGAAGGAAGGTATTTTTGTTGGATCGGATATCCAAAGTCTTATGAAAATCGATAACTTCGATGGAAAACGGACTTCTATAGAACTGGTAGCATGGGTATAGTTAAAAGTAGTTATTAGAAACTTCTAAGGAAATCATAGAAGTCTCAATTATGAAGATATAATTAACAATATACTCCAAAATATCCAAAGATAAGGTTGCTTTATGAGTCTCAAAATGCACTTCCTTCATATGAATTTAAGCTACATTTCTGAAAACTTTGGAGCTGTTAGTGAGGAACAAGGAGAAAGATTCCATCAAGATATGAAGGAAATGGAGCAAAGGTATCAAGAAAAGTGGAATATTAGCATCATGACTGACTACTGCTGGATGATTTAGCGTGATGATCTAAGCTGGACTCATTTCCACGTTTCCACAAGTGTCTTTAATATTCTAAAATGTTAATTATGGCATAAAATTGTAGAAAATAATATTAATAATATTATTTTTCTTCTCATTTTGTTTTTTACCTGAATACACAATTTTTTTAAATTTCCATAAATGTGAATTGTGACAAATTCTGATGTGAGAGAATAAAGCTACATAGCAGTTACTTTGGAATCAATTGAAAAGTGAACTAGTTCATTTCTAGCGTAGTTCGAAGTAGCTTTAATAAAGTACAAAAGGCGTTCAGTGTAGAACAGTTCACTTTGCATTTGTTTTCAAAAGCTTTGCTTTTTAATGGAATCTGATCACACGTTGTGGCAAAATACGCGTTGGTATTAAAAATGCGTTGGGGTCGAAAACGCATTCTGGCTATTTATTAAAATTAGCTGCGCACAAGACGGAATCGATTGTTGCTCTGTGAAATCATTACAGTTTAAGTTCATAAAAGAATAAACCAGAAAAATCAATAAATTTCTTCTTTAATAAATCTTGTGGATGGAAAAGATCGTGCAAATCAGGTTTTTAGAACCGTTGCTCCAGTACACTAAATTTTTACAATTTTAAAATGTTCACTTAAAAACTTGAAAAAAAATAACCATTCTTAGGCTACTGCGAAAGCAACCAGTTTCAAAATGCTCCTTTCAACTATCCTTTCCTATGACATCAACTCGCAAAAAGTTCAGTTTGTTTGTTCAATATTAACAGATATTGTATCAGTAGAGAGATAAAACGAAGGATAACTCTTGCCAACAGGTGTTACTTTGGGCTCAGTAGGCAATTGAGAAGCAGAGCCCTCTCTCGACGAACAAAAGTCACGGTCTATAAGTCACTAATCATGCCCGTCCTGTTATATGCAGCACAAACCTGGACGTTTACCAAATACGATGGAACGATGAGCTGTATGAGCTATACACCGACATCGACATAGTAAAGCGCATAAAAATCGAGCGGCTTCGCTGGCTACGTCATGTTGGGCGGATGGAAGACGACGCTCAGGCGAAGAAAATATTCGATTCGGTATACAGCGGCGTACACCGCAGAAGAGGACGACCGCATCTCCGTTTGAGGGACCAAGTGGAGGATAACCTGACGAAACTTGGAGCTTCCAACTGGCTCCAGCAAGCGCAAAACAGAAATGGCTGGCGCAATTTCTTACAACAGGCAGAAAGCGGCTTACGGTTGTAGGCGCCATCTAAGTAAGCAAGTAGTATAACTGGTACTGGTACTTTTGGGAACTAGTTCAGAACTATTTCAAATTTGGTCCACTTTTCATATTTATCTTTTATTCAAAAAAGTTAAAATATAAGAGTCTTCTGAGAATTTTATTCCTAAAACAATTATATAAAAGTTTTTAAAGAGACTTTTATTTCAAAAAGTCAGTGATAAGTGTTATGTGAGACTTTTATATTTAAAGAATAACTCTTATTAATCAGAATTATCTAATAAGAGTCAAAATTAAAAGTTATAAATAACTCTTATTTACAGATCTATTCTGCGCGTTACCGGTAATAGTAATCTTGTTACCGAAATTTGTTACCGATCTTAGTATTCGGTATCCTAAGTAACGCTTTCAAAAGCCGTAAGCTCGTTTAAGAACAAATAACACTCTTTCCTTGCATCGGGCTGTTTTGCTTGTTAACACCTAAGGAGATGGTAACAATATTCACTGGTAACGCTTGCTTGGAGAATACCAAAAGGATATGAATGTTACCAAAAGGTGAATTTCTTCTGTAATAAAATTAACGTTACCGCGACAGAATCGTTCTGTTAATAGCATTTATTTTTGATTATTAATGATAACTTTTTGTGAAAAAGTCAAAAAAGTTCCAACCTATGGGTTAAGGTATCCCAGAGCCCCATTAACCAGCACTCAAGTCAAGTCAAGTCAAATAAAAAATTCCAATTCATAGGGCTGTGTAAATCTGTTGTATTATACTGCCAAGTGCGGCGAATTTTTTTGTTGCTTATTTTTATTTAAACCTTTCGTTACATCGGTTTTATCCCCATTTAATTCGCTGTATTGTTATATATGTAGCTAGAGAAGTTTCACTTCAAAAACTATGTCTACGGCTACATCGAAAAACAACAAAACTTACGGCCTTATTCTAGTGATTGAGAATTTGTTTCACTCTTTGAGATCTATACTACGATGTATTGCACTTACCTTTGTTTCTAAAAATTGTGACGAACCTTATGCCGAGGTATCACTCGCCGCTGCCCAGGGTTCGTTCACAAAAATTTATTACACGATGTTTGAGTTTAAATTCTTAATTCTTTTATTGTATTTAAAACAATCAGAAAGTTCACAGTTTTCACTTGTTCTTAATTTATTGTTGTGTAATTTGCCTTAATGTTCTTTACTTATGGTAAAGTTCCTTAATGTGTGCACCATATTTATCCTGGCTTAGGCGTACTTTCCCGATATCACATCCAGTCAGCTGTTAGGAAGACAATGAATCGTTATCCACTACGGCTTAACGCGTAGGCTGGTCTTAGGAAAAATGAATCGTTATCCACTATGGCTTTACGCGTAGGTAGGACTTTGATAAAGGAATCGTTATCACTATGGCTTAACGTGTGGGAAAAGGTTTGCAGGAGCTTATTAAGTATGACTTACCAGTTTGGCCGCTGTCGCGTGAATGAATTTTTATTTGCTGCTCGTTGTCTAAGTCACCCCAGCTTACTTGCACAGTTGCACAATGTGGTGAGTTTACGTTTCAGCTGTTTCGCTGTTTTTGACATGTGTTTTTCCACCTCGGCCTAGTGTTCGCCTAGTGTTCGCAATTAACTAAGGTGGCTGCTGCTTACTTAGCTGCTTATAGTAGTTGTAGTACTATGTTTAAGCAAACAAAAAATAAGGTAGCAATCTTCAGCGTATGTACATAGTGTGGGGTGAAAACGAGTTTAGCGACTTTTACCTTTACAAAATAACAAAGGTGCACTTAGGCTCGCCTTTGTGTGTAAAGCTTCTGACCGCCATTCACTTGGGAGTGGCCAGAAGTGATTCCTTCTGCCTGAATAAATAAAGCAGCTCACAACCTCCGGCCCTTATGGCCAGGTGTTCCCTGGGTAGCCTACGGACATCCGTTCGGAAGCGAGCTAACGTGAGAAGGCTGAACGTAGTTAACCGTAAAAGGTCGATAGGACCTGTTAAGTTCCCACTTCGGACTTATAACCATCGCATGGAAATCTATCAAATAATTGCGATAAACATGAATTAAAACTTTATGATATACTCTCCAAGGAGTACCTGTGTCGCAGTAAATCCCCCTGCTTTGGCAGCATGCACATCGGATTTGGAAGTGCAAAATTCAAGTTTTGATCAATTTATAGCTGAAACCTCAACAAAACCTAATCCCATCGATTTCAAAACGAGAACCAGAACTGCCACTTGGAACGCGAGAACGCTGAATGGTGACGGAAAACTGGAGCAACTAACAAAAGAGTTCCACAGGCTCAAGTTTGAGATACTTGGCATAAGCGAGACTTACTGGACCGGTCATGGAGAGTTCCCTCAAACGACACGTTGCTATTTTCTGGGCGCCAACAAGGTGATGTATGCAGAGACGGTGTAGACCTGCTCTTAAGCAAAAAAGCTAATAAGGCGGTTTTAAGCTGACTCCCAATAAGCGAGCGTATAATAATGGCGCGATTTCGTACACGCGTCAGAAATATCTCTATCATCCAAGCCTACGCTCGAACGGAAACCAGCAATCGAGGCCCTATGCTCCGCCTAGAAGCTCGAGGAAACGATGATGATGATGATGATGATGAAAGTTAAGGAAAATATGACGTTTTGACGGTTTTTATGACGGTTTTTTTTTATATGTTATTAGCCCTGCTTAGATATTGTACGTCTGCGGAACGTATGCTTTTGAAGCAAAACATTAAGCTCTCTCTTCCGATAAGGTTATCTAAGAGTGGGGTTTTAAAAAGGAGCATTTTACTTTTTTCTATACAAATTGAAATAGTACCGCAATCTCGGGCTTCCTATCTTAATTCCTGACAACTCCGGATCTGCGGAAACCTTTCGAGATTGAACTTCCTAGCGTCACTACCATCTCTGAATAATTATCTTCTGTGCTAACAAATTTTACCACATCATTACTTGGCGTCATCCACTTCAAAACTGGTTTTAGGTATAGGTAAACCACTAAGCCAAAAACCAATTAAGCTTTTTTTTAAATTTGAAAAAAGTCTATGGAGACAATAAGCTCATGTTACGACCCACATATCGGAAACACGGATATCTTTTTACCAGTTACCATTTTTTTTTCTTTTTTTAGCTTTGAATCAACAATAATTTTTTACAAAAAATCAACTAAACTGCAAATCTTCTCACATAGGTACGATCGTCAAAGGCTTTTCCTGAAAGACATACGCCAATGCCAGTTCGTAGCCTCTATGAATCCCACAGCGGGCTCCTTTACAATTGATCCACGCCTGCAGCGACACTTTTGCACTTTTTCACTAGCCTCACCATCAGAAGAGACTCTCCAACGCATCTTCGGCAGCATATTGAGCACTCATTTGAATAACCCACAGCAAGGCTTCAGCAAGGAGGTAAGATCTGTTTGCACAATGTTGGTGCACGTTGGTATCGCGTTACATCGTCGTGTTGAGTATGCTTTTTTGCCGACCGCAGTCAAATTTCACTATCTCTTCAATTTGCGAGACTTGACTAACATATATCAGGGTCTCATGAATAGCATGGGTGGCGGCTTAGTTGGCAGTCCACAAGCAGGTAGTGGTGCTTTTTGCACGAAGCCCAACGAATTGATTCGCTTATATGTGCACGAGGCTTATCGTGTCTATCATGACCGCCTGGTCGACCCTTACGACATCAAATCATTTAAGTCTTCCATTCGGGACATCTTCAAAAAAGATTTCGAAGACTTTGACGAGGATTTTGTGTTTGCAGAACCCTTGATTTATAGTCACTTTGCTCAATCATTGGTCGACCAGAAATACATGCCGCTGCGTAGTTGGGAGCATCTGAATCAGCTGCTGATGGAGGCACAAGCCAATTATAACGAGGTTGTGGGCTATATGAATCTTGTTATGTTTGAGGATGCAATGATACACGTTTGCAGGTTTGTTAGAAGATAAGATACTTTGAACTTTTTAGAAAAATGTAAATTCAAAATTTTACGCACACTTTCAGAATTAATCGCATACTCGAAAGTCCACGCGGCAACGCTCTACTCATAGGTGTAGGTGGCTCAGGCAAGCAGACGCTGGCTCGTCTAGCTGCCTTCATATCCTCATTGAGCGTCTTTCAGATACAGCTCAAACGTGGTTTTTGTCTACAGGACATGAAGGATGAAATCGCAGCACTCTATATGAAGGTCGGACTTAAGAATGTAGCATCAATATTTCTTTTGTCTGATGCCCAGATACCCGATGAATCTATATTGATGCTGGTTAACGATCTGCTGGCTACAGGCGAAATACCGCAACTATTTAGTGACGATGAATTTGAGACGATCGTCAATGGCATCCGCAATGAGGTGAAGCAGAGTGGCAGTCTTGATACGAAGGATAATTGTTGGCGTTTCTTTGTGGAGAAAGTACGACGCCAGCTGAAGGTAGTTTTGTGTTTTTCGCCAGTTGGACAGACATTGCGTGTACGAGCACGCAAATTTCCTGCCATAATAAGTCGAACATGTATTGATTGGTTTCACGAGTGGCCAAAATCGGCTTTGGAATCAGTTTCGCAGAAGTTCCTAAGTGAAATTGCTGATGTTCTGCCGGTGAGTGACAAATTAGTGAATATAATAAAAAGTGGCCCAATAAGAAATAAGATAGTAAACCTCCCTTTAATTCGAGAAGCATTAACTGAGAAATGTGTGGTGGGAATATGATTAGGGTGACCCAAACAATACTAGATATCGGATGGACCTGTAATGTCATCACACATGTACTATCGTTTGTGTGCAAAAAATCAAACAGGATAGACATGTCCGATGGAAGACAAAAATATTTGACTTTTCTGTCGGTCCATCCGACATGTAGTATCTCTTCTATGCATGTCAATCCAACTTGGTGCATTTTCTCATTCGACTCAAATTTTTCAGAGAAGCATATCTCGCGCAAAAAATTACTTATGTAAGCAATGTTGAATTTTGGAAAGAATTTTTCGATATATACAGCTGTGTTCAAAATAATAGTAGCGGTTGTTTGTTAATTATAAAAGCCATTTTTGTGTTGTGCCCAATACTTTTAAAAAATGTATTTTGTTTTTAGAATAAATAGAATACAGTTATAATAGTTAACAAGGCACAGTCTTAAAAATAATAACAGAGATTAAGAAAATAAAAAATTTCCCAAAAAAATAATTGTTCAAAAAAATAGTAGGAAAAACTTATAACTTCTAATACTAATTATGCATCATATGGAAATTAAAAAGTTAGGTATGAAAATATAAACTGGTCATAGTATTTTGTTGTGTATCCCTTATTTTTTAAAATAGCTTGACATTGGCGTGAATGGAGTCAACTGCATGGAGTCAACTAAGTCCTGGCATCTCTTTTGGAGTATTTGGCTTCAAGCATCCCTTACAGTTTCCCATAGCTGAGTATTATTTGTTGGTTTTACTTCTGACACTTTCCTTTTAACAACACTCCATAGGTTTTCTATGGGATTAAGGTCGGGTGACTGAGCACGCCACGCCATAACCTCAACCCCATTGACCCGAAACCAATCTTTAGCTTTTCTGCTAGTGTGTTTCGGGTCATTGTCCTGTTGGAAAACCCATCGGATTGGCATTTTATACTCGGCATAAGGGAGCATTACATTTTGGAGTATATCTCCGTAAATGTGCTGGTCCATCATTTGTTTTATTAAGTGTATTGGGCCTACACCTTGGTGTGAAAAACAGCCCCAAATCAATATTTTTGAGTCATCGTGTTTAACGGTTTTTTTTTTATTGTGGAAGGTATTCAGTATTTGTAAGCCGACGGAAATTACATCTGGAGCCCGTTCCACCGAATAGAACAATTTTGCTTTCATCCGTCCAAAGGATGTTGCGCCACTTTTCAAAAGGCCACTTAACAAGATTTTTAACAAAGTATAGACGGGCTGCAATATGTTTTTTGCTTAAGAGTGTAACTTTTCGGGGACTTCATGCAAATAATTGTGTTGCGAATAGTGACCGCAGATACAGGAAGCTTAAGCTCTTTTTGATTGGGAAGGGTCAGAAGGCAGAAGGGTCAGGCTTGCTGAAACGTACAATACGCCTTTCGTCTGCAATTGACGTTTTCTTTTTTCGACATCGAGTTTCATTCTTTGAACTGAATTTTATTGCATTAGCAATCATCGGAGCTGTACACCCTATTATTTTTTGGATTTTTTTTGTACGACTTTCCATTTTTTCTGAGATTTAAAATAATTTCTCTCTTTTCATTTTTACAGTGCGCGAGTAGCGCGACCCACTAAAAGTGTAAAAAAAAGCTTTTTATTTTCCTCATCATCATCCTCATATCCTGACTCGGTTACCTCTTTTTCCAGGCTCGCCTCCATGTCAGTTTAGGGCGTCCCCTTCTTCGGTTTCCTTGCGGGTTCCAGTCGAGAGCTTGGCGGCATTCTTCGATGGGTAGTTTACGCAAAGTGTGGCCTATCCAGCTCCATTTCCCCAGTTTGATCGTTTGCCATATCGGAAGCATGTCACATTTTCTAAGCAAGCTGTCATTGCTTATAGTGTTGGGCCACCAAATTTTTAAAATGTGGCGAAGACAACGGTTGACGAAGCTCTGTATTTTGCTGTTTAGCGCCTCGGTCGTGAGCCAAGTCTCGCAACCATATAAAAGAACTGACAGCACGTTGGAATTAAAAAATACGGAGATTGGTATAGATAGAGAGTAGAGACGAGTTCCAAATACTTCCCAGTTGGGCGAAAGCACATTTAGCTTTTCCTATCCTCGCTTGTATGTCTTTTAACACCCTGTTGTTAGGGGATAGGATGCTGCCGAGACATTGCAAGTCTTCTAGGTACTCAATTGCTTCCGTGCCGATGTTAAGGCCTGAGTTAATGTGTGTGGGGTTGACGCTCATCGCTTTTGTCTTGTTGATGTTGATGTGTAGATCAGCTATCTCGGAATTGACAACGAGGTCGTTCAGCTTTTGTTGCATATCTGAGTTGTTGACGGAGAGAAGACATATGTCATCGACATAGTCAAGATCCTCAAGAGTATCTGCAAAGTTCCAGAAAAGACCCCTGTTCTTTCCGTGGACAGTATCGTAAAAGATCTGATCGATGACAATTAGACACAAAAGCGGAGAAAGCAGGCAGCCTTGCCGTACGCCGGAGCTTGTGCCGAAAGGTTCTCACAAAATGCCATTATGTAGCACTCTGCATCTGAAGCCGTCATACTGGAATTTTAAAAGCGCTATTAGTTCACTTGGCACGCCTCTCTTCACGAGTGCTCAGCAGATAGAATGTCGCGAGATGCTGTCGAAGGCTGTGGTGTAGTCAATATAGGCGAGGTGAAGTGACGTTTGCCATTCGTTGCCCTGGTCGATGATGATCCTTAGGGTGTTGATCTGGTGTATGCAGGAGCGGTGAGCTCGAAAACCGGCTTGCTGCTTCATTATTGTTCCATCCAGGTGTTCGGAGATGCGATTCAGCATTATTCTTGTAAATATTTTAGATGGAATCTACAAGATCATAACTCCTCTGTAGTTGTTACATAGTGAGAGGTCACCTTTCTTTGGAAGTTTAATTAACACTCCCTGCAGCCAATCATATGGAAGATTTACATCGCTTCAAATCGCATTCAACAACAATTTAGCAGACACTGTTGCATCGGCTTTTATGACCTCTGGAGGGATATCGTCAAAGCATGGTGCCTTGTTGCTTTTTAATTGTTTAATAGCCGCAACGATCTCCGATAATGATGGTGGGGAGGGGTTTAGCCTCGCTGCTGTTGTAGGCACTGCGGCCGTATCGCTGTTGGGTGTTGTTGTTGGCGAGTTCAATATGCTTTCGAAGTGCTCGCGCCATCTGCTCAGTTGTTCGGCACCAGATGTTAGTAGGGCTCCTTCTTTCGATTTAATGGGACAGTCAATGGGTAGGGACTTGTTGGTCAGCTTTCGGCTTATGTCATACAAGGATTTAGTGTCGTGTCTACGAGCAGCAAACTCTGCTTGCTTGATTAGGTTGTTCAACCACACGCAATAAATCAACTTAATCTTTAAATAATTGATTGATCTTTTAGTTTGATTGTATACTTTTTTAAGCTTATCTTGCTCGCTACTATTTTTTTAACAGCTCTGATCTCCACTGAAATTCTTCTGCAACTGATAGTTCGTATTCTTACAACAACAATTTTGTAATTTGTACAACTTTTTTATATTTTTTTAATTGTGCACATGTGTTGCAACTTTCTGCAAATTAGCTAAAAATTGTGCTTATTGGAAGTGGAAAAAACTCCGTGGAAGTAGCTTGTGCATTAGCACTACTATTATTTTGAACACAACTCTGTATATAGAAGTCTCCCGGAGATTTAGAAAATATATAGTAAGGAGTACAAAAATGATTGTTACAATCAATGCGTTCGCCATTTTTTTGCTGCAAAATATCTAGTGCGCTCGTTGTTCAATCTTTGAAAACTATAAAATAATGAAGTCCATTCGACATGTGCAACCGTATGGGACCAACGTAAAAAGTGCTGTTATTTTGTTGAATTATATGTTCATCCGACAGGTGGTATCGCTTTGGGGGCCTTATTGTATAGATACCTTTTAAATTTGAGGTTTCTATGGGTCCTTACTTAGCAAATCAGAGTAAATTTTGCGTTTCCACTTTTTTTTAAATCTATCTGTTTGAGGGATGCGAAATCGCCGAATTATTTGCATTGCTCCCATGAGATAAGCTTGCCTTGTACGAAATGAACAATCGTCCAAAACTGCGTCTAATCACCCAAATTTAAATGAACAATAGCCCAAAATGTTGGGTATTTATTCATAATGAATATTTGTTCAAAAACACAACGAACGATCTCAAGACTATACTATAAAAATACTGAAAAATAAAGATGGCATTTTTTTTGACCCTTCACTCGTCGTATATACCGCACCCTAAATACAAAACAGTCACAACTCGAAATTTACAAATTTTTACTTTTTAATGTAAAACTATTCGTAGTAATCATATACTTTGACTGTAACTCATCAAATACATTTTGTACAAATCTTCTTTTTCTATAGTTTAAAAAGAAATGTTTTGCCTCATTGCATTATATAGAGTTCCTTCAAAAATAAAATTGTTTTTTGCTTCACCTAGAAATTTAAAAATTTTGAGTTGTGACTGTTTTATATTAAGTGTACTTTGCATGTTATGCACTTTTGACGGTTTACTCTTTTACGAAATAAGCAAAACGTAGAATAAAAAAGAATAATTTTTGCAGATACACCCACTTTATCTTAATCAGAAGAATATATTTACACACCTTTTCTGAAATCATTATTTTTTTTTTAATTTCGAAGACAAAGTGACCTACAAAATTGGTAATACCTCAAATGAGTACAAAAACAGTTTTATCTTCAAAAGTTCAAATTGAATTTTGATGGTTAATAATTCTTTATACGTAGGTTTTAGATATTTCGTAAAAGGGTGTACCATCAAGAACGTTTAATAAGTATGTAAAGTATTACTATATCGACACTTCAACAGTTAACTTTTTGCATAAACTTACATTTTTGGACTACTTTAATAAAATGAATTGTCGGCCAAAAAGTAACGTTGGGCGATTATACATTCTCCAAATTTTGGGCAGACGTTCATTATGAGCAATCGCCCAAAATTATATTGCGTCAAATCGTCCAAATTGAAATGAACAATCGCCCAAAAATGTTTAGCCCACTTTGAGCGATTTTCTCTTGGGTGATTATTTGCACAGCCCTATAGTTTTAATTTGGACGCGGTATCTCATTAGATTAAAATGGTCATGTTATAACCCATTAATTCCTATATTTAAGAAGTGGTTTAAAGAATTTTGACTTAATATATCCTAGCAATTGCGTTTTTTCCTTTTTTAAGTAGTAGGTATACAATTAGTTTTCAATACACTGTCTCTTAATCAATGTTTAAGTTCAGCCCGCATTAGGTGCTCTACCTTGAAATTAATTTAAATGACTCACAAACAAAACTAAGCACAGCTTCTTCAGTTAATCACAATTACATGATTTCCCTTTTATATTTTGTAACTTTTTTCCTCTTTACTTTTATCTTATTCCTTGCAGCGCTATATAATCGCACCCATTGCCTGCTTTATGGCCTACGTTCATGGCACGGTGAATCAGATATCAAAAATTTATTTGCAAAATGAAAAGCGCTACAATTACACGACACCGAAAACCTTCCTCGAATACATATTCCTCTACCGGAAATTGTTGGTGGACAAAAACGGTGAACATATGCGACGCATTCAAAGGCTACAGAGTGGCATGGCAAAGTTGGCTGAGTGTGCACGTCAAGTGGACACACTTAAGGTGAGTGGGGAGAGTGGGACTGAGAGTGGTATAGCACCAATATAAAACTGCCATCAGCTTATATTGACGTAACCCACTCGGTCGAACATGGCCATGGCTGGCAGCAAAATCGTAGGAAATCGGCTGTTGTTATTGAACTTTTTTTTCGGTCCTTTTTTGTTTTTGGTGTTTCGATGCCATCACGATAGGCTTGCATTCAATTAGTTCACTTAATTGAATTGTTGGTCACTGAAAGCAGTTTTGTTTTTAATCTTTTATCTAACACGTACTTCCACCCGCAAAGCAATTATCAAACCTTGGCGTTTTAACTCTCGTGGCTTTAATTTTGAGGATACGAGGTCACAAATTAAGGCATTACAACTTTTTAGACAATAGCTATTTTCAAAAACGAGTTAGATAAGAATTTCGAGCTATTTTCAAACTTTCTATTAGATGTTTCGAGCTTTCAAATTTTTTCAAAAAATAGAATTTCCTTTTCTTGTAATTCTTAAAATACACCAGCTAAATTTCAAGTTCAATTATAGAAAAAACAGAAGGCACAGGAAATTGGAGCTATTTTTGTGCACTTTAGTGGTATTAAAGAGCTGTGTATAGCCCCCGCCATTATCCGGAATACCGAGAAAAACGGCTTTTTCGTGTTAGAATTTGAACCCAATTTCTAAAAACTCTAACTCTTTCAAAAAAATATTTGCACAGAACTTTCGAGCAATTTTCGAGCTTTGCTTACCAAACTTTTTCGGAAAACCAAAAAAAAAAATGTATGTGCTAGAATTTTACCCCAATTGCCCCAAAAACAATTTACATGGGAAGATATAATTTCTCACTTTAGCCATTCCCAACCATTTTCTTGGAAATATTGGGAAATTTTTTAATTTTAAGGAAAATCAAGATTAAAAAATTTAAGGTATCAGTAACGATAATATCTCAGGACACCTTAGAACACCAAATTTACTACATATGTTATTAAGGTTAATAACTCGGTTAGTAGAAAAAGTTACCACACCCCCTTTTACCGCCCACATTTGGCAAGCTGCTCTAAAAATGAGCGTAATAACACTATAACTATGCCCACTTTTCAAGCATCATTATAATTTCTGGGGCCCTACTCTCTATTGCGATGCGACAAAAAAAATTCGCGAAATTGATTTGATTGTACGGATTGGCGTACGCAACGCATTTCGTTTTCGCATCACATTGATTGGCGCATTGCAATACAGATTAGGGCTCCAGAATTGTACGTGTCTTGATAGGGAAACTTGATGTTTAGGTGCTATGAGTCCAAGTGACGGTCACTATATATATATAAATTTTGGCACACCTACTTTTAACACCCACCAATATTTATAAATCGTTCGTGCGAGTTGCTCTTTCCTCAGATCTCAGGAACGGTAACACCTAAGGCCAGCAAATGTAAAACATCTGTTAATGAGGTTAATATCTAGTTTTATAAAAAAAATTTTGTATACCCATTTTTAACCGCCCACAAATCGTATTCGACTAAAATTTTGTATTAAAGTTCGTATGTTTACTATCGGCAACTGTACTAAAAATGGCGTAGTCGCACAATAAACACTTTCACTTTTAAACAAACTTCCTCTACAGAGTTTGTTCGACTTCAGGCAAATTTTCCACATATATACTTTGGAATAACGAGCAGTCCGTAGCCTAGAAAATTGCGCGGGACTTAGCAGAAGACATGGCACTTTAATTTTAACCGAACTTCTCTTACGTACGACCGTACGACGTCAACCAAATTTGTCGAATATATTCTTTAGTATAGTTTCTTTTGAGCCCTGGATCAATTCCCACCTGACACAGAAAGTTTTTTCAATTGAATACATTTTTCTGTTCGTCCTCTTTGAGGAAGAGGTGACCTCTTTGCAGACAGTGGCAAACCTCAGAGAGTAATAAAACTGACATGAAAAGCTTCTTGAGAACATAAGCAGTTCGGAGTCGGCATAAAACTTGTAGGTCCAGCTCTCGATCATTTGTGTTCAAACATTTCACAACACGCACTACATAATTGATCATAACAAGCTCGGTCAAAGTCCTTTCAAGAGCTGAAATGGCCATATTTATGTTATCTGTAGTCTGCAAAATTTGGCGGGATTAAATAGAGGGCGTGGCACTTAAATTAAGAACCAACTTCCATACGGTTTGTCTGACTTCAGCCAAATTTTCCACATACATTTTTTAGAGTACTGAGCAGTCCGTAGTCTGGAAAAGTGGGCGGGTTAAGACAGCTTTAACTGAATTTTTCCGACTTCAGCCAAATTTTCCAATTATGTTTTTTGCTATAAGCACTTCTATTTTAATTCAACTCCTTCTACACCGTTTTTCCGACTTCTATCAAATTTTTTAGATATATTCTTTAGAATAATGAGTAGTCCGCAGTTTAAAAAAATTAACGGGATTAGACAAAGGGCGTGTTACTTCAATTTTAATACTTTAACTCAGTAAATATCTGCACTTTTGCATTCATTTTTGGCACAGGGATAAGTAGAATCCGTTTCAAGCAACATGCAAAACGTGGGCGTGACTAGACAAGGGGAGCTAACATGTTTTTTAAAAACTATATATCAGATTAAAAATTCAAAATTCCAATTTTCCTTTGCAGCTAAAAGATTTCAGGTGACAAATATGATTTCTTTAACATTTCTCGTCAAAGATAAACTTTACGTGATTTCATGTAAAAAAAAACTGCAAAAGTATGGTTTATAAGGTTTCGGGTTAAAACTCCCCTGAAACAAAATTCCTTTGACAAAATTTCCCTTGAAAAAATTCCCCTAATTTAAAATTCCTCTCTTCAAAATTCCACCTACACATAAAATTCCTCTTCACAAAATTTCCTTTTACAATTATCTTGCATTTATTATTTTCTGAGTGCGGTGTTGTAAAAAACAGAATTTGAGACAGAGGGGAACTTTGTAAAAGGAGAATTTCGTAAAGGGAAATTTTGAAAAGGAGGAATTTTTAAAGCGAAGCTTTTTACGCCTCGTGCTGTAATTTGCTTGGAGTGAAATCTGAAAAATTTTCGACAGATTTTTTCTTAAAATTTTATGGTTTCTTATTGCTTGCGTTTAGTACAGCAAGAAAATTAAATACTTTAATATTAATAAATATTAAATATATTTCTTTGCCCCAGTGGGGATTTGAACACGAACCCAATTGACTACAAGTTATTCACGCCATACTCCAAGCCACCAAGCTGTGTTGAAAATGATTGTTGATTCAATCTTAAGAACTGAAGCTTTATTGCAGGAAATCCAATAATCTATTAATATATTTTTGTGGTTTGGGTAGCTGCTGCAGCAAGTGGCTTGCTACAAGAATTATCAGTGCTGTCACTTTTCCACAATTGTGGTAAATCTACCACTGCATGCACCACATGCATTTATCTACCACTTTCTATATTTTTATATAAAAATTACTGCATAATAATTTGAATTTTAGAAATTTTATTACAATTTGTAATATTTTATTCCTTGTGGTATATAAAGAGTGGATACAGTACTGTTTTAAGAACATTATATGAGAATTATTTTATGGTATAGTTATGTTTTTTTCTGTAAGGCTTCAGTCGAATTTTTTCTTAACAAGAAAAATATATTCCAACTTTTTTTTTTTAAATCTTCCACTCATTTAAGACTCAATCGACCACTATTTAAGAATTGCAAGTGACAACACTGGTCATCATCCTCTATTTGTCAACGCCATCTGTTAACATTGTTAACAAAGCTGCAGTTATATTTGATATGCAGTTATATTGATAATCAATGTGTGGAGTTAACAGAGGTATTTGGATCGGTGAAAGTAGTATTTTTTTTTTTATGTGAATGCGTTTGTGTTGTTGTTGATGCATGCTTTTGTTTTGTTTTTGCATAGTGCAAAGGGAAAATTAACAATTGCCCACAAGTGCGTTGAAATAACAATGACTGTAACATGTAATAAAATAAATGAAATAATAATGAAATATAATAAAATTTACTGGACGGAATATTAAAGTGTGTTTTTTTTTAATTTACTTTATGCTATTTTAAATTTTTGAATTTGAAAGTTTTTAATTTACTTTATGTTCTTTTGAATTTGAAAGTTTTGTTATTAAAAAAAAAAAGCATTAAATTATCAAATCTATGAAACTAAGAAAAAACTTCGCTTTCCTCGTGTGTCCAACACCTGTGTTTTTTTTTAATTAGGAATTTTGGAGGGAATTTCGACACGGACCATTTTGGAAAGAAGAAATTCGACCCGCTTCTGGTATATAATCATATAGCTTGCCATGCGTATTCAAATTTAAACATTGTTTGTAAGCCTAATAAAATTAAATTCGCAGACATTTAACATATTTTTGGTTAATTTGCAACTGTACACCTCTCATGTATTTAGATATGAGTCTGTCAAAACATGAATGTTTCAGATTTTAAAAGCATTTGCTGACATAAAATTCGTTAAAATTTTAAACATTTGCTTGCATTTAATTTGGCAAAATTTTGGACATTTGCTAAAATTAAATTCGGCGAAAAATTTTATATTTTACCTTTTATTTCTACTTGGCAATTATTTGGTCGGTTTTTTTATTCACTGATTTAATTTTATAAGCCGGGTAGGGACAGCTATTGATAATATGGGCCAGAATTAACGCTTCTTCTTAATGAAGACTGAATAGTTAGTGTTGAGATTGAAAACAGGGGGTTTTCTTTCCAGAAATTATGAACAAATGCAGAAGACAGAACTTTATTTATGTCTTCATTGTATGATTACTTTTCGCAATCTCAAATTTTTGAACCGAAAAAATTTTTTTTTTTTTTTTGTATAATGCATTTATTTGCAATCTATTTAACAATAATAAGCAAATCTTTTCAAATTATTTAACTTAACATTTAATATTAATATACATGCGCTACATTAAGCACATATTGCTAAGTATGTACATTTATACATATTGAATTAATTTAACTTATAAGTTCATCTTTGGTTTATTTTCTATATGGGAGATCTAAAACATGGTGTCTTTTCAATCTTCTGATTTCGTCACTTTCATCTAGAAGACTAATAGCTAAGGGATTAGTATGATCACTAAGTCGTTGCAGATATCTTATACTTATATTATTTATTTCATCTCTTACACTTTGAAGATTTAAGTCTTTGTGTAGCGCTTTATTTGTAATGAACCACGGAGCATTTGCTATCGTTCTTATAGTTTTAGATTGGAACCGTTGAATAATCTCGATGTTTGAGTTACTGGTAGTTCCCCAAAGTTGTATCCCATACGTCCAAACTGGTTTCAATATAGTTTTATACAGAATTATTTTGTTTTCCAAGGATAGTTGTGATTTTGGTCCAAGTAACCAAAACATTCGTTTCGTCTTAATATTAAGGTGTTCTCGCTTTGCTTTGATGTGGTCTTTCCAGGTCAATCTTCTATCTAGGTGCATTCCTAGATATTTAGTCTTACAGCTTGTAGGAATTGGACAGCCATTAAGAAAGACTGTAGGACAATCACCACGCCTTAACGTAAACGTGACGTGAGTAGATTTTTGGCAGTTAACTTTAATGTTCCACATTTCAAGCCACTGTTGCAAGCTATTTAGCTGCTGCTGTACTGCGTAAGACGCATCCGCAGAGGATTCACTTGTAGCTATTATAGCCGTATCGTCTGCATATGTTGCAATAGTGACCGTATTTAAGGTAGGCATATCTGCTGTAAATATTGTATATAATAATGGGCCTAAAACACTGCCTTGTGGCACACCTGCGTTTATTTGACGTATATTCGATTGCTCGTTATTAACTTTAACATAGAAATATCGTTGATGTAAAAATGATTTTAGCACAAGATAATACGGAGTTGGGAGAATTTTTTTTAGCTTGAAAAGTAAACCACTGTGCCAAACTTTGTCAAATGCCTGCTGTATATCCAAGAATACGGCTGAGCAATAGTGTTTGCGTTCTAAGGCATCGTTTATTTTGTTAATAATACGATGGCATTGTTCTGGAGTGCCATGTTTATGGCGGAACCCAAATTGGTATTCAGGAATTATGCTGTTTTTTTCTAGTATTGGAAGAACTCTACGATAAAATATTCTTTCGAATATTTTCGAGAATACAACTAGTAAACATATGGGTCTATATGAGGTCACGTTACATTCAGGCTTGTTTGGTTTAAGTATCATTACTATTTCCGCGCATTTCCATTGGGATGGGAAGTGACTTAGTCGAAGAATAGAATTGAAGATGAGAGTCAAGAATATAATACCTTTTTTTGGTAAAAATTTCGCTACTTTCGCATCAATTTTGTCATATCCAGGAGATTTGTTATTGTTAAGCATTGTTATTTCAGCGTGAACTTCGTTTGGTGTTATGTGCTTGATGGGCAAATCCATTTGACAAGCAGAATCCAAATACTGTTGGATTTGAATGTCGTTTCCATTAAGAGTGTGTGGTTGAAATGTCTGTTCTAAGTGAGCAGCAAATGCAGTGGCTTTACTTAAGTCTGACCTACACCATTGATCACTGGAATCTTTTAAAGGAACATTTCTCCGCACAGGCCTTTTAAGGTATTTTGTGGCTTTCCATAAGCATTGTTCATTATTTCGCTGATTGACACTCAAATTGCGCAAATAATTTCTCGTTGCTTCATTTTTAAGGTGTGCTAAACGGGACTTAAGTAATTGAGTTGCTTGATTTAATAATCTTTTATCGAGTGGATTCCTGCTCAGATGCCAAACTCTTCGTAATCTTCGTTTTTCTCTTAAAAGTTCTCTTATTTCCAAATAATTTTGGACATTTGCTAAAATAAATTCGGCGAAAAATTTTATATTTTACCTTTTATTTCTACTTGGCAATTATTTGGTCGGTTTTTTTATTCACTGATTTAATTTTATAAGCCGGGTAGGGACAGCTATTGATAATATAGGCCAGAATTAACGCTTCTTCTTAATGAAGACTGAATAGTTAGTGTTGAGATTGAAAACAGGGGGTTTTCTTTCCAGAAATTATGAACAAATGCAGAAGACAGAACTTTATTTATGTCTTCATTGTATGATTACTTTTCGCAATCTCAAATTTTTGAACCGAAAAAATGAAGCCAGCTTTTGTGGGTGATTTTTGCAAGTTGCATTTTGGCTATATCGGAAATGAAAGCAACTAAATACGTTTCAGAGCCTAAGTTTCTAAACTGTTAATACGGATGAAAACCGATGCAGATTGCATTTTACACAGTACCTTGGTTATTATGAGCATTTGAGAGCATAAGCCAGAACTAGTTAATGTCTTCACTAGATAGTTCTAGATAATTCTTCTAAAAAGCTGTTTATTCAAAAGACTTTTGAGGCTGTTGGAGTCTGGGTCAATTCGATGTATATGGTTTGATTCTGATTCTATGCCATTGAAAGACGCATGTTAGATTGAGTCTATATAAAGTAAAAATTAATCTTTAAGGAGCCTTTATGTATGTATGTACAATTAACACCTAACAAATGAGTATGAGAAATGAAAGAATAAAATAATCATTCCCATTTTGTTTAAAATTTGCTAGACTAGCTTAGAACTCATGCAATATAAAAACCCTAAACTTCCTTATGTAGGGTACTAAAATTTAAAAGCGAAAAAAAGAAGTGGTACTGCCAACGATTCTTTAAGGCTTTTTTAATAAAATATTAAAAATTGGTGCTTCTACGTCTAACCGTTTAGTCGCTACAGCAGTTTTTAAGCGATGCAAGCGTTTTTCTCATATTTTTTCCAAAGTGCGCCGTATTCACCAGACTTGGCGCCTTTTGTATACTACTTAATTCGATCGATGCAGCACGGACTTTCGGAACTGCAGCTCAAAAAAAAGCAATGCTATTGGTGCTGAATGCATCGATTGCAAGAATGATGGGAAAAAGTTAAAGCTTACTTTAACCAATGCTTTGATTATTGAATTCGTTCATTATGTTGTTCAAATAAATGAGTTTTTTAAGCAAACAAATCTACATTTCATATTTACACACCTAATAGAGGTTTTGAAAACTAAGGGGTCAAATTCTAACACAAAAAATATTTTCCTCGACTTTCCGGAAAATGGCGGAGGCTGTGCATAACCCCAAGATACCATTAAAGAGCTCGAAACTAGATCCAAATTCCGGTGCCTTCTATTTTTCGTTATAATTGAAATTTGGAACGTGTAATTTAGTCATAACAAATACATTAAACTTTTATTAATTTCTGAGAAATGGTAAAAGCTCAAAACAGCTCGAAAAACCATTGAACAACTCGAAAATAACTCGAAATTCCTATGCATATAGTTTTTATTTAAACATTGAATCCGTCATTTTTATTTCATTAATTGACTTTCGCTTATCTTATCTCCTACTGGGATAAAGTGGGTTTGGTTTTTGTGTGCCTTTTGTTGTATTCGTTAAGTTTTTTAAACAGAATACATAAAGTTTATCGAAACTAATTGAAGTGTACACATATACAACAACAAACATACTTAAAGTTTTACAAATCATACACACACACGTACGTTGTTCCATACTTCATTCTTTTACAAACATGACCGTGTGCCACACACAAAATTTTGAGCAAATATTTATAAATCGTGCCCTGTTTGTCAAACATCCATTTTACTTCAACCATAAAAATCATCTGTATTAACTTATTTACTAACCAATTAAATGAGTCTTAATTTGTTGTGTAATTTGTTAAGAGAAGTTTTATATACCTTCGCCATAAATTTAACTGAATATAAAATAGCAAAAAAAACATTCATAACGTTTGGTTTTTCATTCAATAAAATGCCTTAAGATTATATGCATATAAGACTAGTCCCACACTTTTTAATTTGTAAAAAAAAAAATTGTGCTGTAATGTGTGTCTTTACCATTTTTATATGGTTTTACAGGTATTTTTTTTTAAACATAAGCTGTGCAGTAACCTGCTAAGTTTTGATTAATAGTATGCTTGGAATATGGTTCTTTAAACTATTAGAAGACTTCATTTGAACAAATATTAACCCTCCGTCTGACAGACGTTCTGATTACCTTTGCACCGACGGATGATGCCTGGCCAGACCCCTATACATTTACATGCATTTATACGTATATAGAAGCTACTTACAGACACCTTTTTATACCTAGCAGGTATATTTTTTTTCATTCCTAACCTTTCTCATTCGTTTTGGCATGTAATGAACTACCTGTGTTAGGATATTAAATCCAAAATCTATTCTAAATCAAAGTAAAAACATGTTTTTGTTTCGTATGTTTTTGTTATGTGTATTGAATCATATAAAAATTGTTATAATACGAATTTCTGTAATCGATCTGAGAAATGCAAACAAAACACATATACTCAATTTTTTAATGTTGTTGACATACTGGATTTGTGCATTTTGAACAAAAAAGACGAGTTTTACAACGCAGCTTATCACCTCCTTGTAAACAAAGCTTACAGTCTATCTTTCATTTTAGTGTATCGGCACCGCTGGTACACCGAGAAAAAAAGCTATAGGTAAATCACCTAAGTCGGCTTGGGTGAAGAGAATTGTATAGGAATTATAAGCTAATGTTAATTTACCTAAGCAATTTATTATTTAATACATTGCTTTGAAAGCACATACATCGATACCTTGCCAAAAAAAAATATTTGATTTACCTAAGCCCAAAATCCAAAAATTCTTACTTACTTACTTACTTAGGTGGCCGTAACAACCCGTGTCCGGATTTCGACCGACCTCATCAGCTCTCGCCAGGCGCCTCTGCTTTGCGCGCGCCTTCTCCAATCGGACACACCAAGTGCGGTTAGGGCTTCCTCAGCCTGGTCCATCCATCGAAGGCATGGTCTCCCTCGTCGTCGTTGACCAGCGACCCTCGTACAGCTCGTGGTTCATTCGGATGCGATAGTCATCGCCGACTCGAACATGACCGAAGATTTTGCGAAGAACTTTTCTTTCGAACACCGCGGCTGCGGCTGCGTCAGTTTGCGAACTACCCATGCCTCAGCGCCATAAAGCAGCACAGGTAGAACGAGCGTCTTGTAGAGTGTTAGTTTTGTCGATCGAGAGAGGGCTCTGGAACTTAGCTGCTTACTGAGCTTAGCACCTATTAGTTGATTAGTTGCTTACTACTGCGGAGTAGCACCTTTTAGCAATTATTGTTCTTCGCTTTATCTCCAGGCTGATTTCGTTGTTAGTAAAAATGGCGGTGCCAAGGTATACAAATTCCTTGACTACTTCAAAGTTATAGCTGCCGGATGAAAACGTGGGAGTCTAAACGCCGCGCTCTCTTGTTTGTAGACAGCATATACTTTGTTTTACCCTCATTTATCGTCAAACCCACTTTGGCTGATTCCTTTTCGATAGCGGCGAAAGCAGCGGTAACATCTCTCTTGGTTCTGCCAACAATATCAATATCATCAGCGTACGCAAGGAGCTGGACACCTTTATAGAAAATGGTGCCATTACGATGTACACATGCCTTTCGTACGATCCCCTCCATGATGATGTTGAAGAGATCGCAAGACATTAGATCGCCTTGCCTGAAACCTCTTTCGGTATTGAAGGTTTCGGAGAGGTCATTTCCTACCTTGACGGAGCTGCGTGTGTTGCTCAATGTCATTCTGCAAAGTCTAATCAACTTTGCAGGTATACCGAACTCAGACATTGTTGAGTATAGGCAATCTCGGGCTATCGAAAGCAGCTTTAAAATCGACAAAGAGATGGTGTGTGTCAATTTGATTTTCGTGGGTTTTCTCCAGGATTTGTCGTAGCGTGAAAATCTGGTCTATGGTGGACTTACCAAGTCGAAAGCCACACTGATAAGGTCCAATCAGTGTTTTTGTAATCGGCTTTAATCTTTCACACAGTACGCTTGAGAGAACCTTATATGCGATGGAAATAAGACTGATACCTCTATAACTAGCGCAGATTGTAGGGTCTCCTTTCTTAAGTATAGGGCACAGTACACTGAGGTTCCAATCGTCGGGCATGCTTTCTCCTAGCCATATTTTGCTGATGAGCTGATGCATGCGCCTTATCAATTCATCGCCGCCGGTTTTAAACAATTCAGCTGACAGGCCGTCAGCACCCACTGCTTTATTGTTTTTCAGTCGTTGGATAGCAACTCGAACCTCTTCATGGCTAGGTGGTGATACTTCCACTCCGTCATCGTCGATTGGTGGCACTGAACTGCACTCTCGATAGGCGGCATTGGTGGAATCGTCGCCAGTAAGTAAATTGGAGAAGTGCTGTCTCCACAATCTAAGCACACACTGTGTATCCGTATTCAGATCTCCATTTTCGTCTCTGCAAGTGGATGCTCCGGGTTTGAAACCTTGGGTTAGACGCTTAACCTGTTGATAGAATTTCGTGCATCCTTCTTGCCCTGGTATACCTCTAGTTCCTCACGCTCACGCTTTTCCTGCTCTCTTTTCTTGCGTCTGAAAAGGCGCCTCTCTTCCTTCCTCTTTTCGCGGTAGTTTTCTCGCACGGCTCGCGTTGCAGCTGACTGCAGCGATTTTCTGTATGCGGCGTTTTTTACTGCTGTCGCGATGCGACACTCCTGATCGTACCATTTGTTCCTAGGTTGCGGGCGCCGGAAACCTCCGGAATGCGATATATGCGCCCAAAGTCCGCCGGCGTCGTCGAGTCCAGAGGTTGGTTGGTTGAGCTTAACCGAGAGTTGAGCGGAGTAGGCTTCGGCAGTGCGTTGTAATTGCAGGTTAGCGACATCTAGCTTTCGTTGCATTCCTGTGCGTATGTTCTTCGCATTGCATAATCGCATGCGGATCTTGGCTGCAACAAGAAAATGGTCGGAGTCAATGTTGACCCCCCCGAAATGTACGGACCTCTAGAACACTAGAGGCATGTGGGGCCAAAGATGCCTTCCCTTCCGACTTTTGCATTAAAATCGCCGAGGACTATTTTCACGTCATGGACCGGAAGGTGGTCATATACGTCCTCAAGACTAGCGTAGAAAGCGTCCTTGACGGCTTCGTCCTTTTCCTCCTTCGAGGCGTGCGCGCAAATAAGGCGAATGTAGAAAAATTTTGCCTTGATGCGGATCGTGGCCAATCTTTTGTTCACAGGTGTGAACCGGGAAACAAGGTGGCGTAGTTTGCGGCTAACGACGAATCCACAACCGAATTCGCGCTTCTCCGCATAGCAACTGTAGTATATATCGCAGTGTGCTTGTTTAGAGCAGCCTTGCCCTTTCCATCGCATTTCCTGGATGGCGGTGATGTCAGATTTTATTGTTTTGAGGGCAACTCCGCCAGGTCTAGCTTACGCCTGCCTGTCCCAAGCCAAGATAAAGGAGGAGGGTTGCTTGTAGGATACGTCCTGCTAACATAAAAACTGATAGGGCCAACCAAGAGCTCGGGGTGGCGCCCATCTTGGTAGTAGGTCATATTCGGGTATATCGATATGATATTAACCTGCGAAGGTATAGCAATTGACCTTTAAACTTGTTAGTACGGGGACAGTCTTACCCGTCAGATGGGGTAGACCCTATCTATCCACCGCATTTAGACCTTAATTCGGCTGGAAATTTTGGCGGTGAGGTGTTGGCATGCGTGTGTTAGAGTGTCAACTCTTCGAGAGTTTGACTCGCACCCTCAAACTGGCTTGGCAGTCACTGAGGGAAGTGATGAATAGTTGTGCACGGCAGTCCCTGAGAACAAAGGCCAATACTCTATGTCTGGATGTTGACTTTCCGAACGGCCAGAGTAAGAGTGGCAATTGCAAAGGTCCTCCAAAGTAGGTACCGATCATGTGCAATAATTTCCAGCTGAGTCGGCACCTGCAAATTGTTAGACTAGCCCTCTAAGTGCTCATTGAGCACAGTCATCCATAAGAAGGCACTTTTTCATAATTGCATTTGTGTTTTCTTGGTCTTTTTGCGGGGATGTTGTGGATCCTCATCTGACGGGATCGAGTTGCCCAGATGACTGTCGTGGGCTGGCCCTTCGGGGTACTGGTTGTGTGAATGCTACACAGGTCTAGATTGACCGGCGGGGTCGCGCAATGGTACGACCGGGCTGGCATATCTGTCTTAATATGCAAGAGATTGGATAGGTCTCGTCTCCACCAGTAGATGGATGGAAGTACGTCGCTACGGAAGTCTAAACTGGTACTGCTATTATGGGCAGTATGTAATTATTCATAATGTTCCTAATCAGCAGGGCACTGGGTGATGCTTTGTGTTTGTGAAACAGCTTTCATGTTCGTGTTGCCACACCGGATGCCCCGTATGTTTTACTAGTTAAAACATAAACGGGTCCGTGTTGTGGTACAACACATAAGTTCTGATTGTCTGTTTCATGAACTATTACCCTAGGTTTTGGATAACCCAACTTACTTAAGCCTCACGGCAGGTGTAAGTTGTAAATGCCGAAATCGTCTGTTTTGAGGGCTTCCGCCAGTTGGATAATGGCATCTTCCCTATAAAGGGTCCGGACATTCCAGGTGCATATCCGTAAATCATTGTCCGTTTTTCGTTTGCGGTTGTCGTCAAGGTAATTGGGGTTCTTATCCGAGGCTGGTTTAGTTTTCATTGGGCAGTAGTAATATGGCGGGACCCAAATCCTGCGCACATTCCATGTTTAAGGTCTATGGAGTGACCCGCCGTTCAAATTAGCCGTCAAACTGACGGATGCCAGTTTGCCGTTGCCCAGGGAACACCACTTGGAGGTTTGAATCGACTTGAGACGATTTCGACATGGATAACGCTGGCTTCGCCAGGTTGAGGCGGTCAGACACGTTGCCATGTGAAGGTTCGCCCCCTGTTCCCTCCAATCCAAAAATACAAAATTAAAAAACAACTAGCATGGATGGCTTAAACGTAGTTATGAGCTATTTTCTGCAAAAAAGAAACACAGCTGCGTCATTAAAGACACGAGAGAATGAAAGATTCAATAATTTAATGGTTTTTTTATTTG
Source organism: Coremacera marginata (assembly GCA_914767935.1). Classification (NCBI taxonomy): domain Eukaryota; kingdom Metazoa; phylum Arthropoda; class Insecta; order Diptera; family Sciomyzidae; genus Coremacera; species Coremacera marginata. The sequence continues at coordinate 167,986,232 of OU612043.1, read as the reverse complement.
TAATAAAGCTTATTTGTAATTAAAAAATAACATAAAGCAAATTAAAAAATACACGTTAATATTCACACCAGTAAATTTTATTACATTTTATCAACAAAAAGAAAAGAAAAAAAAAATTTCATTGACCGCCGTGCGGAATCGAACCTGGTACCCGACCATCGCTTTACCCACTGATCCCAGCAGCATTGCTACTAATTTCTGACATAACTGCAGCTATGTTAACAGATGCAGTATAAGCAGATGCAGTATGTCGCAGTATTCTGTTGATAGCCATACTACAAAAATCTTTTAATATATTATTGTGCTATGCTGCAGCATAGCTTGTAATTAGTTTTAAATAAACCACTTCGCGTAACGACGCAGCTTGCCTCAATACGTAGTGTCGTGACTTTACACACAATGGTGTCGGTTGGTTGTGGGTTCGAATCTCAACGGCATGCGAAGGTAAGACTTTTGTATTTGATATTTTATTTAATTTAATGTTCTTGTTATAATAGACGTCAAGCAGCACGAAAAGCCGAGAAGTCATTCATTTCTAAAAAAACAACGGTGTGTTGATAAAAGAAAAATTTGTGTTGTTGCTGATTTCAGTCAAGCAAATCACAGAACGAGAGGCGGCGGCGGCAGCTTAAAAAAAAAAGGAAAATAAAAAAAACCTAAGCCGGAAAAAACTTGTATTTTTGAAATTCAATTTTTTTTTTAAGTAGTGTATAAAAAATTACCAAATATTTGGTTAATTTATCACCCAAATAAAAATTGGCAAGTTAACATGTAAAACTTTGGCGTTTTGATGAAGTACTTGGGAGGCTAAAAACTGCCAAAGCCATCTTATAAATTATACTAGGTTTTTTTTCAATTTAACATAAGCTTGAATGAGTGAGCTCTAAAAGTGTTCTAAAAGTGGATACTATGTAGTTTTAGCTTTTCCGCAGCTTTGTTTGCTGCTAGTTGCTTTAAATTCTAAAGAAAATGCTCGAAAGATGATTTTTTTTTTTGCCTTTTTAGCTCCAATACTTTATTCAGCTTTATAAGGGAATTTATAAAATCTGCAAAAGAGCAGCACTCGGAAATTTACTACTTGCTTTGTAAAGTCTCTTTTATAGCAATAAGCACAGCTATAGAGCTGTTTTGAAACTTGTTTTGAAAAATTCATGTTCGCTTTAAAATGTATCTACTATTGCATTTTAAAGATAATAAACGTATAATACTGCAAATTAAAGCAGTAATTTTTTTGGGATTAACAAGTGATTAAAAAATCTGATAAAGAGCTTCATTGAAAAAAATGACGATCTTATTAAAAATATAAAATCTTGGGGATTAAATAAAGTTAAATACTATAGTTAAACTATTATTTTTAACAAAATTGATGATCTTTATGATATTAAGATTTAAGAATAGGAATGTTAATTCTTAAAAAATGTAAGCAATGTTAAAATTTTTTAACTATTTCAAAACCATAAACATTCCTTAATTTTAATTTTTCTTTTAAGCCCGTTGTAGTTTTCCGAAGTATAACATTCATTTTCCCGATAAATACAAAATCGCTTCGAAATTCACAGCATGCAACAAATATACGAACATATTTTTAGTCTGATATAATAAATACTCTATTATTTCTTAAATTTATTTGTCATTGTAATCAATACAAACACTTTTAAATTTTATATATATGTATTGAGTATATTTATTACACACACATACTTAGACAAATTCTAAAAAGTACTTAACACAACTGTCTAGCTTTGCAAGAGCTCTTATTTGGTTTTGACGGGACCCTTTTAAAAGCTGACAGCTACTTCTACTCTTTATATGAAGCAATAATAGTGCTTTTAAACTCAAGAAAGTAGCCTTATATATTCTCTGCAAGAGCTTTAGTAGCGCTACTAAAGCTACAGTTGAAGCTTTCTGCTTCATGAGATAGCACTATAGGCTCTACAAGAATTGATATATGGCTAAAATTGCTACTTGGGCGTGGTCCTAGATACACGAAATTTTGTTTACATTTACATTTTTTTACATTTACATAAAAATAAAACTTTTTAAGGGACATCCTTATGTATTTGAGCGTGAAAGGGCTCCAAACTAAAGGGTGGTTCAATTTTAAGGGCCGATGTTGATTTTGAATAAAACACAAATTATTAAGGAAATTATTGTCATTTCTTTTTATTATGATAATATTGGTACGGTTCAATTATGTATGGAACAAAATATCGGCCAAATGGCCGCCGCGACCTCGGCAGCACACCTCCATCCGATGGTCCAAATTTTCGATGACGCTGAGGCATAAATGAGGCTCTATGCCGTTAATGTGCCAAATTATCTCATCCTTTAGCTCTTGAATTGTTGCTGGCTTATGGACGTACACCTTTTCTTTCAAATAACCCCAAAGAAAGAAGTCCAACGGTGTCAAATCACATGATCTTGGTGGCCAACTGACATCGCCACCACGTGAGATAACACGGCCATGAATTTGTCGCGCAAAAGAGTCATTGTTTCGTTAGCTGTGTGGCAATTGGCACCGTCCTGTTGAAACCACATTTCGTCCACATTCATATCTTCCAATTCCGGCCATAAAAAGTTCGTTATCATCTCACGATAGCAAACACCATTCACAGTAACTGCCTGCTGCGAACAGCAGCAATATTTTCTGCAGTACGAGCTGTATGAGCATTCACTGGTGTTTTCACATCTCCTACATACCCAGTTTGCTCAAATTTTTGCACGACTTTTTCGATTGTTCGCACATTAGGACGATTAAATTGACCGAAAAAATCACGAAGTGCACGATATGCATTTTGATTTGAACGCCCATTTTGATTATAAGTCTGAATAACTTTAACGCGTTACTTGATTGTGTATCTTTCCATGGTTCAAATTGAGTTAGTCTGAAATTGAGAAATGTCAAATGAAATGCAGAAAAAAACTTGACGTTTAGGTGTGGTTCACATTCAACATCGGCCCTTAAAATTTAACCACCCGATATATCTATATAGCACATTACAGCACTATTTTGGAATTTCCCAAAATAGAAGAGTGATACCGTTTGCACTTAAAAAATGTTATCTGTAGAATATATTTTTTTAATGCGGCGCATGAAAGCCCATATCGGGCACATTATCTCATATATTCCTTTATAGGTACACAAGCTAGTTTTATAGGTACACATAATCCAAAGTAAATGTATTGACTGAAATTCCAAAAACATATTGCACAAGTTCCATTTCCTGTATACAGTAATATGTTAAAAGGTATAGGCCTTAGAAATCATTGTTTAATGTAGCACATGATAGTAAATATTAGGCACATTGCAGCACATTTTATTTTTAAGTCAAGTTCAAATAAGCCAAAAAATGCACAGCTGGCTTTATCCACACCTTTATATGCCTTTTCAAAGATCCCTATTCTTGTCCTGCCTTATTTTTTCCAGGATCAACTAGCTGCCCAAGAAATTCAGCTGAATGCCAAAAATGCCGCCGCAGATAAACTTATTGTTATTGTCAGCGCCGAGAGCGAAAAGGTTAAGAATGAAAAATTCATCGCCTCCGAAGAGGAGAAACGCGTACGCATTATCGAGGAAGATGTTTCGATCAAGACAAAAATGTGCGAGGAAGATTTACACAAAGCCAAACCGGCCTTGGTAGCTGCCCAAGCGGCACTAAACACACTGAATAAAAATAATCTTACTGAATTGAAATCTTTTGGCTCACCACCGAAAGCAGTGGTGAATGTGTGCGCCGCGGTCATGGTGCTCTTAGCCAATAATGGCAAGATCCCAAGAGACCGCAGCTGGAAGGCCGCCAAACTGATGATGGTGCGCGTCGATCAGTTTCTAAACGATTTAGTGAACTACAATAAGGACAACATACATCCAAGCATTATTGAAGTGCTACAGGAGTATCTTAAAGTCAGTTGAGAGTTACTACAGATAGTATGTAAGCATTAATTTTTTCCTGGATTTTTTAACCAACAGGATCCCGAATTTAATCCCGATAAAGTTGTACAAAAATCTGTTGCTGCTGCTGGACTCTGCGCTTGGGTTATAAACTTGCATCGTTATCATCAGGTTTTCCTTATAGTCGGCCCCAAGCAGAAGGCTTTGCAAGACTCACAGGACGAGTTGCAGCAGGCACGTGAACGTTTGCAATTTCTTAAGGGAAAAATAAATGATTTCGAGGCCAAATTGTCAACCATACAAGCAGAGTTCGAACAAGCAGTTGCCGAGAAGCAAAAATGTCAGCAGCAGGCAGATAAGACAGCGTTTACCATTGACTTGGCTCATCGGCTGATCAATGGACTGGCTAATGAGAATGTGCGCTGGAAGGAGTCAGTGCAAAGGTTTGTAACACATTTTTTTGCTTATCGTTATTTTGTTATAAAGTTTGTTACAAAGTCACTCAAAGTTTGTTACAGCAGTTTAATTGAATTATTTTGTTTGGAACTTTTCATTTATTTTCTAACAATTCAGCGAAATAACTTTGCATAAATTTTAAAAATAGTCATAAAAAATTAACATTTAAATTCTGTATCGAGCTGTCAAGGGAAGGTTCTCATCTAGAAGTCGAAAAATACGGGAATGTTTTCTTGATTCTTAAAGTGTAGGAACATATTTGTTTTGGCGAATAAAAGTGTAATGTGAAGTGTCAATACGCCGTCAAACGGGCTGTGAAGTGTCAATACGCCCAAACGGGCTCCATTGCAAAGCATGTCCATGTCATCAAAAATAAAAAAAAAAAAGCAAAAAATTTTATAAATTATATTGGAGCTTATATCTATAATATCAATAAATAGTTGAAAATTACAAAAATGACGGACATGTGAATTTTAAGTACCGTTTTTCACACTTTTGTTTCCTCTTTAAAGTGTTCAAAAAAATAAAGAAAACCGGCCAATATTATCTGAATTTAGGTATAGGGTCCAATAAACGTTATCTTTTTTTAAGCAAAAAAAAAAACCCCAAGTCAATCCATAAAGTAGTTCTTGAGATATCGTGGAGACCAGTTTAGAAAACATGATGTTTCAGAAAACGCGTTTTAAGATTTGGTCAACGATTTTTTCGAGTTATTAGCTTTCCGTTATTTCAACGCCAAAGTGCATCAAACGGCATATGGTATGGCTTGAGGTAACTATTCTTACCACAGTATGGTAGGTAATACAGGCGTGCATTTCAAAAATATTGATGTGAGATACTCATTACCGCGCAAACTCATTATTCTTAATTTTCGTAAAAAAGATGGGTTCCTTTCTTATGCGATAGCTTTCTTATGCAATCGTTATCGGCCAAACCGCATCTATCATAGAATATATCGTCGTCCGGGGATTCATGTGCTCTACGTGAAAAAAAACACATTTTGAGTAAATCGAAGCTAAAGTTTGAATGTATTTTTTTCAAAAACTATACGATGGGATTTTTGAAATGTCTCACGATAAATTTGTGTAAAAATGACAATCCCTAAAACATATTTTCTAATCCTTGATCTCAAGTCAAAATGACATTTTCTAAAGGTAAAAAAAATCCACTATGCTCTTTACGCCATACCCAACCCATACAGTAGCATTAATAAAAAATTTCACACCCAACAGAAGCATTAGCAAAAAATTTCACACATTTAAAATTGTTGGTCAACATCAATATATTCATTTACAAAAACAACAAAAGAAAAAGATTCGTAAAGCTTTTTAGAAAAAATTTTATAAACAAAATTTTTAAAAGGCTATTTTTGTAAATAAATTACAACCTTCTTTATAATTTTTATATTATGTGTTTTATAACTCTAATAATTTTTCAATTATTAAGAATTATATTTTTTGAGCTCTGGGTCTATGTTGCTTTCTGAAGAAAACAACCAACAACAACAACACCCTCACACAGTCGACTAAACAGCTGTTTCATTGGCCGCTACACCAACTCATCAGTAGTCTTGCGTGATTATCGCTAAATAAGTTAAAATTGCACTAAAAAATATCCTTAATTTAATTAATTAATAAATTTTAGACGCGTATTAATTTCCGCCACTTTGAGGATTAAAAATTTACACAAATTGTATTTCTACAATTTATTCATTTTGAATTTTTGTTTTTTTATTATCGCCTTAATTCTTTTCCAAAAATTCAGCTATTCGTGTTATGTTTTCTGTTATGAAAATAAGGTTGCAAAATGGAGTTTTTAAATTTTATTGTAAATAAGTTATTTGGAAGAATAGAAAAATTTAAATGGGGAGATGTTTTTGTGGAGATGCATTTCAATAATTTTTTATTTTATTTAAATTGATTTAAAGTTTCTTAGATAATTTTTGAGCGACAAAATTCTGTGTTTTTGAAATGTTTTAAATATTTGCCTAAGGCACTGTGTGCACAATCGAAATACTTAAAACCTAAAATTTTAAATAATGCCTCTTTACCACATATAAATTTGATTTTTTTATTTCCAGTTTTAAGCTTCTTCCTATTATTTTTTCCCTATAGTCGGTATGAAAATATATGTGATGGATAACTGATTTGCAATTTTAAGAAAACTTGGCATGTATTATGTATAAGAAAACATTGTAGATCGACTTTGCCGTGGCGCGAAACATGGTAGTTAGTAGCACCAGATTTAAACACCTTGACATCCACAAGGCCACCTGGCTGTCCCCGGATCAAAAATCCCGAAACCAAATTGATCATCTTGTTACCGACGGAAGACATGTCTCCAGTGTTCGAGATGTGCGCACGTGTCGAGGGGTCAACACTGACTCCGACCACTACCTTGTTGCAGCTACTACCCGCATGCGATTATGCAATGCGAAGCACATACGCACAGGAATGCAACGAAAGCTAGATGACGCTAAGCTGCAACCAACCAACCTCTGAACCCGACGACGCTGGTGGACTTTGGGCGCATATATCCCACTCCATGCGCGCTGCCGCTGAAGAAGTCATTGGTTTCTGGCGCCCGCAACCTCAGAACTAATGGTACAATGAGGAGTGTCGCATCGCGACTGCAGTAAAAAATGCCGCTTATAGAAAGACGCTGCAGTCAGCTGCAACGCGAGCCGTGCGAGAAAACTACCGCGAAAAGAGGAAGGAAGAGAGGCGCCTTTTCAGATGCAAGAAAAGAGAGCAGGAAAAGCGTGAGCGCGAGAACTAGAGGTATACCAGAGCAAGAAGGTTGCACAAAAATTCTATCAACAGGTTAAGCATCTAACCCAAGGTTTCAAGCCCGGATCCACTTTTAGAGATGAAAATGGAGATCTGGTTACAGATATGCAGTGTGCGCTGAAATTATGGAGACAGCATTTCTCCAATCTACTTACCGGCGACGATTCCACCAATACCGTCCACGGAGAAAGCAGTTCAGCGTCACCAATTAACGATGACGGAGTGGAAGTACTACGACCTAGCCATGAAGAGGTTCGAGTTGCTATCCAAAGACTCAAAAACAATAAAGCAGCTGGTGCTGACGGCCTCTCACCTGAACCGGCGGCAATGAATTGATAAGGCGCATGCATCAGCTCGTCAGCAAAATATGGCTAGTGGAAAGCATGCCTGACGATTGGAATCTCAGCGTACTTTGCCCTAAACATAAGAAAGGAGACCCAACAATCTGCGCCAATTATCGAGGTATCAGTCTTATTTCCATCGCATACAAGGTTCTCTCAAGCGTACTGCGTACTTATCAGTGTGGTTTTCGGCCTGGAAAGTCCACCATAGACCAGATTTTCACGTTACGACAAATCCTGGAGAAAACCCACGAAAATCAAATTGGCACACACCATCTCTTTGTCGATTTTAAAGCTGCGTTCGATAGCCCGAGAAGGGATTGCCTATACGCAACAATGTCTGAGTTCGGTATACCAGCAAAGCTGATTAGACTTTGCAGAATGACGTTGAGCAACACACGCAGCTCCGTCAAGGTAGGAAATGACCTCTCCGAAACCTTCAATACCGAAAGAGGTTTCAGGCAAGGCGACTGTCTTGCAATCTCTTCAACATCATCATGGAGGGGATTGTTCGAAAGGCCGGTGTGCATCGTAATGGCACCATTTTCTACAAAGGTGTCCAGCTCCTTGCGTACGCTGATGATATGGATATTGTCGGCAGAACCAAAAGAGATGTTACCGCTGCTTTCACCGCTAGCGGTGGAAAAGGAATCAGCCAAAGTGGGTTTGACGATACATGAGGGTAAAACAAAGTCTATGCTGTCTACAAACAAGGGAGCGCGGCAAGGGAGTCTAGACTCCCACGTTTCATCCGGCAACTACAACTTTGAAGTAGTCAAGGAGTTCGTATAGCTTGGCACCGCAATTAATACCAACAACAAAATCAGCCTGGAGATAAAGCAAAGAACAATAATTGCTAATAGGTGCTACTACGGGCTCAGTAAGCAAGTAAGTACCAGAGCCCTCTCTCGATTGACAAAACTAACACTCTACAAGACGCTCGTTCTACCTGTGCTGCTTTATGGCGCTGAGGCATGGGTAGTTTCGCAAACTGACGCAGCCGCTCTGGGGGTGTTCGAGAGAAAAGTTCTTCGCAAAATCTTCGGTCCTGTTCGAGTCGGCGATGACTATCGCATCCGAATGAACCACGAGTTGTATGAGCTCTACGATGACATTGACGTAGTTCGGCGTATAACTGTTAAAATATAATTGTCAAAATGACGTATGGAGCACATGAATCCCCGCACGACGATTTGTTATATATCATCAACTACACTGGCTTACAGCCAATATGTACAATAAATGCCACTATGTATTTCTCATGTAAAATCGGTCGCTAATTTCGAAAAATTTTTCTTTTTTTTGTGTCACTCCGTTTTCGAGATATTGCCCACTGTAGTTTTTTCTACAGTTAACAAACAAATGATATATCAAATTAAAGCTAATTAAATTCCCTACAAACAATGCCTACATCATAAATTTAATTTTTGAGGATTTTTTTTTAAAAATATATTATAGAAAGGCCGATCTTGTTAAGAAACCAAAACATTTATTAAATTTTTATACATTTTGCTAAGTCTGAATTTTTAAAAAAAAAAAAAAAATAACCATTTGCTGTAGAAAATCTATTGAGAAATGGAAAAGTTGTGTTTATTGAACTAAAGCACCCAAATTGTATGATTGTCTATTTATGCATTTCGACTTATTTTATTGTCATATATAAATAAATAAGGACTAAAGGTTGTTGTTATATAATTTTTTTGTTATTAATTTTTATTGTTCTTTCAATCAATTACGTTGCTTTTTACATCATTTACATTGCATATAATTTTTCATTTATAATATAAATAATTTATAACCTTTAATATCTTAATATATGAAAAGCAAGCACGTTGCTCTGCGCCCGATATTGCTCAAACTGTAAATATTTTTTGCGATCAGCCTGAAAGTATGCACAAATAATTCATTTGATACTTATCAGTGGCATGCCTGCCTTTTATGTACATATGTGCATACTTTCAGGCTGAACATTTTCAGAACAGATGTAAAAGCACTGTAATAATGGCAAAAAATAATTACAGTTCAGCGTTAATGCTTCCAACCCGTCGTAGAACGGGCTTTTATAATAGTTTATTTATAAAAATAAGAAATAAAAAATTATATACAATGTAAACAATTTAAAAAAAACAATGTTAATGATTAAGAGAACAATAAAAATTATAAATTAAAAATTGTATTACAACAAACTTTAATTCTTATTTATTTATATGACAGTAAAATCAGTCGAAATGCATAAATAGACAATCACACAATTTGTGTTTTTTCGTTCAATTATACACAACTTTTACTTTTCTCAACAAATTTTCTTCAGCAATAGCTTTTTTGACAAAGGGCAATATCTCGAAAACGGAGTGATTTTCGAAATCAGCGACCGATTCTAAATGAGAGATGCATGGTGGCATTTATTGTACAATCAACTATTTTTGTAAACCAGTGCTATCGAAAAATGGAAAAGCAATATTATGCAATGCTTTTATTCAGCCTGTACGGTAAAGCGCTACATGAAATTGCATTTTTCACATAAAAAAGCTTTTGATTAACTTAGTATTTATAAATGGCTCAGAATTTTTTAACGTCTATATATTAATACGCAAACAAAAAAGTTTGTGATACCTTTTTGCCTGTGTTACCTTCAACATATTTACATAAAACTTATATCGATGGAAAGGTATTCTCGAGTAGATGTGCACAATATAATTTTTATTCGATTAAGATGGGTAAATCTAAGCAAATGTAAAAACCCTTTTTTCCCATTGGGACAATGAGAAAGGAACAACAAAATACATAGCGGCACAGCTCTATTAAACATTGTTACTGCAGCTTACACGAACTAGAGTAGAATGCGAGAGAGTCGCAGACACTTCAAAATAGCTGTTCTTTGTTATTATTGTTGGTGCTTTCTCGTAATTTCTCTCTTAACAAAATAAATTTGCCACCGCGTTAGCGTCAAAAAAACTGTTATACTGCTGCTTGCTTCATATAACACTTGCAAGGACATTTATAACTGTTTATATTGTTCAGTACTTCTGTTCAGGCTATGAGTTGGTGCGTTCAGCAAAAAAAACAAAAGAAAAACCGATTTTTATATGGCCGAATTTCAGCCACAGGCCATATTAGTATTATTAAAATGAAGAACAGATTAATGAATCATCATATGCAATACATACAGAATCTACTACAATTTAGTCCAAAATTTTTGACCGTATACTTTAAATTTATTTTTTTTTTATTTTTATTTATTCCCAGTGGGCAATTCAGTCAGGCCTCTTGAAAAAAAGGCATGCATTAACTGCTTTTTTTGGCGTCAACACACTTAACAACATCACTGCATCGGTGAGGGCTCCTAAAAGGCCTGCCTGCTAAAAGGAAGGCAAGAAGTTTTCGTTATTTCTCTGTGATGTGACTGCTACACAGGGCAGTACAACAATTATATTTTTCCTACAAAAACTGGTTCTGCTTATATTTCAGGGTTACTTTTTCGTTAAAAGTTAAAATATATGTTAGTTCAAATATACTCAATAATAATCAACGTCATGACTTAGAAATATTCTTATCCGGCAAAAATATGTAAAATAAAATAAAATCACAGAATCACAGAATAAATAGGTAGGTATACATAAAAAGATAAATTAATACAATTTATTTATGTACAATTAAATTTGTATAAAAATGTAAAATTGTCAGGCTTTCAGGTATATACAGTTGCAATCCGGTTAGCTTCTTAGTAGTAAATAGAATGATTGATTAGAGCGGGCTCCCATATGCCAGGCTAGACGGACGAGGTCGAGCTCATACATGTGCTAGGCAAGACAGACAAGGTCTTGCTCTTGATAATCAAAATATATCTATAGCGTGCGTGTATATCTATATAAATATGGATTAGAGCACAGCTCACACATGCAAAGCTTGTCGTACGGCGTCAAACCGGCATATGCCAGGCTAGACAGACGTTATCTCGCTCTGGATAATCATATTAAACTACACAGCTAGATTGTATAAGTTGTTACCAAACATCACAGGAATATATTAAGTATCCTCGGAAAGCTTGATCCAGATTAGTGGCGGTACTGTAGATAATCTAAAATATTAAATTTAATTGAGAAAACGGATTCATTTAAAGAAATGGCATCTGAAACAAAATTAAAGTCTCCACAAGCGCTTCTGAGTGGTTCGTTTTGCAAGTAATTAGTTCTACAAAAGTTCATGTAAAGTAACTCAAAAGATCTTCGAGGTCGGAGAGGAATATTAAAGTAAATTTTGCTCAGTAAATATTGACTGTTTACATATTCATGTAAAATTTTGAAAATCCAAGTAGCATTTAGCATAATTCTTTGGTTATTTAAAGTAGGAAGATTTAAAAGTTGCAGACGATATTCATATGGTGGTAGGTGATAATTAAAATTGCAGTAAAGATGGCTTCAGCAGAACAAACGGAAACTTTTTCTGAGCTGATTATATGTCGTCAATGTAACAACTATATCGAGGGCACCAAACAATTGAAGCATATTCTATAATAGATGATGAATTATAAATAATGATTTCATTATTTAACTGTCTGATTAATAGGAACTTGTAAGGGCTTTTAGGCCGTTAATTGTATGCATGAAGTTAATTTTAGACACATATGAGCTGAATCATATCACTCATACGCACTGGTGAACATCCAAAGATTTTACTTAACTTAAAGGAAATCAATACTAGAGACAGCTTTTGTTTTTAAACGTTTGTTAGCAGATAATTAGAATTTAATTTAATCCGTAGAAAAAAACACATCTGCTGTTGAGCGTCTTGAACAAATATTATTAAATAGTATACTGAAACCAACAGATTGCCTGCACAAAAAAATACAGAAATCTTCTAAAAATAACTTTAAATATGTGCCTGACTTAAAAAGAGCTCTTAAGAATTGCCTTTCTTGTTGAATACATTCAACAATTCTTCCGTTTATGTTGTTGTAGGCAAAAAATGTTCGCACTTCCCACCTGCAGCGTGGCTTTTTGGAAAATGCAGGTATTCACTAGCTAAGATGCCTTTGCAGCTTATGTCAAGGCAAGAAAGCAAACAACACTGATTCTTGGAGGCACATCAACACAAGAGCACACACACACACACACACAAACACATAACCACATGCACAAATTCATCCCGCGGCGCTACAAACACTTGCAGTTTTCTTAAAAATTGCACTTCTAATTTTTTTTTTATTCTTTTTTTTCTTCGCCACTTTCACTGATTGCAACAAAAGCGAAAGCATAACATTTCGAACAAGTGGAGCAGAAAAAAGGAGAAACGTTTAAGCTTAAGGAGCCGCTTAGCTTAAAGTCCTTTGCACCTAGCAACAATAAAAGAGCACACACCAACATACACACCAACACACAGTCAGCCACACATACACACAAGTGACACACAAAGAGAATGACTACTTCATAGACTCTAAAAGCATTTTTAGAAGCAGAAGCAGCAAACTGCAGCAAAGCTAACGGAATCTTGCGGCATTTTTATGCTTGACAACTACGGGAAAAACTGTTCTAAATGAAGTGCTTGTTCTTGACGTCGTTGTGCCACGGTGAGATGGTGAGATGGTGAAAAGGTGACTCGGTAAGACAGCACGCTCTAGCCGTTGAGTGGCGAGTTAAATTAATGCTTTAAGAACTCAATTCAATTGCCGTACTGCCAAAAGAAAAAATATAAATGGAAAAAAGGGGGAAATAACTAGTTTGAATAGAATAGTGGGGTAAAAATTGCTGCATTTCTTTTGAATCCTTGCTTTCATTAGTTAGCAGAAGCAGCATTTCGTGTTTAAATGGTAATAAAAAACATCTTAAATTTCCGTAAATCAAAGTGCAAACGACTTAAATATAAAAGAATTTCTGCAAAACTTTAACACAGAAAAATTAAGGAATCCCAGAAGGTCACAAGTTCATGTTTATCAGCTTATGTTAAAAAAAAGAAAAGAAAACTTTAACATTTGTTAATATTTAATATGAAAGATGAAAAACTTTGGCATAACAACATGATGCCAATCGTTAAATTTTTTAAGTAGCTACTCAGAAAATATTTTAAAAAAAATTTTAAATCAATTCAAGCGCTAAACGGCAAGTTACGGAAACCCGCAGCAAAGCTCAAAAATCAAACGCTATCTACTGAATACAAAAAAAAAAATATATATGAAAACAAAAACCACCAACAACCACAACCTGCATATGAAACTTTGTATTTGTAGATATTTGCATCATATATCTGGAACATTTGTGCGGATCGAGTATAAGTGTGAGTTGAGGTCATGTGTGTGTGTGTTTGTATTTGTATTTATACGAGTATTAATTTCGCCTTTCCCCTTGCAATCGCTTTTCTTATTTATCTTTTTGTTTGTTAGCTTAACTAAGCTGACTGCTTTCGCTGCAGTCACCAGCAGCTAATGAGGACAAAATAAAATCACAAATACAGATAAACATGTTTCCACATTTGGTGAATCATTAAAATAAAACACTAACATTTCCATAGCTGTTGGCTTCCACATGTGAAGATGTGAAGATGTGCGACGCTATTTGACTGTGTGCATTTGTGTGTATGAAAGTTCAAAGTAGTTGTACTTGGAGTACTTGCGCTAAAAAACTTTATGATTTTTGATTAATGAATTACTAATTATAGATTTAAAATTTTAATTTTTTGTAAAAAAATAATTTTTTGAAGTGAATCTTTTATAGACACGTATAAAACAACACGGCGAATGATGTGGGAAATTGTCGGCAGGGGCGTACTGAGACTATATTGATAGAGGGATAGTTAGGTATTTTGGCCGATTGAATACACTTAATTTCCGATTTAATCAATTAATCAAAGTTAGTCATACGTGTGACCAACATAAATCTTAAAGGCAGTTGAATCTTAACGGCAATGAAAAGAAATAATAGCACAGTAGAGACTCACAAAAGTTAACTTGTTTGTGTTTGGCTCTGTATATATATATATATATCTGTATACTAGGCCGGGTCGATTTGTGGGGAGGCAAAAAAATCGCCCATTGCTCTGTGAAAATCGTGTTCTAGGGATCAAAATAAGAAACTTTGCCGAAGGAACCATACCTCTAAAACGAATTCTGATGTCCCCCAATTTGGGGCGAACTTTTGGGTAGGGGCAAATTTTGAAAAATCCCACTTTGACCCATTTAGAGTGCTCCAATCGAGTCCAAATGTATGACCGACCCCCACTAACTTTGGAGGCCCGACCCACCCATGCCAGTGGCACACCCCCTGGGACCTCCCTGGGGGTTCCCCATACAAACATTTCAAAAAATCGCCAGTTTTGGCACTTTACATGAAAAAATCAGCGAAATGCCTATGTTTTTTTCTTTTTGGAGTTTTTTTTCTCTTTAGAAATTTATTCAACCTTTTTAAAAAATGAAGGTAGCACTGTGACACAATTGCAAATCGGAAAATTGCTTGTGTGCGTTTTTTAAGGCACCACAACACACAGCTGCATGTCGTAAACTTACTTGTGTAGTTTTTTATAGCACCTACTTAAGAAATGAAGGTTGTTTTTACAACCCTTTTTGTGGGTATTTTATGGCACCTTCTTAAGAAATGCGCGTTTTATGCAACCATTTTAACAATTAAGGTATCACAGGAATGCACCGCAACCCTTTTAAAAAATTAAGGTATCACTGTGACACAATTGAAGATCTTAAAATTGCTTGTGTGCCTTTTTAAGCCACCACAAGACACAGGAGGTAGAATTGAAATTACCATTTCATTCTTATTACCTCGTCTCGTAGACCATACTCGTATATAACGCAACAGTTTTTGTGAATGCATTAAGTCGTTGTGAAGAACTCAAAGTGTAGATAAAAAAATATAGATAAAAAATATAATAAAGATAAAAAAATATTTTAAAAAAAAATAATAAGTGAAGTTGACCATTCCAAATCAAAAAGTTTACAATGAATCCAACATCCTCTACACCGCAAGATGAAGCAACAACAACATCAACAACTATCGAAAACCCAATGAGTCATATACCCAAGCACGATGTTACTGTTTTTGGTGTGTCTACTGATTTGACTGATCCTAATTTACCACCCCATCTGGATATCTTGAGATATCTGGATATACTGGATGCATTAATTGGAATATGCACTGACGGTGAGCCAACAAACGCTGGCCCACACGGTGGAATTATACGACGATTCGAACTGCTGTTAAAAAGACCATTGCATTGGTTCGTTTGCCTTCTACACTTCAACGAACTTCCGTTTCGGCATTTGTTTGAAGCTTTGGATAAATCAACCAGCACTGGACCAAGATCGGCAACCGGAAAACTGAGCCGTCAAATCGAAACTTGTGAAACTCTTCCGGTAAGTTATTGCTATCACTTATTTATTATAATTGTCAACCATTTTTAATTATTTTATTATTATATATTTTCAGGTGGTGGACGGCTTCCAGAAAATTGAGTTGCAAAATATGCCCCCGCTCCAGAAAAAAAATTGAATTTTCCACCGATTCGAAGTACTTATACGACATGGCCCATGCAATTTCTAGAGGCGTGGTTTCGGTGGATCTGGCCAACATCAAACCAGGGAAAATTGTACATTCTCGGTGGCTCACCAAGGCCGCTAGATTATTACGATTATATGTGACAACGGAAAATCCAGATGCAAATTTAAGAATTCTGGTTGAATTTATAATTAAATGTTATGTGCCAATGTACTTCAATATCAAGTATTACAGCTCTGTCGTGTACGGCAGTGCATTATTTTTCAACTTCATTAGTTGGTCACGATTTCTAGAATCTCGTTTACGCAAAATTGTCAATCAAGTAATTACAGATAATTCATATTATGCGCATTCGGAAAATATCTTGTTATCAATGTTGTTTGATGATAGCAAAGAAAAGCGCGACTGTGCTATCAACATAATTCTACGCTATCGAACAGATGTTGACGACCCAACGCAACTTAGAGCTTATAAAAAACCAGATATAAAGTTTAATTGCACAAGTTACACGGAAATGATCAATATGAATGACATAAATAACGTATTTGAACCACCATTCACGCGAAGCATTCCGTACGATACATTGAAAGAATATTTAAATCAAGATGATCCACCGTTTAATGATCCAAAAATTGCATCACACATACAAGGAACGGAACGACATGTTCAATTGCTAGCTAGCGTTTCCAAACGGGTTAAACCGGAAAATGTAGAGGCTGTTATGGCGACGACATTAGAGAGCCGAGCGAAATTGCCCAGACTTGAAAGTAAAAAAGACTTCAAACAATAATTTTTTTAGTTTCTTTTCTATAACTAACTTAAATTAATTTTTTCATTTACATATGTTCTGACTAAATAAATTTCAAAAGAGAAAAAAATAGATATTATTATAAATAAATAATAAATATTATTATAAATAAATAAATAAAAATAAAGAAAAAACATAGCCATTTCGCTGATTTTTTCATGTAAAGTGCCAAAACTGGTGATTTTTTGAAATGTTTGTATGGGGAATCCCACAGGGGGGTTCCAGGGGATGTGCCACTGGCATGGGTGGGTCAAGCCTTCAAAGTTAGTGGGGGTCGGTCATACATTTGGACTCGATTGGAGCACTCTAAATGGGTCAAAGTGGGATTTTTCAAAATTTGCCCCTACCCAAAAGTTCGACCCAAATTGGGGGACATCAGAATTCGTTTTAGAGGTATGGTTCCTTCGGCAAAGTTTCTTATTTTGATCCCTAGAATACGATTTTCACAGAGCATTGAGCGATTTTTAAATCGACCCGCCCTACTGTATACACATCTGGACAAAAAAATTGGTACACCAAGGCTTTAGTGAGTTTTTTTGAAATGATTTATTATTCAAATATTTTTTTGTAAAAACGAAATTATAATTTTAGAGTGCAATACATTAAAAATAAGAAAAACAATTTGAATTCCTAACAAAAATAAAGAAAAATAAGTAATTCATAACAATAGTTAATGAAAATTATTTTCAAGTGGCCATTCCAAATTCCTGTACCAACTTCGATGAGTGTTAGCGGTCATTATCTTGTTGAAACCGCCAAACTAAGGGCATTTCTTCACTTACGTAAGGCAACATTATTCCTTGTTATAATTCCACATATTCAAATTGGGTCATAATGTCCTGAATACGAAATATTGGATCTACGCCATAGTGCGAAAAGCATCCCGAGACCATTAGTTTCCGCCACCATGCTTGACCGTTTTCCTAGTGTGCCGCGGAGCGAAAACTTTACCTTTTGGGCGACGAACATTCCTTGCGGCATCATTAGTAAACAAATTTATTTTGGTCTCGTCGCTCCATAGGATGTTGTTCCACTTTTTGACTCCTTGATCTCCTGACCATGAGGCATGTATTTTGGCAAATTCTTTCCTCACGTGTAAGTTTTGCTTACGAAGGAGTGGAACCTTACGGGCTATTCTGCCATGGAGCTTTGAATCCACTAACCTTCGTCGAATAGTCCGTGAAGATACTTTGTTGCCTAATTCTGCTACTAATGTTCTTGAAGCTATAAAAAGGTCCTTTTTCGCCATAATATTAATGCGATGGTCATAGTTTAGTGTGGTTTTCCGTTTTCTTCCAAGTTTTTCTCCAACTTTTTTTTTCTTTCATTCAAGCATTCACGAGAAAATTTCGAGGACGTCCAAGAATTTTGGCAATCGTTCCATATTCATTTCCTCCAGCACGCATCTCAATAGCAATCCGCTTTTCTTCGGGTGTACAATGATCACCGCGACCCATCTAGGTACCAAAATCTTTTATGACGGCTTCAAAATTTAAAATTATTTTACAACTCTTTAAAGAAAAATTCCAAAACTACACTTTTGAATAAAAAAACACTAAGAAAACCTCTTTTAAATGCACTTAAAATATTTTTTTCTGAAAGTGTACCTATTTTTTTGTCCACAGCGCGTTGTTACTTCGTGATATATCTCTTGGTAACTAAATTTTAGATTAGAAACTGCACTGCAAATAGATTGCCTGTCAATAACGGGACAACTTGTGTAACGGTAAATTTTTAACTTTCAATTAAACTATGACATATTGATCAAAAACCATTTTTTAGGGGATGTACCTATTTTTTTGTCCAGATGTGTACATACAAATATACATGAAATAAAAAAAGCAGTATATTTACAAACATATACTATTTGTATTAGGGTGGGTCAATCTGTTCGGGTGAGAAAAACGCGAAAAGCGTATAGCAAAAACGAAATCTACGAAGAATTCTAAGAAAACTTCCCCAAGAAACTATGGGCCTAAAATCAAAACCCAGCTCCGGCCGAGAGACATTAAAATTTTTAAAAACAGCGTAGATTTCTAAGAAATGCTGCTATATAGAAAAAATACGACATTTTTCATTAATGCTGTGCTTTTTTCTTCTTCATTTTTCAAGCCAAATTTTTTAAAACTTGTTTTTTTAAATTTACCCAAAAACTTAAGTTTGTAATGTCATTGAACAATCAGTAAAACGCAACTTTTTTTAAATTCATGTTATATTTTGGAAATTTATTAAGTCTTTTTTACAATCCATTCGAGAATGACTTACTAGAGTCACTGCCATGACATCATCTCGATTTTTTGCAATTACGCATTGTGAGACATGCGTTAGCGTTAGCAACTCGACCTTTCGGTTACCTGAATGTGCAATGGAGTCCCTGGATCTGGCAGTGGTATTTCATTAAAATTTATGTACTCCAAGATGTGCTAGTGTGAGATGCTTGCAGTAAATGGAGGTTCAAATAATATGTTATCATTATCGAAGTCGACTAAATCCATATAATCATTGCAATCGAAATCAATGGGATACTTCTAATAAGTTCTAAGTTTAGTCGAGTCATACAGGGTGAATCGGATAGCGAGGTCAATTCGAAAGCTGGTGATTCCTAGGGTCAAGACAAGAACAAAATCGTATAGAAGGGGGAACCTATTATTACCCCTCTCCTAGTTATGAGTAAAATTATGTAATAAAGTCGGATTTCAAAACAATATCACTTTTTTATTTAGCAATAACTTTAAAAGTGTAATAGCTAAGTAAGATTTAAGAGCACTTTTGAAAACCAAATTTTAACAGTTTGAGTAAAAATGAAAATCAATTAAAGTTTTCTTGTACGTTAAAGAAATAAGAGTTGATCAAACTCAAAAAATATTTTGTTTTTACATAAATTATTAGTTCGAGTGCGATTTTCTCGAAATTTTACCTAAAAAAATAATTATTTTTATTAAGTTGTTTTATTCTCTTTAGTGTTCTCTAAAATTTTCTCATAATAAGTTTTTACCTCCAATCAACAGATCGTCTGATTTTGTAATTTTAAGTTGTGCTCAATATTCCTATGAAAGGCGAAAATGCTCACTTGATATGTAAACAAAAGGAACCAAGATTAACTATCACTGTGTTGTTTTTGTTTGACAGAATGAGAGTGACATTTGAATGCTATAATTACTGTTACAAATACTAATTTTTTTATTTTAGTACGACTCGTCACTACTTTCTAGTACATTATCAAGGTAAGACGCAATTCAAAATTCATAAAACTATCAATTTAAATAAATCAGATACAGAGCAATTACAATGCAGACCCTGTTTTGCACAATCGCGCAATCGCTATTAGTCGATTAGGATATCTTCTTAGATACACCAACTCCGGCATGGAAGAGTTTCCATAGCAGTAAAACAAAAAAAAACAAAAAAAACGAAATGGCCATTTCAGCCCTTGAAAGGACTTTGACCGAGCTTCTTATGATCAATTATGTTGTGTGTGTTGTGAAATATTTTAACACAAATGATCGAGAACTGGACCTACCAGCTTTATGCCGACTCCGAACGGCTTATGTTCTCAAGAAGCGTTTCATGGCAGTTTTTTTTACTCTCTGAGGCTTGCCATTGTCTGCAGAGAGGTGATGGCCGAACAAGAAAATTAATTCAATTGAAAAAACTTTCTGTGTTAGATGGAGGATTCGATCCTGGTTTCTCTGGCGTATAAGCCACACACTCTACCCACAACGCCATGGCCGCCACTTTTAAAGTATATAGTGCATTAAAAAAAATTTTAAAAATTGCCAAAAACGAAAGCAAGATGATATTTTATCAAAATGATCACGTTGAATGTGTTACACATTCCAATATTTGACGAATTGCCGAAGATCGAAGTTAACGAAGTATTAACATGCCGCCATAGCTAAGCAATTCATCAAAAATGCAAAGAACAATCACGGATTTTTCGTGGATATTTTATAAGATACGGCAGCACAGTATTTTATAATTTTGACATTCCAGGTCGGTGTGGTGTATATCCTTGCCCTACCTTATTATTGTATCATGGAGTGATCTAACTTCACTAATGAGAAACTCACCTCATTATCATCCAAACTCACACGCAGCTCTTCAGTTACATCAAGTACAGCAGGAATATAACTATGTTTGGCCCTATAAATCCTGATTGTCTGTCTGTTACAATTTACACAAAAAATTTTACTAAAATCAAATTTGTAGGCTTAAACGCAAATTATTTAACAACTTCAACAATTTTATGTGAACTTGTGCGCTAGCGCGAGCTCTGCCAGCAGACTAATTGTGTTGTTGGTAATTTTTTATTGTGTCACTGAACTGTGTAGCATGCAACGGTCGAAAAACATCTAATTAAAGTTGATTGGAATGAGACGGAGCGGATGCACGCATTATATCCGGCTAGGGATCGTCGGCTTGTAGGGGTGGAGTTTTTGCATCTAATCACTCAATACTTTAGTTGCTACAAAAAACAAATTATTTTAAAAAAATTGCGTGCGAAGGTATTGACTTTAAGTTTACCAACAGAAAAGAGAAACAAAAATCTAAAACAGAACGGAAATTAAGTTTCTACGGATGGACATGTTGAACCGGAAGAAGCTTATATCAGACACCAAAACATATAAAGAAATTTGAAAGCTGCACACAGATGTTGATGCAACCAATGCCCTCCCAACCATGATCTTAATAGTTTAGCTACCGAACTAGATAAAAAAAAAATCCCGAATAATTCTTAA
The DNA here is from genome assembly GCA_914767935.1 of Coremacera marginata. Taxonomy (NCBI): domain Eukaryota; kingdom Metazoa; phylum Arthropoda; class Insecta; order Diptera; family Sciomyzidae; genus Coremacera; species Coremacera marginata. The sequence continues at coordinate 167,964,712 of OU612043.1, read as the reverse complement.
GATCCCTACTTAATTATCACAGACCAATCACGTTTCGCTAGAAATTAAAAGATAATATTTAGGTATTCATTTTGTATGAGTTTGTTGTATGAAAGAAATGCGTAAAATAATTATATAGCTAGTTCGGTTCGAAGACCCAAAAAAAAAATAGATCTTCATTAAATGTATTATCTCTAGCATCTTAAGCAAACGAAAATTAAAGAAATCCTTTCAAAATCAATTCAAAATCAAAAGTGTTTTATACAAAAAAAATTATTTAGCAGCAATATTAAAACTAACACAGTAATAAGAACTTGATTTATAATCATTATTATAGGGGCTTAAAGCAAAAAAAAAATTGTAAAATATTTTGCATTATATCAAAACCAAGATATGTGTAAAAAAAAACATGCAATACATGAATCAATCAAACTAACACAAAGGTCAATAAACTTTGCAACACATCTCAGCTGTTCTTGTATGCTTTATTTGTTTAGGTATTAACCAATATGAAAGCACCTAGCATGTCAACATGTTGCTAGAAAAAAATGAATCCGTCGGAAGATCAAGTTCGCGAATGAACCAAATCGGATGAAAACCACGCCTACCTCCCATACAAAGTGACTTCATTTTAACCGAAAAATCTCTTCAAAATCCACAAATATTAATGAAAAGCCTTGAAATTTGACACGTATGCTTTGATATTTAATATAAATCCTCACTATGAAATTGGGAAAAATTGGATGAAAACCACGCCTACCTTCCATACAAAGTGACTTTATTTTAACCGTACCATCTCTTCAAAATCCGCAAACATTAATGAAATGCCTCGAAATTTTGCATATAAGCAAAATTTGAAAAAATCGGACAAAAGCCACGCCTACCTCCCTTACAAATAAGCTTTATATTAACCGTAAAATCCCTTAAAAATCTGCTCAAATTGCAGAAATATCTTGAAATTTTGCACATAGGCTTTTATATATAATATAGACTATCACTATGATATTTGGCAAAAATCGGATGAAAACTACGCCTGCCTGCCTTCCTCCCATACAAAGTGGCTTTATTGAAAACGTTAAATCGCTTAAAAATCTGCAAAAATTACAGAAATGTCTTGACATTTTGCATACAAGCTTTGATATTTAACAGAAGCCACTCATTGATATTTGGCAAAATCGGATGAAAACCACTACTACCTTTAATACAAAGTGACGTCATCAAAATTGAAAAACTTTCGTAAATATATAAAACTGAATGGCATCGCGTCTTTATGTACCCAAGTTCCGACCACGTCGTTTATCCAACCCATACATATATTCTTCGGTAAAATGTGGAGCCTTTATACTAGAAGTGGCTATGGAATTTTACTTTGTTTACAAATTACTCTATGTTGCAGCTAAGGGTAAAATGAAATTAAGCGTATGACACAAATATTTTTGCAGATTATACATAAAAATTTTATAGACGTCGAAAGACTTCGGATATGCTTCAGTACTATACTTCAGTACCCTGCTCCATTCCTTACTAGTTTACATATTATTTTATTATTTCTTGAATTGCTGAAACATTTGCTCATATTTTGTGCTAATTATTTCCGCCGCTGCAATAATTTGTTATTTCAATGCAAGATTCAATTCGCTGTTTCCGATAAGCAAACCTTCAAATTACTTGCTCAGTTGCATATTCAGGCAGTATTGCCGTTGAACAAAAATACCTTTTGCAAAAGGGTAATAATAGTTTTGGAAAAAAACATTGTTATTCTTTATTTCAACTTTTTGAAGTCCCGAAAATCCCGGGATTAGTCGACGAGAATCCCGAGATATTCGGGACTTCAAAAAGTCCGGGATCCCTAGTTTGAACGTATATCAAAAATATATCAAAAACTAAAATAACTTGTTAATTTAGCTTAAAAAATGATAATGTGCTGAAAAAATTATGATTTTGTAGGTAAAAACTAACTTCAAAACCATGAAATATGCATAACACCCTACTTACTTACTTACTTAGTTGGTCGTAACAACCCGTGTCCGGGTTTCAACCGACCTCATCAGCTCTTGCCAGGCGCCTCTGCTTTGCGCGTGCCTTCTCCAATCGGATACACCAAGTGCGGTTAGGGCTTCCTCAGCCTGGTCCATCCATCGGAGGCATGGTCTCCCTCGTCGTCGTTGACCAGCGACCCTCGCCTCGAGCACCTTTTTCGCTGGAGCTTCGTCATTCATACGATGGACATGACCCAGCCAGCGTAGTCGCTGCACAGTTATACGCCGGACTACGTCAATGTCATCGTAGAGCTCATACAGCTCGTGGTTCATTCGGATGCGATAGTCATCGCCGACTCGAACAGGACCGAAGATTTTGCGAAGAACTTTTCTCTCGAACACCCCCAGAGCGGCTGCGTCAGTTTGCGAAACTACCCATGCCTCAGCGCCATAAAGCAGCACAGGTAGAACGAGCGTCTTGTAGAGTGTTAGTTTTGTCGATCGAGAGAGGGCTCTGGAACTTAGTTGCTTACTGAGCCCGTAGTAGCACCTATTAGCAATTATTGTTCTTCGCTTTATCTCCAGGCTGATTTCGTTTTTGGTATTAATGGCGGTGCCAAGGTAAACGAACTCCTTGACTACTTCAAAGTTATAGCTGCCGGATGAAACGTGGGAGTCTAAACGCCGAGCTCCCTTGTTTGTAGACAGCATATATTTTGTTTTGCCCTCATTTATCGTCAAACCCACTTTGGCTGATTCCTTTTCGATAGCGGCGAAAGCAGCGGTAACATCTCTCTTGGTTCTGCCGACAATATCAATATCATCAGCGTACGCAAGGAGCTGGACGCCTTTGTAGAAAATGGTGCCATTACGATGCACACCGGCCTTTCGTACGATCCCCTCCATGATGATGTTAAAGAGATCGCAAGACAGTGGATCGCCTTGCCTGAAACCTCTTTCGGTTTTGAAGGTTTCGGAGAGGTCATTTCCTACCTTGACGGAGCTGCGTGTGTTGCTCAACGTCATTCTGCAAAGTCTGATCCACTTTGCAGGTATACCGAACTCAGACATTGTTGCGTATAGGCAATCCCTTCTCGGGCTATCGAACGCAGCTTTAAAATCGACAAAGAGATGGTGTGTGTCAATTTGATTTTCGTGGGTTTTCTCCAGGATTTGTCGTAGCGTGAAAATCTGGTCAATAATGGACTTACCAGGTCGAAAGCCACACTGATAAGGTCCAATCAGTGTTTTTGTAATCGGCTTTAATCTTTCACACAGTACGCTTGAGAGAACCTTATATGCGATGGAAATAAGACTGATACCTCTATTACTTGCGCAGATTGTTGGGTCTCCTTTCTTAAGTATAGGGCACAGTACGCTGAGGTTCCAATCGTCGGGCATGCTTTCTTCTAGCCATATTTTGCTGATGAGCTGATGCATGCGCCTTATCAATTCATCGCCGCCGGTTTTAAACAATTCAGCAGACAGGCCGTCAGCACCCGCTGCTTTGTTGTTTTTGAGTCGTTGGATAGCAACTCGAACCTCATCATGGCTAGGTGGTGGTACTTCCACTCCGTCATTGTTGATTGGTAGCTCTGAACTGCGCTCTCCATGGGCGGCATTGGTGGAATCGTCGCCAGTAAGTAAATTGGAGAAGTGCCGTCTCCACAATCTCAGCACACACTGCGTATCCGTATTCAGATCTCCATTTTCGTCTCTACAAGGGGATGCTCCGGGCTTGAAACCTTGGGTTAGACGCTTAACCTGTCGATAGAATTTTCGTGCATCCTTCTTGCCCTGGTATACCTCTAGTTCCTCACGCTCACGCTTTTCCTGCTCTCTTTTCTTGCGTCTGAAAAGGCGCCTCTCTTCCTTCCTCTTTTCGCGGTAGTTTTCTCGCACGGCGCTCGCGTTGCAGCTGACTGCAGCGTTTTTCTATAAGCGGCGTTTTTTACTGCAGTCGCAATGCGACACTCCTGATCATACCATTGGTTCCGAGGTTGCGGGCGCCGGAAACCAATGACTTCTTCAGCGGCAGCGCGCATGGAGTGGGATATATGCGCCCAAAGTCCGCCGGCGTCGTCGGGTCGAGAGGTTGGTTGGTTGAGCTTAACCGAGAGTTGAGCGGAGTAGGCTTCGGCAGTCCGTTGTAATTGCAGCTTAGCAACATCTAGCTTTCGTTGCATTCCTGTGCGTATGTTCTTCGCATTGCATAATCGCATGCGGATCTTGGCTGCAACAAGATAATGGTCGGAGTCAATGTTGACCCCCCGAAATGTACGCACATCTAGAACACTAGAGGCATGCCTTCCGTCGATTACAACATGATCAATTTGGTTTCGCGTTTTTTGATCCGGGCACAGCCAGGTGGCCTTGTGGATGTCGAGGTGCTTAAATCTGGTGCTACTAACTACCATGTTTCGCGCCGCGGCGAAGTCAATCAGTCTTAGACCGTTGTTCGTGGAGGTCTCATGAAGACTGAACTGACCGACAGTGGGGCCAAAGATGCCTTCCCTTCCGACTTTCGCATTAAAATCGCCGAGGACTATTTTCACGTCATGGACCGGAAGGTGGTCGTATACGTCCTCAAGGCTAGCGTAGAATCGTCTTTGACGGCTTCATCCTTTTCCTCCGTCGGGGCGTGCGCGCAATTAAGGCTGATGGAGAAAAATTTTGCCTTGATGCGGATCGTGGCCAATCTTTCGTTGACAGGTGTGAACCGGGAAACAAGGTGGCGTAGTTTCCGGCTAACAACGAATCCACATCCAAATTCGCGCCTCTCCGCATGGCAGCTGTAGTAGATATCACAGTGTGCTTGTTTAGAGCAGCCTTGCCCTTTCCATCGCATTTCCTGGATGGCGGTGATGTCAGCCTTTATCGTTTTGAGGGCTTCCGCCAGTTGGATAATGGCACCTTCCCTATAAAGGGTTCGGACATTCCAGGTGCATATCCGTAAATCATTATCAGTTTTTCGTTTGCGGTGGTCGTCAACGTAATTGGGGTTCTTATCCGAGGCTGGTTTAGTTTTCATTGGGCAGTAGTAATGTGGTTGGACCCAAACCCTGCGCACATTCCATGTTTAAGGTCTATGGAGTGACCCGCCGCTCAAATTAGCCGTCAAACTGACGGATGCCAGTTTGCCGTTGCCCAGGGAACACCACGTGGAGGTTTGAGTCGACTTGAGACGATTTCGACATGGATAATGCTGGCCTCGCCAGGTTGAGGCGGTCAGACACGTTGCCATGTGAAGGTTCGCCCCCTGCTCCCCAGGCATGCATAACACCCTGCATTTCAAAAATTAAATGTGATGCAAAGAACTGGGCTCTCATCACGTATGACGAGAATCGTTTGATGATATCGTTTTGACGATACTTTACCATCACGAAACCTAAAAATTTTACTATCGTCATAATGCGGCCCATACACACTGCAACCACAGCAAAGCTGGAAGTCTAACCTGGAAGTTTTTGATGTTTATCAGAATGAAGTCGCAGCGTGTGTGTCGAAGTTACGCAACTCATTGACGGTTACAACTCAGGTTACACCAATATTAAAATCATTTAATATTTTGGTCGCAGGCAAGGCTGGTTACTGCAACCATCGCAGCGTGTGTGGCGAAATTTGTGAAAATATCGCTTTCAGGTTACATTTCCAGCTTTGTTTTGGTCGCAGCGTGTATGGGCCGCATAACGATATCGTTATGCTTGCTTCATGTATGTCTAACAGCTCTCAAATTCTATCGTTTTGACGATTGAATTGCACGATAGATAATTTGGTATCGTTTGTGCTTTTTGTTTCATAGTAATTCATTAAATTTATAAAATTTAAAAGTTTTGGAGCCGGAATTTACATTCTTTTTTGTTTGCCGATGAGGAAGAGAACAAATTGAGTTGTTGCTACAACGCAGGATCCTTCGGTATAAATCGAATCCTTGATGTCTTCCATTAAAAAGGTATGTGTTGTGCTTACAATATTTCAGTGTACGTATTGCTAATAATTTATTTTCAATAAATTTAGCTTTCGTGCTTGCGACTTAATTGTTGGCCAGCTGCAGGTGTTCAACAACGAAACTGATTCATATATTAATTTGCTTAGAAGCAAATAATTTTACCCAAAATATGATTTGGAATACATTAATACGGAAGTATTTGGTTAAAAAGTCAACAATACTTACTTTTTTGCTACAAATATCACGTCGGAACACAACAAACAAAAAAAAAATGAAAAAATGTCACTTTTGATAGAGAACATATATTTTCTAGTATCTTTCAAACCTTAGCAAACCTTCAAACATAAGAACGATAGACGAGACGACAGTGATGCATTTAAATGAAGCAAACACTTAACGATATCGTTGAAGAGTATCGTTTGAACGATGATCGTATTGAAAGTTAAGCTTAATTTTTGGGCATATAAATTCTACACGCGAAATTTTTGATGTAGAGTCAAAATTTTTTGTGTGGGGAAAAAGCACTTAATAAACTAAATATATTTCTTTAATAACAAAATCAACACCAACACATACTTACTGCTTTATTTTATTGTTGAATGTCAAAATTCCGCGGCAATTAAATATACGGGCATATAAATGCCAGCGAAATTCTGACATTTTAACTCTCCACACATGGTTGTGAACTTGGCTACGCTGAACAAATTTTTTCCTTCAACAGCGTACTACCTAACGTAAAAAAATTCCGCTGCCTGTTCGCTGTCAAAAAACTCAATGTACTTCTTATGGGAATTTTGTTTTCGTTTCTACAGCATACTGATCCTTACGTGATGAAAGCCCTGGGTACAAAATTTATATTATTGAAAACTTTTTGTTTAAAAATTGTTGAAAATTTTTGAAAGAAAAATAATAGTAGATACACGACCAAAAAAAAAGTAAATTCGCACGTGTACCTGCTGGTAACGTGTTTATCGAAAAGCCTCAAAAAATGTTATTTTAACACCTCGCATGATTTCATTTGAAACTTTTATGGATTTTATTGTTTTGCTCAGGAGATAGTTTATGTTTCGTATATAGGACATGATACACTCATTCCAATCAGTTACTTCAGATTCTTTAGCAGATAATGCTAGCTTGATCAATGAATGGACTCGGCCTCCGAATAAAACAAAGTTGCCGCTACATCAAAATAAGCTACGGTATTGCAATTTTACGTTCAAACTATACTTTTGTTTGAAGTAAACTTATGAGGACCATCTTACCCGCAATATTAGAGACATCTAGGAGGAATATTTAAAATTGATTATGTTCAATTTTTCGCGTCATAATATGCTCACTTTTGATAGTGAACTAAATCATATAAATAATTTTTTTACGTGTTTAGTAATTTCGTTTAACAATTTCGTTTTATTTTTTTTTTTTTTGTTTAAAATTTTGATAATTTTCGATAACTGTCGGGTACATTCAGTCTTAAAATATTACTAATGTGTGTGGTGGACCACTTTGCTAATTACATCCTCATAAATATATTTAAGCAACTTTAAGTAAAGTACGACATATTTTACCAATAATCTTACGAATTAGTTATGCTTATTGCATAACACTATAACACTAAGAATAGATTTTATTTGCGTTTGATTCTTTTAAACTTTACTCCTGGTAAATATTTTATTTGCTCAATATTTAGTCTCTAGTAAAATCTAGTTATGTAGATTTTTCCATTGCATATTTTATGCAACGAGTGCATTCTACATAATTTATCTGCTCAGCATATTTTAGTACACACAAAATGCAGCTGGTCAGCTTAAAAAGCTCTCAATAGATTTAAAAGATATTAAGATGAAGAAATATGGACAAGTTGACTGACAGCCAGGCATTTATAGAACTCTATTTTATATTCGTTTTCGGATTTATTTCAAATTCAGCATTGACAGAAAATTGTATTATTTTTTTTTTACGATGTGCGTATGTGTGTGTGTGCGTGTGTGCGTGTGTATGTTAGAATATCTTGTAATATCAACAAAACGTCTATACAAGACATGTCTGCCTTACAATTACAATACTTAATTCAATCAAATAAAGTTCGTTAGTTTGATTAGTTTATTTGTAAAATGCTTTTATTTTCACAGATAAGAGAGAGCAACAATACAATTCACATTAATACATATATTTACATTTGAGTTTTTAAATACATGCATAAGACGAATTGGCAACTTGAAATGCACTTAAAATTAAGTTGAAATTAATTGCACTTTAATAATCTTTTGACTCTACTTTGGCTTCTTCTATTAAGAGTCTGTAGTCAAATAAAACTTTAAAATAAAAAATATCAAAAAAGCTTTTTAAAAATTCATTGAGCAACCGTGTTAAGTATTTTACAAGATTAAGTAAACTTTAAAGCTTAAACTTAAAACACAGAACACTTATTTAAACCTATCATCATGTGGACATACATAACTTGGTAAAGTTCTGAAAAAATTAATTTCTGAAACGCAATTATAACAAGCAAAAAAAAAAACGGATCCAAAATAACTAAATTAATAACAACACGACTAACAAAAATATCCATACCCATATCCATATCTATATGCATATCCATATCCATATCCATATATATCAATACCCATATCCATACCCGTATCCATACCCATATCTATATCCATATCAGATACCTGCAGCGAGTCGCTTTTTTACGATTCTAAATCACTCGTCAAGAACCGAGTGCGAGTGCGTGCGGTCGCGCACAACAGCAACCACTTCCACGCGAAGCATTCTCATAACAGCGATGAGCGACGAGTGCCGCTGCTCATTAAAAATCGCTGCACTCATCGCTTATTAAAAAGACTGCTGAATTCTAAGCATATGATTCTAAGCATCCTCAATGACTCTAGAGTCAATGAATGCACTTCATTGCGTGCACTTCAGTATTGGCGTGCGTTTTCCTTGTTTTACTTTTGTTTTGTGTTTTACGTGTTGATTAAGATAAATAGCCAGCTTCTAAGTTGGGGATCGCTAGTTCAAAGAATTAAATTGTAGCGAACTTACTTTATACTTGTATGTTGTCTATTATTTGTTCCTTGTTGTTATTGTATGGTTTTTAATCAATTTTTTAAATCACTTTCACACTTGCAATGATGAATGGCTGAGAACCTTTATGTTTAGGGATGCCATAACGAAAGCGGCAATCCAAAAAAAAACAGGATTGCCGCTGTTAATGATTTATATATTATAAAATAATTTTATTTATTATTTTAATTAAAATAATTCTTAATTCTTTAATTATAATAATTTTAATAATTCTTAAACAATTTTTCCAAAAATTTGTAATATATTTTTTCCTATAATATTTTCACAATTTTTCACTAATTTCTATCAATAATAGGTCTGTTTGCGTGCCCAAAAGATTTTAACAATTTGTACAAATTTTACAAATTGTTGAAAGAAATCCGTTCGTTTACCCAAAAACTTGTAAGTGAGAAAGAAAATAAGAGAGTACGATTTTCTCTTCAGTCCAGTTTTGAAAAGTTTTTGCTGACTGATTTTCTACTTGCAAGAATTTTCATGAAATAAAAAAAAAACATATGTCTAAAACAGATGTTTTAAATGTACAAAATAAATAAAAAATGGGTAAGCAAATAAAATTATTATTTTTTTTTAAATATTTTTAACATATGTATCATTAACATATTAAAAATTTATTAATTAAATATTTAAAATTTTTAAAAATTTGCTATTAGCTGAAAGTCGTATTTTTTTTTTTTTTTTTTGTTATTTCCTTTTAGCTTTCTGATAGTTCGACATGCATTGCAAATTTTAACAAATTTTCTGTTCGGGTACTTTTTTAGATTTTCATTGTATTGCGATAGAATTTTTTTCTTACTCTCAAAAAATTGTTACTGGCATGTTTTTACTGTAAAAGTACGCGAACAGACCAATTATTTTAATTTTTTTTTTATTACGAGTAAGTATATGTATATAAATATTTTTAATACAATTTTAAGATTTATTTTCATACATTTGCCGAGTCCGCTAGTATATAATATAAATATATAATATATATTAAATGTATATAATAATAAATTTATATATATATGTCAGCGGTAAAACTGCACGCGATTTCCCCTAATGACTCTAGAATCATAAGGAATGACTCTAGAATCATTAGAATCATTGAGCGGCATTCTTATGAGCGATGTGTAAAAGAGGCGGCACTAGTCGCTCATCGCTGTTATGAGGATGCTTCGCGTGGAAGTGGTGGTTGTTGTACGCAACTGCACGCACTCGCATTCGGTTTTTGATGGATGATTTATAGATATTCGTTCGAGTCATAGACTCGTTGCAGTTCTCTGAACCATATCCATATCCATATCCATAGCCATATCCATATCCATATTCATATCCATATCCATATCCATATCCATATCCATATCCATATCCATATCCATATCCATATCCATATCCATATCCATATCCATATCCATATCCATATCCATATCCATATCCATATCCATATCCATATCCATATCCATATCCATATCCATATCCATATCCATATCCATATCCATATCCATAACCATATCCATATCCATATCCATATCCATATCCATATCCATATCCATATCCATATCCATATCCATATCCATATCCATATCCATATCCATATCCATATCCATATCCATATCCATATCCATATCCATATCCATATCCATATCCATATCCATATCCATATCCATATCCATATCCATATCCATATCCATATCCATATCCATATCCATATCCATATCCATATCCATATCCATATCCATATCCATATCCATATCCATATCCATATCCATATCCATATCCATATCCATATCCATATCCATATCCATATCCATATCCATATCCATATCCATATCCATATCCATATCCATATCCATATCCATATCCATATCCATATCCGTATCCATATCCATATCCATATCCATATCCGCATCCATATCCATATCCATATCCATATCCATATCCATATCCATATCAATATCCATATCCATATCCATATCCATATCCATATCCATATCCCCATCCATATCCATATTCATATCCATATCCATATCCATATCCATATCCATATCCATATCCATATCCATATCCATATCCATATCCATATCCATATCCATATTCATATCCATATCCATATCCATATCCATATTCATATCCATACCCATATCCATACCCATATCCATATCCATATCCATATCCATATCCATATCCATATCCATATCCATATCCATATCCATATCCATATCCATATCCATTTCCATATCCATATCCATATCCATGTCCATATCCATACCTTATTCATATCCAAATGTCAAAGCAAATGTCACATATTTTGTAACATTTCCTTTGTTTTAAAATTACACAGAACTTTAAAACTTATAAAAATAGACTCAATTTGGAATGTGTATGTGTTTTTTTTTTTAGTTTTTTAGTGCAACCAGTTCCGTGTAATTTGAAAACAAAGAAAGTGTTACAAAATTCTGTGACGTTCTGATGGGTGGATTAAAAAAATTGACATCTGGGGATTTTTTATTTCTCATACTAGTATTTCGTCTCTCAAAAATTAAACCAAATCGGAGACGTGTTCCGTCAGTCGAGGCTGATCTGGCATGGAACTTCCCATATATAGTGACGACCACTTGAATTCGTAGCACCTACTATAAATTATTATTTTATTTTCTTTCTCTTAGTATTCCTTTTACGAGTATTACAAGAATTATGTTTTTGTTTTTATTTTGCAAGTTTAAGTATCAAATTCCTCATTTCATTAACGTGAAATTGTTTTTATAGTTATTCGAGAGTTCCTCATAACATCACAGATGAGATTCGCTGCAACTTGAAAAGAATTTTTGCTTTGAATGTATTATGTCTAATTAATTTCGAAAATAACACTTCATTTTGCTGTACACTCTCATTTCATCCTTTCTGAGGCAATTTAATGCCCACTCATGAAAAACGCCTGCACCTGAACTTACTTGGTACATCAACATTAGCAACAACATCAACATCAACCAAAACAACAACAAGCACAACAACAACACTAGCACCAATGAACATTTTTAACAAGTTGCAAACAAACAAAATAGAAAAAAATTTCTTACTTTATGTGCTCATATCAATTACTCAAGGATAAGGGCAATTACCTGGGAGCAACAACGAAAAATACGAAAAATAACAGAGAAGCACACTTGAAGTACTACAACAAGATACCTTTTTTAACAAAGGATTTTCAGTAATTTATGTTTGAAAAAATAATCATAATAAATACATAGTAGTTCAAAACGCACAAGAGTAGCGCTTATTAGTTTAACTAAAGGCACCAAAAAGGATATTTATTAATAATTCATGTTGTTGCAAGCGATAGAATTGCTTGTGCATCCTTTTTATTATGCGGCGCCTGTCTACTAGTTACACTCATTGGCTCTTTATTTTCATCATTATTTTTTCAATTTCCCGCCGCTTCATGCACATCAATTTCTTAGCTCAACTCCTTTTTGCAGCTTACAGGCTAAGATAGGTACTCTGCCAGGCGATATCCTGCTAATTTCCTCCTTCTTGTCGTATGTCGGTTGCTTTACAAGACGCTATCGACAGGAACTGCAGCAAAAGATGTGGATGCCAAACTTTCGCAAAATTGAGGTGATGTTTGGTGATGGTGATGATGATGATGATGATGATGATAACTGAAGAGAATAACATTTTTTTTCGTCCCTTTAGCCGTCAATACCGCATACGGAAGGTGCAGATTCTTTAACGCTCTTCTCAGACGATGCTCAAATTGCTATGTGGAATAATGAGGGTCTGCCAATGGATCGCATGTCGACGGAGAACGCTACCATCTTGGCACATTCAACACGTTGGCCGCTAATGATTGATCCACAGTTGTAAGTTTTATATACATAAAGATAACTCCGCCATTTTGTATATACCTGTGATTGTAAAAAAAAAAAAAATATGTGCTGCAATGTGCCCGATGCGTTCTATCATGCGCCGTATGGGAAAACAATTTATTTGTAACGTGTTGTTTTTTCTGTAAAGATGGCTTAACCTTAACTTTGTCATTTCGTTTGTAACGCCAATAAAAAGGCGTGGTAGGTATAGAAAAGTATATATATTTTTGATCTTCATCACCACCTGAGTCGATTTCCGTGTGTCCGTCTGTGGATACGATTACAACCGTAATTTTAAATCTATCACGATGAAATTCAAAACATAAGCTTATTTTTAAAAAGCGGAGATCAAGTTCGAGAATGAGACAAATCGGATGAAAACGACGCCTATCTCCCATACAAAGTGACTTCATTTTAAACGTAAAATCTTTTAGAAATCCACAAAAATTAAAGGAATGCCCTGGAGTTTTACACGTAAGCTTTGATCTTTAATATAAATCTTGACTATGAAAAAAATCGGATGATAACCACACCTACCTTCCATACAAGGTAGCTTTATATTAACCGTTAAATCTCTTAAAAATCTGCTCAAATTACAGAAATGTCTTGGAATTTTGTAGTTTTGACCATCACTATGATATTTGGCAAAATTTTATGGAAACCACGCCTACCGCCCATACAAATTGGATTAATTTAAAACCTGAAACCTCTTAAAAATCTGCAAAATAAGAAATTCCTTGAAACTGTGCACATAAGCGTTGATATTTAACATAAACTATCTCTATTAAATTTGGCAAAATCGGATGAAAAACATGCCTTTCATCTTTTAAAAATCTACAAAAATTAAAGAAATATCTTGAAATTTTGCACAAAAGCTTTGATATATAACATAAAACATCTCAATGATATTTGGAAAAATCGAATAAAAACCACGCCTACCTCCCATACAAAGCGACGTCATCAAAATAGAAAAACTTTCGTAAATATATAAAACTGAGTGACATCGTGTCTGCCTGTACTCCAATTCCAGCCACAACGTTAATCCAACCCATACATACATTCTTCACTATAATGTGGAGTCTTTAGAACAGGAAAGTGGGTGTGGCATTTTACTTTTAATCGAACTTCTGGTGCACGGTGTTTCTGACTTCAACCGAATTTTTCACACATAGTCCTTGCTAATTTGAGCAGTCTTAAGTTTATTAAATTGGGCGGTACTACACAAGGGGCGTGGCACTTTATTTTTTAACTAGCTCCATCTACACCTTTTGTACAATTTCAACCAAATTTCGCACATATATTCTTTAATATAATGATAAGTTTTAAGCCTACAAAAGTGGGGAGGATTGGAAGAGGGGCGTGTCTATTGAATTCAAGTCGAACTCCTTCTACACCGTTTGTCTGACATAAACCAAATTTTTCACACATGTTATTTGGCATAAGGATCAGTCGTTTGTTTATAAAAGTGGGCGGTACTAGACGGGAGTTATTTAGAAATAGATTATTTCTAATCTATTTCCTTCTTCACCGTTTCTACGATTTCAACCAAATTTGGCACATATATTCTTTGGTATAATGATAAATTTTAAGCCTACAAAATTGGGTGGGATTGGAAAAGGGGGCGTGTCTATTTCATTCTAATCGAACTCCCTCTATACCATTTGTCCGATTTGAACCAAATTTTGCAAATATATTCTTTACCACTAGGAGCAGTCCTTAGTTTATAAAAGTGGGTGGAGTTAGACAGGGGGCGTGATACTTTAATATTAATGAAACTCCTTCTGCACCGTTCTTCTGACTTCGACCAAATTTTGCAAGTACATTCATTAAAATAATCAGCAGAGATTAGTCTAAAAAATTGGACGGAATTAGACAGGGGCGTGCCAATTTAATTTTAATCGAACTCCTTCTATAGCCTTTGTCCGACTTCTTCCAAATTTTCCACACTTATTTTTTGGAATAATGCGCAGTCAGTAGTCTAGAAAATTTGGCAGAATTGAAAGAGGGGCGTGTCACTTTAATTTTATATAAAATAATTTTTTATTATTGGTATGAATTTGTACAAACTAACTTAATTTTGCACATATATTCCTCAGCATAATGAGCAGTCTACAAATTACTCTATGTGGCAGCTACCTACACTGAGGGAAATATGTGTTAAAATTAAATGAAATTGTGTTCATATAAAACGAATATGTTTTTGAAATAGAGCTTTAAACAATTTCATTTAAGTTAAGCACAAATGTTTGTAAAGTAAAATTTAAAGCAAAAGCTTTTGTTTTCAAAACAATATTTTGAAATATACACTCAAGTGTTTAAGAACACTTATTTAAAAATAGAATTTAAAACAAAAATTTTTATATTGAAAACAAATATTTTTAATTCCCATTTTTTCGATGCCATTTTTTTAGTTTTTTCGCGTTTTTGACGTCAGATTCGTGATCAGCGACCCATGGGACCCCTCGAATACTAAATGTAAAGTCCACTCGATGAAGTTTGTTTGTTTTACTGCGGCTTAAATTATTGAAATATTTTATATATTGAAACAATTAATTAGTTTTTATTTCATCTTTATAAATATTTCCAAACAATTAAATGTTTATCTCAGCATGGTCTCAATTGTCTGCTCAATAACTCTACTACACATAGTTTTTTAATTTAATATCAGATAGCGAAGTAGTTTTTGTTATAAAAAAGAAGTAATAAGAGAAAATTGTACAAAAAAAAAAAGAACCTTATATGAGAATGAGAATATGAAATGAGAATTATACAAAAAAAAAAAATTAAATACGCTTGTTTTAAATTTTGTTTTGTAGAAACACAAACGGGTGAATTTATATTTTAAAATTTTTTGTTTAATTTTAAAGTATGTTTTTTTCTCAGTGTAGCTAAATTAACCCTCATCGGTCCCCGAGGAAATGCATCGAATTGGTCCCATTGTATAAAGTTGATACACATTCAAAAAAAAAGTTAAGAAAATCGTTTTAAAAATTAAAAAAACTGAATGTTTTATATTTTTGTAGTTCTATTTTATTGTTTTCATAAATTTAAATTTAGAAAATACATTTATAAGTAATGAAAATTTGAAAGAGAAAAATGTCAAAAATGCTTATTTTTGTGGCTATGTGCCTTTATGAGCGCATTTTTCGCAAATATCATAATGATGATCATTACAAACATAATTCTTACAATTATCACAACGATTTGAATACAAATTTTTATTTGGCCGCGTTTCGTAGTTTTTGGCAAATGGGTAATCGCCGGTAGTGTTTCAATATTGAGCCTTCGAGGCTAAGATTTCCGGTTTTCTATGTGTTTTTGCACAAGACCCATTTCAAGCTCCTCAATAAATATTCGACGACGTATATTTTTATTGGTTTTGTTCTTTTTCCAATTCGGAAATAGTGAAATATACGTTATATATGCATTCAATGCACTCACGTCCAACATGTTGCAAAATACTGCCATTTTCCACTGATTTATCTTCCCTTTGCAGGTGTAAGTAGTCACCATCTGTTCCATAGTATACACGCCACTCTTGGTTTTGTTATAATCCTGACGTTATAATCCTGTTATAATAACGACGGCATTGTGCCATGTACTGAGCAGTGTAACATATCTATAACGCCGAGGCACATACGACAGTAAAATGGCTTTTAATTTGTGGTCATATACAATAACGCTCGAATACACAGGTTTTTTCCTCATATCCAACAATACTGGAGGAATTTCGGTCCTATTTTTTCGTATAGTGCCCAGAATAGTCATTCGGCGTTTATGTAACTCTTCAGCCAGTTCATAAAATGTGAAGAAGTTGTCGCATGTGATATTCCTCTCCGACAGCCCATTTACCAAATCTAAAACAACACGGCGTCCAATATGCGCTCTGAAGCGGCGTTGCGATTGCGACCAACATAAATTTGCGTGTTGAAAACATGCCAGGTAGCTGAATCGGTCAAAATCCAAATCTTTATGCCGTATTTAGCCGGTTTCGACGGTATGTATTGTCGAAACGGACAGCGCCCACGAAATGGAACTAGCTGTTCATCTACTGTAACATTTTTGCCTGGAATGTATACAACTTGCAAATTATGGTTCCATTTTCCATATATGGTGCGTATCGGTGCCAATTTATCACGGACAGAAGCAGTATTGGCATTACGTTCTTCTTTATCGTCAAATCTGATACATCCATGAATTTTTCTGAACATTTTCAGTGACATTGTGTCTCGAAATATTGGTCGACCGGTTTTCTCATTCCAGAGTTGTGTAACACATTCACCATACGAACGATACACACCAGCAAGCAGTAGCTGGTAGCATGTAGAGTATCCATATCTATTTGTTCCCATTCTTCTTTGTATTTCCGCAAACCATATAAATTCGTCATATTCAAAATAGTATTTTCTATCGGTCGCAGAAACAACTCAAATGCAGACAAAACATCTACAACATGAGCAGCTGCAACTAGTTTTGGTCCTCCAACAACAACAAAAAGAAACAAACACTGAATATGAAGCACAAAACAAGAAGGGTAGGTTTTTTACCTGAAACAATATTATCAGCGCGCCTATATGAATTTCTTTGGTTATTTCCAAATGGCTGCGTTGAATATTGAATTTTTTTATTTTTCGACAAATATTTTGCTGTTGCATTTCTGGCAATTTCTTCTGCCACATTTTGTTCCAGTAGGTCAACATCGTACTCATCAGAATGCTCACTCATTTCTGCAACGCATTCTTCCTCCATTGTGAAATCATCATCACTATCTACTGGAGATTCTTCTGCTTCACTTCCAGATTCGGAATCCATATCATATTCGTCTCTTTGAGGGTTTTCACGTATTTTTTTCCATTTTGTTGAAATCAATTGAATGTATGTATAACGCAATGAAAGTATGCGGCAGATTAAAATCACTTCAAAATTCACTAAAATCACTTATCACTTCAAACAAATTCAATTCAATCTTCACTCGTGTGTGTTCAAGAACATACTGAAAACAAAAAAATTAAATAAAACGAGCCTAACCCAAAAAACCACTGCAACAACCATCGGCAGATGTATTGTATCAAGTACGAGGGACCGATTCGTAACTATTGCGTCTCAGGTAAAACCAGAAATTCCCGAACATTAAAAACTCATTACCCGATTCTACAGGCATAATCATGCTATTTTCCCAAAAACCGGTTCTTTCCATTGGGCAGTTTTTTTTTATTCAACTTGAAAGACAAAAATTGTTACGAGGGACCGATGAGGGTTAAATGACACAAAGTTTAGCTAAAAGCGTACGATACAAATATTTGTGTAGATTATACATAAACATTTTATAAACGGCTAAAGATTTCGAATGTGGTTCAATACGGCCGTGGGGGTTCCTTACTAGTTTTTTTCAGAAATTTGGAAACAGTCCTGTTGTACTGCAATATGCCATGAAGTCATTAAAAAAAATTGTGCATACATTTGTACATCCTAATCTTAGTACCAACACTAAGGAGTAAAAACAGAATTAATTTTAGATAATTTAGATCCATTAAGCCTGATGTGTAGTATCATTTGGAAAACAATGTGCATTCAAATTGAATAATAGTCTAAAAATAAGATGCTGCTTGTTTTATGTAAGTTTAGCTTTGCCATTAACTTTTTCAAAATTTGAGAACTGTGCTGTGATGTGCTCTGCTTGTGCTGCAATGTGCCGTGAAGAGTTTGACAGTATTTGCGTCTGAAAAATTAAGCGTCATAAGGCCTAACGTGTTTGGAAAAAAATGTACTTCAAATAATTTATTATAGTGCTTTTTTAATTGCAGTTGATTATGACTCAACTGATAATTTTAAGAGCAAATTTTTTTCTTTTTAACCCAGAGTCAATGAACATATTTTTTGTCACACCGCCAATGATCTGGGTGTGCCACACCCATAAAAAAGAATATAAACAGAAAAAAAACTATGTATAATAGAAATTTTTTTTAATGTTTTCTATGAAATTACTAATATATTTATTTGAAAACAATTGCTCGCGATCGACAGCTGCAATTTTAAGCGCAGGAACTGAAAATTCCAAATAAGCTTGGTAAAAACAGTTTGGGTGTAATACACCCATGTTCATTGACGACGGGTTAAGAAACCTCTTTTTTCATTCCATTATGTATGGCACTACAATCTTAACTCATAACCAGAGACCGTGCCGGTTATAGTTTTTCTAAAAAAAGTCAGATATTAACAGTTATCTTTTAACAATCAATTTTCCCGTCAAAAATACTACTTGTTATGTCCCTTTTATTTTTCCTGGAAAAAATAACGGGTACTTTTGACTTTTATTTTATCGGGCAAAAATAACAGGTATTTTGTATTTTTGTAAAGACCGCTTGACCGACGAAAAACCTTTTATCTTA
The DNA here is from genome assembly GCA_914767935.1 of Coremacera marginata. NCBI lineage: Eukaryota > Metazoa > Arthropoda > Insecta > Diptera > Sciomyzidae > Coremacera > Coremacera marginata. The sequence goes on along the minus strand of OU612043.1, from coordinate 167,945,484 downwards.
TCAGCGCGCACACTATGAGCTTAAAAATAGCTGAGGCGAATACAATGGTATCAATAGTTTTTTAGCCGAAAAATCTCCTTTGACAAAATTCAAATTGCCTGATATTTTTGACCGAAAAATAAAAGGCACAAAATAACTGTTACTTTTTACCGATAAAATAAAAGTCAAAAGTAACTGTAATTTTTTAAAATAACAGTTCATTTTAACATTTCGTGTAAAAGTCGAAAATTTAAAGGGCGTTTAATATTCGTGAAGCTACGGTCACATGGGCGTAGCCAGTATTTTGTTCAGGGCAGAGAAAAATTATTTTTTTCATGTGATTGATAAATAAATACCGAAGCTAAAATATCCCCCGCGGCTATATTGAAGTATATTCGAATTCTTTAGCCACGACATACACGATGATATTCAGTTTTATATATTAACGAAAGTTTTCCTATTTTGATGACGTCACTTTGTATGGGAGGTAGGAGTGGTTTTGCCATAAATCATAGGGATGATTCATATTATATATGAAAGCTAATGTGCAAAAGTTCAAGACATTTCAATCATTTTTGTGGATTTTTAAGAGATTTTACGTTTAAAATAAAGCCAATTTGTATGGAAGTTAGGCGTGGTTTTCATTCGACTTTGCCAAATATCATACAGATGGTTTATATTAAATATCAAAGCCTATATGCAAAATTTCAAGATATTTCTTTAATTTGAGCAGATTTTTCAGAGATTTTACTTTTAAAATAAAGCCATCTTGGTTTAGGTAGGCGTGGTTTTCATCCGATTTGGCCCATTCTCGAACTTAATCTTCCTTTTTTAAAAATAAACTTATATTTTGAATTTCATCGCGATATCTTTCAAATTGCGGCTGAAATCGTGTCGACAGACGGACAGACGGACAGACAGACGTACACACGGAAATCGACTCAGGAGATGATGCTGATCAAAAATATATATATTTTTCTATACCTGCCACGCCTCCTTCTTGGTGTTACAAGCGGAATGACGAAGTTAATATACCCCTTTCGCAGTACGCGTTGGGGTATTAAAATGTAAGCCGTAAGTTTGTAATAAAAAATAAATTAAGCTTTAATAAATATTAATAAATTCTATGCTTTTGAATTATAAGAAAAAATGTTTTGAATCTTTGAACTTAATACTTAAATTTTTATTTTTCTTATGTTTAGGGGGAAGAGAAACTGTTACCCCCTGGCGTTCCCGCGCTACGCCCATGTGCGGCCATTAGGATCATAATGGTATATTTTTGAAAAAGTTCATCGGCAACTTTTTCGTTATGCCTTTTTTATTTGAAAATTGTAAAATAACACTTATTTTCGGTCCCTGCTCATAACACTACAATTCCGGTTACTTACATCAATCCGCTTTTGCTCTAAAAGTAAAAAAATTTGAATATTTTTTATTTCTCCAATGCACATCGTAGCACAACAAGAGCACATTACAGCACAGTTTTCAAATTTTTGGGAAAGTATCGATGGAGCTAACTGAACTTGGTATACATATATTTTTTTTTTTTTTTTTGTAATTTAAAACCAATAATGGCGGAGTTATCATATTGCTTTTAAGTCGCTTGAAATAAACAAAACTTTGATTATCTGTTTTTCAACCCTAGACAAGGCATCAAATGGATTAAGAACCACTGCGGTGACTCTCTCGTCATTATACGCCTAACGCAGCGGGCCTACCTAGAGGTGCTGGAGAAATCCATATCGCGCGGCGACACCGTTTTAATAGAACAGATTGAAGAATCCATGGACACTGTACTTGAGCCTCTACTCAGTCGCGCGCTCATCAAGAAAGGTCGCTACATACGCATTGGCGACAAGGAAATCGACTTCAATCCCAACTTTCGCCTAATGCTGCACACCAAGCTGGCCAATCCACACTACAAACCGGAAATGCAGGCCCAAACGACTCTCATCAACTTCACGGTTACTCCAGATGGACTCGAAGAGCAGCTGCTTGCCGAAGTTGTTAAAATTGAACGTCCTGATTTGGAACGCATGAAGACGGAGGTCACAACGCAGCAGAATAAATTCAAAATTGCCCTAAAGCAGCTCGAAGATGAGCTTTTAGCGCGTCTTGCCTCAGCCGGTGAGAACGTGCTCGACGATCATGCCTTGGTCATCAATCTGGAGACCACCAAATGCACTGTGGACGACATCGAGTTGAAGGTGAACGAGGCACGTGCCACCACCCAGCAGATAGATGAGACGCGCAATATTTATCGCGCCGCCGCCAAACGTTCGGCAATTTTGTATTTTGTCCTGACAGATCTGAGCAAAATCAATCCGATCTACAAGTTCTCGCTGAAGTCATTTATGGGCGTGTTCAAACAAGCCATCGCAGTAGCGCCCTATGATCGTCGCTTGGAGGCTCGCGTTGCTCATCTCGTCAACTCCATAACGCTACAAACATTTTTATACACTCTGCGTGGCTTATTCGAGGCCGACAAGCTGACCTTTACTTCACACATGATCCTTCGCATTATGAGCACGGCACAACAGATTTCCAAGGATGAAATTGATTTCCTGCTGCGTTTTCCACATGATCCGAACACGCTGTCTCCGCTGGATTTTGTTGGTCGCAGCGCTTGGGGTGGAATTAAGTCGCTGGCTTTAATGGATCATTTCTACGGCATAGACAAAGACATGGAAAACTATTCGAAGCGTTGGCGCAATTTTCTGGGCAGCGATGCACCTGAGCGTGAGCAATTTCCAGGCGAATGGAAGCACCGCTCGCCTTTGCAAAAACTGTGCATAGTTCGAGCACTGCGTCCCGATCGCATGATGTACGCAATGCGGTGAGTGCCGTGAAGAACAGTCATGCTTGTTTTATTATTAAAATAATATTCGTGGTACAATGTGCCCAATGAGTGCTCTCTTGTACCACAAAAGAAGATTGTTTTAATGGCATGTTTTCAGAAATTTGAAAATTGTGCTGTAATCTGCTCTAGTTGTGCTGCAAGAGAAATTGAAAAAAATTGCATACTTGCGAGTGAAGGTGTGAACCCCGCATTTTAGTTATAAGTCATCTATGACTAAAACTGCGATCGGATATGCCCGAAGTGCTATCATGAGTCGCAAAAGAAAAAAGTTTCAACGACATGTTTTGCTGCTGACTAGTTGTGCTGCAAGAGAAATTAAAAAGCAGTCATTAGTCATCTATGACTAAATCTCCCAGCGGCACATTGCAGCACAACTTACGAATTTCTGAAAAAAATAATGGCAGAGATACGAGTATCTTAACAAAAACAAAACGTCATAAAAGTTGTTATCTTCATACATTTTTATTATATTTTCCCCCCCCTTTTCTTCTTCTCATCAGCCTTTTCGTAGAACAAATTTTGGGTCATCAGTACGCCGATGTACAGTTGCTGCCCTTTGCGGATGTTTTCAAGGAGATAACCGCCTCAACCCCAGTCTTCTTCATACTCTCACCCGGTGTTGATCCGCTACGCGACGTAGAACGCTTGGGCACCCAACTGGGCTTCAACGAAACGGCAGGTACTGTGCGTAATATTTCGCTAGGACAGGGTCAGGAGGATATCGCTGAAACCGCAATCACTGAGGCCCTCACTTCGGGTGCTCAATGGGTGATACTACAGAATATTCACCTTGTGGTCAATTGGCTGCCTACACTGGAGAAGCTTATCGAACGCATTGTAGGCGAGGGTGAAGCATCAACGGAGGCTCCTTCCAACTTTCGTCTCTTTATCAGCGCTGAGCCGGCACCCGACCCTCAGTATCACGTCATACCGCAGGGTATATTAGAATCCTCCATTAAAATTGTCAACGAGCCACCCACTGGCATGGCGGCAAATCTGCACAAAGCTTGGGACAACTTCAACCAGGAAACACTGGAGACTTGCACACAGGAAGCTGAATTCAAGTCGATACTTTTTGCTCTTTGCTATTTTCATGCCGTGGCGGGTGAGCGTCGCAAGTTTGGACCGCAGGGCTGGAATAAGTCGTATCCCTTCAATATTGGTGATCTGAGCATCAGCGCCAATGTGCTGCATAACTATTTAGAGGGCAGCAACCGCATTCCATGGGAAGATCTGCGTTATCTCTTCGGTGAGATTATGTACGGTGGCCACATTACCGACGATTGGGATCGCCGGCTGTGTCAGACTTACCTAGAGGAGCTGCTCCAGCAAGAGCTGGTCGATGGAGACTTAGAGTTGTGCCCAGGTTTTCCCGCGCCACCCAATCTCGATTTTCAGGGATATCATAACTATATTTCCGAAGTGTTGCCAGCGGAGTCTCCTGTGCTATACGGTCTACATCCAAACGCAGAGATTGGTTTTTTAACAAGCACCTCAGAAAATTTACTGCGCACTATATTCGAGCTCCAACCGCGTGAGTCTGAACTTAGCACCAACTGCGGCGCTCCTCGCGAAGAGCTCGTCAAAATTATGATAGACGATTTTCTGGACAAATTGCAAAATGAGTTTAATTTGCAAGCCCTACTCAACCGGGTCGAGCGCAAGACTCCTTTTGTAGTGGTGGCCTTGCAGGAGTGCGAGCGTATGAATGCACTCATACGTGAGATCAAACGATCACTACGTGAACTTATGCTTGGCCTTAAAGGTGAACTGACCATAACGCAAGAGATGGAGCGCCTAGATCATGCCATATTCTACGATCACATTCCGGACGCTTGGGCGCGTTTGGCCTATCCCAGTCTGTTGGGTCTTCAGGGTTGGTTTGCCGATCTATTGCATCGCATCAACGAGTTAAAGGGTTGGCTCAGCGACTTCAAGCTACCGTGTACCATTTGGCTGGGTGGTCTTTTTAATCCGCAAAGTTTTCTTACCGCAATCATGCAGGAAAGCGCTCGTAAGCACGATCTGCCACTAGATCGTATGTGCCTGAGCTGTGATGTAACCAAGAAAGGCAAGGAGGATGTGACGTAAGTGATAGAGTACGCACGGTGCTCCCGAAAATATTTAAATAAAATTGTCTGGTCACCTTAAAATGTTTCTTGGTCGTGGTTCCTTAACCCTTAGATGACACATGTGTTAGTTTGTTACCCCAGACATTTTTGTCAATTTATCATTTTACAATTTTTAGGCTTTGTTTGTTTTTTTTCCTTTTAAATAATTATTAGAGGTTAGGATCAAGGAACCATCAAAACTTCTAAAGCATATTTCTTAGGTCAAAATATCTCACACTCTGGTTTTGAAAGCTATGTTTTGTAGTGGGCGTAACGAGTTACCCCAGTGTAGCAGCTATGTTATGGGAGCGAAGTGACAGCCAAAGGTTAATATATTTCAAATATATTTTGGCACAGTTTTTAAAATCAGCTCACGTGACCAATCTGTATGTGCCCGATCTCCTGGTGCACTGTTTCTCCGACATCAACCAAATATTGCACATATATTCTTTGGTATAATGAGCAGTCCGTAGTCAGGAAAAGCTAGCGGGACTAAACAGGGGAATGTGTTTTTTAGTTGCCTTTGAGATTAGGCAAGGCAGCGTGCCACTTCAATTTAATTCGAGCTGTTTCTACACTATTTGTCAAACTTCAACCCAATATTGCACATATCAATCGTTTTCTTCAATAACTTTACAACTCAAAATATTGGATTTTTCAGGAGAAGAATTTATAGTTTTTAATAGATATAAGAAATTCCTCTACCACTTCGAAACAACATCTAAACAATATGGACATTGTGAGCTTTTTGCTGAATCGAACCAATTGATTCAACTAGGAAAGGGACCAACTTTTTTGCCACGAAGTTATCTGTATAGCCATAACATCTTAGATCTTTTTCTGACTTCATATCATGAAAAATATGATGTAAGTGTCAACGCACCTCTTGGTAATTTGGACCATTGCACCATCTTCGCTGTTTTTTCATATTCTAATCATCGCACCTTTACGCCTCAAGCCCCAAAAATGACTGCATGGTTTTATGGAAAAGCAAATCGGACTGCACCAAATATTTTTGTATCACAACTTCAATTGGAAATTATATTTCACTGACAGCAATGTGAATGCTGGGGCTGCTATGGTAAAAGAAATTATCTTCTTGGGTATGCGGTCTTTCATCCCCAATAAACTGGGAAGCATCATGCCAAGAGACCACTGATGGTTTAATGAAACTTATAGGATTGCAGTCAGGTCCAAAAGATTTCAAAACGCGAAAATTCCCTTCACGAAACTCGCATCAGACAACAGGTTCTCCTCTGCCCCAGAGGGACCAAGCACTTTTGGTACTTTGTTAAAATAGTAAAAATCAGAGGTCATCGGCTACCCCAATTCTTTTAAAAGATGATAAAATCTTCACGGACTCGACTGATAAAGCGAACATATTTGCTGGATTTTTTTCTCATAATACCACAATCCCAGCAAGCAATCAGCCACTGCCTTTCGTTGAAAATACGTCTTCTGCAATGCAAGAAATATATTTTCGTACGAGAACTTTTTTAACTACTCTCCTTGCAGATCTCAACATTAACAATGTCTCTAGTCCTGATGTCATACCACCAGTTGTGATAAAAGCTTGTGCTATTTCCATCTTGTTGGAAGGTCGCAAGGGTCCAGCCGAAACCATAAAATGGCGATACCACGAAGCCTGCAAGCTGCCGATCCATATCAATATGCTCTATGCTTGCCAAAGTTATGAAGAGCGTAATTAACTTCAACCTAATGAACTTTCTGGAGCACAACGAAATGCTTAGTGACCGTCAGTATGGTTTTCGTAAAGCCCGCTCTACTGGTGACCTTATACCGTTCCATACCCAAAAATGAAACCAATGCGTTCTGTCGTTCTTGACCTTCTGTCGTTGATTCACTACCCAATTCATTCGTTTGCGGATGACAGCAGCATTTGCCATTCATATTCGTTCAAAAAACGACCGAGCTCTTTGGATATTGAGAGGAAGAGGCACCATATGAATGCCACACTTCATAATGGCTTCAAAAAAATCTCCCCCGAGCGGGGTCTTGATGATAGAGTTTAATGCTAAAAGGACCCATAAGAGAGTCAGTTGCCCCTTAGCTCCCTTCAATATGATCGGTGTAAATCTTGTGGATATGTGTTGTTTTTTACGTGAACACATGTCGTGTAGGCTTAATTTCACTTTGTTGCGTAACATTGGGACCAAAATATTGCGTTGGTTAACGCCCCTTTGAAGGTTCAAAGGTGCCAAATTAGCTCCATGTTGTGATGATACTTTGCGACCTTTGGTGTGGGTGGAGGTCTATCTATAGCCTCTTCCAAACTGTGGGGTATGGCACCCGGCTTAAGAATGCAAGCCAACACCGAGCTGAGTAGCTCTGCCCGCAATATGGGGAGTAAACACACAGCCACCACGAAGACTTCTCGAAGGGCCATCCCAAACAAGCCCGCCTGGCATAATCAAGGAGCCTCTGATTGACTAGTTTTAAAGTCCTTTGCCGGACCTCGTAGCACTAAACCACTAAATCTTGTGCAAAAATCCATTTGTGTTTTACGTAGACCCCTGCCGTTAAGGCTTAATTCTACGGTGCTCCATCGCCTGTGGCTGAAATATTGCATCGGTCGACGCCCCTTTGAGCCACCAATGGTGGGTATGAAGGGCTATCTAAAACCTCTTCCATACTAAGGGGTATGGCATCCGGTTTGAGAATGCAATAAATCTTGTGCAATCAGATGCTGTTAATATTCTGGGCATATCATTACACTCAGATCTTCATTGAAATGATCACATTTTTGATGTGTCAAAAGAAGCAGCCAAATGCCTTGGTTTTTTAAAACGGTGCAAAAAATACTGCACTTCATCTGATCTTCATATGATCTATACCTAACCTATGGTTAGGTATGGATATGGATATGGATATGGATATTAGGCCGGGTCGATTTGTGGGGAGGCAAAAACATCGCCCATTGCTCTGTAAAAATCGTATTCTAGGGATCATCCACCATCCCATTTGTCCTAAGAGAGGATCATTCTCCTTATTAAGCCAAAAATTTAAAAAACCTCTGGACCTCCTTTCTTGCTTTGAATCCACCTTTTATCCTCCAAATTTTATATCCAAATTATAACACAAATTTTTCAATGACAATAGCCAGAACACATTGAGTGCAACAAGCCAATTGTTACTTTTAATTTACATGTATTTATTTATGGTACGCATTATTTGGAGACTTTGTGACGACATTGTTGCATTTCAATGTAGTCAGTTTCAATTTAATTCCAATTTGACAGGCGACAAAAGAAAATTTCTTCCATAGCTCACATTTGTCATCAGGTCAAGTCAGCACTCTTAACTATATTTCTACGTAAAATTTGCTCACTCCTAAGGAGTGATATAACGTATAGAGAATTAAGGTCAGTGAATTTGAATAATTCGTGCCTTCAATTAAATTTGATACAAACTCGTTGCTCAATTTTTTCTTCCATCGTAAAAATCGAAGACACGAAAAAAGTTGTTGCAACAAAACACTGTCACTTTACCAAATGTCAACGAGAGACGCTGATATTTGGCAGCCTTGTCACAGACACATGTGGCAACCTACTAAAAAAAAAATTTCGAATCGAACAGTTAGGTCCGGTTCACAGTGTGAATAAACCTTTATTTTTGAACAAGGTGATATATTGAGATTAAAGGAACGTATATCCATTTTTGTGAAAAAATTAAATCAAAAAATTTTTGTATATTTTTTAAATACGTATAGTATTTAATTTTCAAAAATAACATTTTTTTTGGCTTGTGACGTCATTTCTTCGTAATAATAAAATCCCTGAGACACCAAGAAAACATGGTCACATTTTGTGGGCAGGATATCTCGGAATTGGAAAATCTGAAAAAAAAATCCTGTTAAAGTATACACTTAAAGGGGGGAGGTAAGATTTTTTTTATTTTCGCTTACCATTTTTTTTTTTATATTTTTATAAATTTTTTATATAAATGCACAACATCTCAAGAATATTGTATCCAAATTTGAAGTCGATCCGAGTAAAGCTAACGGAGATATGAATTTTTAAGTAAGTGTTCCTTGAACGGAATTTTTAGTGTACAAAACCGATCGTTTTGAAATTTGGTCCACTCATTTATAACTAAATTCTTGAGATAACGCTGTCGAGTTTTGATTTTTTCTTTGTTAGTTTTTCAGTTAACGGTAAGAAATATGTCGTTTTTTGGTCAAAAATCAATTTTTTTGACTTTCAAGTCCTGCCAAAAATCTAAAAAAAATTAAAAAAAAACTCGACAGCGTTACCTCGGGAATCTTATTAGCTTCTCAAGACGTCTAAATTTTTCGATTTTAGTTGATTCGCTGATGGGTTATGCTGTTCACCGCAACACCATTGTTTTTGGAGGTGCTCCGGAAAACGGCCGCCATTTTGTTATTTCTTGACATTTTAAAATATTACTTGATATTCTTATAATATTGCTTTATTACACCTACATCAATCACTTCAAGTAAAAATGGGTAATTTTTAGGCCGAATTAACCTTACCCCCTCCCCACCCTTAAGAATAGAGATTGACATCAAGTTTTTTTTTTAATTTTTGATTTATGAAAATATTGTGGCTCGTGGAATTTAAGAGTAAGAGTAGGTATATATAAAAGTATAAGTAGGTAAAAGTAGGATTTTTTAGAACTAAAGAGAAAAAATTTTGATGTCAATACCTGAAAAATAAGTTCTTTAAGGTCCACAAAAAATTTCAAGTCAATCGGCCGACTAGTTTTCGAGTATTCTTGCGATTTTTTGTTGGTACCTCAGAGATTTTATTATTAAGACGAATTGACGTAGCAAATAACAAAAAAATTTTTTTTTTAAACAAAAATTGGATACTTTTATAAAAACCTTTAAATATTTTTAAATCAATATATTAAACCGTTATTCTGTAACGATATAAGTCCCTTTAAGTAACTACATATTCTGCTCTCATGCGAAAAGTAAATAGATATCGTATTAATCATGGTATTACTCAAATTTCTGCGCAATTAACTCAATTTTTACGTTTTTTGGATTGTAACGTTATTGAAAAAACGAGCGATATATTCTTTGGTATAATGAACAGTTCGTAGCCTACAAAAATGGGTGGTGACACGGGAGTGTGCCGCTTTAATTTTAGTCAAAATCCTTTTACACCATTTTTCCGACTTCAACCAAATTTTTCACTTATAGTCTTTGCTACAACGAGCAGTCCTTAGTCTAACATAGTGGGCGGCATAACGCAATGGGGTGTATCATATTAATTTTAGTACTTTATCTCAGTTAATATCAGCACTATGGATCTATTCCAAGCACCATGAAAAAAGTGCGCGGGCACCATGAAAATTTCATAATTAAACAATGACCTAGTCTATGATACTATTATAGTCTTTTGTTTACTACTTCGCAACGGTCTGTATGATATGGGTGACACTACCAGGAGACGCCCGTTATCATAGCCTGTTCATGTCTTTGCAACCTAAGCCCCCCCAAGTAGAGATGAGTGGGTGTAAATAGGCGACACCTGCACACTTACTTCGCTCACTAAAAGCCTGCACTTTTAATAGTCTTATACAATCTTCATTAGGTGGAAGGTCTAAAATGTCCGTTCCATGAGTCACATCATTGATTGCTAAAATAAACAGAAATAGACTAAGGTTGCCACCCTGATCAGCCCTGAGCAACCCTAAAATTCGGAATACAATTCGCCTCGGAAACGTATTTGATAAGATCGTTTCACCAAATACCATTTAATACAGTTCACAAACTATTGTGTAACTTGAGTTGAAAAAAAATCGATTGAAAAAAAGAAAAAAAAACGACTTAAAAACTATTAAGGAAAGGAGCCTCGGCAGGGTACTGAAGCTAAAATACCATTCCGCAGCCGTACTGATGTATATTCAAAGTCTTTAGCCGTCTTTCAAATGTTTATGCATGTTTTGTAAAAATATTTGTGTCACACTTAATTTTATTTTACTCTTAGCTGCCATATAGAGTAATTTGTAGACTGCTCATGTTAAAGAATATATGAGTAAAATTTAATTGGTAGTATGTGCAAATTCATAACAGCAGTATAAAATAACTTCGCTTAATATGAATGTGCCACGCCCCCTGTTCAATTCCGCCCAAAATTCTTGACTACTGACTGCTCATTATTCTAAGAAATATGGAAAATTTGGAAGAAGTCGGACAAAGACAATAGATGGAGTTTGATTAGAATTAAATTGACACGCCCCTTGTCAAATCCCACCCACTTATGTATCCTCAAGACTTCTCATTATACTAAAGAATATATGTGCGAAATTTGGTTAAAAGCGGAGAACGGTGTAGATGGAAATTTATTAAAAATAAAGTGCCACTCCCCTGTCTAGTACACCCTATTTTATGAACTACAGACTGATTCTTATGCCAAATAATATGTGTGCAAAATTTGGTTTAAGTCGGAAAAACGGACTAGAGGGAGCTCGATTAGAATTAAATTGACACGCCCCTTGTCTAATCCCACTCACTTTTGTAGGCTTAGAACTTCTCATTATACTCAAGAATATATGTAAGAAATTTGGTTGAAATTGGACAAACGGTGTAGATGGAGCTAGTTTAAAAATAAACATACACGCCCCCCGTCTAGTACCGCCCAATTTTATAAACTTTAGATTGCTCAAATTACTAAGGATTATGTGTGCAAATTTTGGTTGTCGGTATAACAGAAGTTCCATTAAAAGTAAAATGCCACACCCACTTTACTAATGTAAAGACTTATACCGAAGAATATATGTTTGTGTTGGATAAACAGTGTGGGCGCAATTTGGGTACATACAGACCCGATGTCATTCAGTTTTATACATTAACGAAAGTTTTTCTATTTTTATGGCGTCATTTTGTATGGGAGATAGGCGTAGCTTTCATCCGATTTTGCCAAATATCATAGAGATATTTCATGTTATATATCAAAGCATATGTGCAAAATTCCAAGATATTTCTTTAATTTTTGTGGATTTTTAAGTGATTTTACTTTTAGAATAAAGCCACTTTGTATGGGAAGTAGGCGTGGTTTTCATTCGAGTTTGTCAAATATCATAGAGATGGTTTATGTTAAATATCAAAGCTTATGTGCAAAATTTGAAGATATTTCTTTAATTTTTGAAAATTTTTAACAGATTTTACTTTTTAAATAGATCCAATTTGTATGGGAAGTAGCCGTGGTTTTCACCCGATTTTTCCAAATATTACAGTGATGGTCTATATTTTATATCAAAGCCTATGTGCAAAATTCCAAGACATTTGAGTGATTTGAGCAGATTTTTAAGAGATTTTACTGTTAATATAAAGCCACTTTGCATAGGAGATAGGCGTGGTTTGCATCCGATTTTTCCATATTGCTTAGTCAGGATTTATATCGAAGATCGAAGTCCACGTGCAAAATTTCAAGTCATTTAATTAACTTATGTGGGCTTTTGAGAGATTTTACTGTTAAAATAAAGTCACTTTGTATGGGAGGTAGGCGTGGTTTTCATCCAATTTGGCTCATTCTTGAACTAGCTCTCCATTTTTTAGAGAGAATCTTATGTTTTGAATTTCATCGTGATAGCTTTAAAACTACGGCTGCAATCGTGATCACAGACAGACAGACGGACACACGGAAATCGACTCAGGTGATGATGCTGATCAAAACAATATATACTTTTCTATACCTGCCACGCCTCCTTACGCAGTACGCGTTGGGGTATAAAAAGGAATATCAATAACGGAACTTACAGACGAACTAACAATTGAAAAAAAAACTAATTGCCTCATTTTGCATTCCTATCGAAGCATTCAACGAACGATGGCTATGCGAACGATGTTGAATTCAAGCGGAAATATGTATTTCGAACGGAGCTTATCGTTAGCTCATTCGACAAACTTTTGTTTGATATGTACACTCAAACTGTTATACACAAGCAGTTGTCAAATGTGGCGCTGCCATCAAGTACTAGGGAAGTTTCTGTATTTTGTCTACTTACTTCAAAGATTTTTTAAAAATATATTACTTTATTTCTTACATGTTGGCAGTGCTTTTGCTTTTGTTCGGTTTGTGTATTCAATATATAAACTTTGAGCAATTAAGTGGTTTGCGGATTTGATTTGCATTATTATTGTGTACAGTGATTGAGTGCTTGCTTTTGATATAACAAAATAAAATGTATGCAGCTATTGCAGTTTTTATTTTTATTTTATGTATTTAAAGTGCTTCACAGCCTTCAGATAATGTATATATTTCATAATTTATTAACTTTTAGGTTCAGAATTTTTAATTTTTTAACCATTCTATTAACATATTGCTAATATGTAACGGTACTACGGCATCGTTCGCTGGCTAATCAGCTGTTATCGTTGTTTGATTCTGTTCGAATTACAAACTTCAAAAACACGAACGAACACTGTTTTAAACGAAACGATTGATAGGATAAGAATACAAAATGAAGCCATAACAATGAGAGTCGCAATGATTGCAGTATGGAAAAAGAAAATATACTGCCTCCATCAATTTCCGAGCTTTTAATCCAGTCCTGAAAATCAAAACTAATTAAAGATAAACCTGAGCTGTATATAGCAAAATAATTTACCCATCTGCATTTGAAATCCTAGCCAAAGTATTAAAATGCAAAATGCTCTTTATTCACATTCGTACGTATATATATAACTGCGTACTTTTAATATTTCTTCATGTAGAAGTTTTTATTACTTTTCGAAACAATATATTTTATCATGACTTCTTTTAAATGTTACTTTTTATAATTCCTTAACCCGTCTTTTTTAATGATGCCAACTAATCTGACATAATCTCGCCTTAAATCATACCCCAAAAAGCAAACTGTTATAAAAACTTTATGCGATGTGTGAGTTTAGTAGTTTAATGATGATAATTAAATTTTGCTTCTTCTTGTACACATCGAAATTGACTTTATAGCTAAATTAAGTTTTTATACCTTAATAAAAACTTATGATAAGCTGCTTTTTACTGTTGCTTCTTAACTTTCGTCAAACACGTGCGGGTTACCACCAATCACACAACCACCACTCTCTATACAATACAATCACAATGAATCAACCGAACTTATGGCACGCGTCTCATCCTCAGTTTGCCACCGTTGGAAGGTGCTTTTGTGCACGCTCTTTACCTGGATGGTGCTAGTTGGGATTGTCAACTTAATTCAATTGTTTCGCTTCATCCAAAGGAACTCCTCTGCGCCATGCCAGTCATTTATATAAAATCGATTGTTCAGGAAAAGCAAGAGCTGCTGCGCATCTACGAGTGTCCGTTGTATAAGACGAGGTATGAGTTATTGTTTTTTGTTGTTGTTATTCTCTTTTGTTAAGCAAAATAATGATTAAACAATAATTAAAGTTTTGTAGCCGAACCCATCACCCACTTTCAGTCAAATAATTGTTTAAAGTTTCTCTTTTTTAGATCACGTGGCAGCACTTTTGTTTGGACGTTTAATTTGAAGACGCGCGAACGTCCTGCCAAATGGATACTAGCTGGTGTCGCATTGTTGTTGCAATCGTAATTAAATCATGAGATGAACTTTTAGCTCAGCGTATATATGGCAGCATTTTGACAAAATCAAATATATACATGTGTGTCCTGGCTCTTCTCCAGATAGGTTGTATTGTAGAGGAATTTTATTGTTGTTGAATATATCTTTATTTATTCTTATTATAAAAAGAAATAAATAAATTATAAAACCTGTTACTTAAGAAAAAATATATTTTCTTAATTTTTGTTAATCATAGTAAATCCAGCATTTGGAATAAAAATTTTGAAATAAATAAAAGTTTGAAGTCAACAACCCTGGCATCCAGTTGCATACAATTTTAGTTGAATACAAAGAAGTTTTGTGATTTTGGTATCGACTTTTATGGCTTCATTTTGTATTCCTATCCGATCAATCGTTTTGTTCAAAACAGTATTCGTTCGTGTTTTTGAAATTTGTTATTCGAACAGAATCAAACAACGATAACAGCTGATCAGCCAGCGAACGATGCCGTAGTACAGTTACATATTTGCAATGGCTGCACTCCGCCAAGGCGAGCGCTCAAGAAAATTCGTGTGAATGGCTACACTTTTGACAGCGCTGGCAGCTGTCTATGCTCGAGCGATGTGCATTTTACGTAGCGAAATAAATTACGCTACTTCTACTCAACAGTTGCATGTTATGTCATTTAACAGCTGTTTGCACTCCAATTTGCATGAATTTGCAAACACTCAAATGAAACCCTTAAAATAAATGCAAATTTTCGTGGCTTGTGCTATTTTTAATGTTTTAAACTATCCTTTGCTCCTTGCAATGGTTGAATGAGGTCCGAAATGTGCTCCTTAATAGCCAAATCAAGACCATCATCCATTAGCATCTCTAGCACTACGTTTTGCATTAAGTAAACCTCTCAGCAGAAAGAAATTAGGTTTTAAATTCAACAAAGCAAAACAAGCGAACAAGCTACGTCAAACGTCAGGTTGTTAACAGATCTGACGTTCGACGTAGCAACGCATTCAGAGAAGTCCAGCGTAAAATGATCCATCGCTACAATAGCGCTCGCCTTGGCGGAATGCAGCCAATATGTATTTCTAACGATCACTGAAACCACGAATCCGAACGTCAAAATCAAACGAACGCTTTTATGCTATCGTTAAGGTTGCAGTCGTTAATAGAATAGTTAAAAAATAGAAAATTCTGAACTTTAAGGTAAATAAATTATGAAATATATAAATATGGGCATTTCCGTGGTGGCGCACATGACGATCGTACGACTTTAATGAGTGAAAAAGAATGAAAAATTTAACTAACAAGTTCCTTATTTTGATTTTCCAATAGCTTACTAAGCACACTATACAAGGTGTTAAGCCTAAGAGTTGTCAAAAGTTCGGCTCTTAGATAGAAGCCAACAAAAATGATACGTTACGTGACATAAAATAGAAGTGGTTTTTGACTTGGATCACAAAATTCAGTAAAATTCTGTAAATTGGCAAGAGATTTTGTATAAAACTTTTTTAGAAGGATTTGAAATAGTATTAGTTTAATATTATACTTAATAATAAGTATAATAGTATAAGTAATCAAATTTGAAAACCTTTTCTCGTTTTTTTTTTTTATTGGGCTTAGTGTGAAACGCTACGTGACATGGTGTTACGAGACATTTTTTCCATTGTAATTCATTTGGGCGAATAACTAATTAGGTAATTATGTGATTTAGTTATTAGAAAACAAATATGTTTATATATTATATTCTGCCTCTCCTTGCCTCAAGCATTTTTCATTATTTTTAGCCAATGCCTTACATTTTTACTAAAACGTGTACGAAACATTTACAAAACATTAACTAAAAAGAAAAATTACATTTGCAAAACAGTGCAGACGATTTGATCATTATGGTAAATGAATTTATATTCAAATTGCTTAAATCAATAAAATAAAAATGTTTCTCTAGGATAATATCATTAAATAATAAGTTTTTAATAACTTTTAATTTTCGTGTCACGGTGGACTTTTCGGCGAAAATGCCCATATATAACATACAGTGTCTGGAGGCTGTGAAGCACTTGAAATAGGTACATAAAATAAAAATAAAATCTGCAATAGCTGCATAAATTTTATTTTGTTATATCAAACGCAAGCACACAATCACTAAAAACAATAATAATGAAAAACAAATCCGCAAACCACTTAATTGCTCAAAGTATATTTATTGAATACACAAACCGAACAAAAGCACTGCCAACATATAAGTAACAAAGCAACATATTTAAAAAATCTTTGAAGTAAGTAGACAACATACAGAAAACTTCCCATGTATTTGATATGGCAGCGCCACATTTGACAACTGCTACTGTATAACAGTTTGAGTGTACGTAGCAAACACAAGCTGTTCGAATGAGTGAACGAGAAGCTTCGTATACATATTGCAGCTTGAATTCAACATCGTTCGCATAGCCATCGTTCGTTGAATGCTTCGTTAGGAATACAAAAGTGAGGCTATTAATCATTTGAAAATTTCAAATCAGCGTCTTCCAAAACACTCAATTAGAAAGTTTCATATCGATACGATAAAATTTAAAATTTTTGGCCAGAAAATCTGGCACTTTCCCATAGTGCACAATAGAGTGACCCTTATTTTTGTTTTTTTTTTATATTTGACATGTGCATAGCTCTGGATCGTTTCTTTATGACACAAAAGTAAGATTTGAAAATTTCAGACATATTGGTATTTAAACGTGCTTCTAGCGACCTCTTATATTGAAAATTTGATTTATATGGGAAAATAGTGCTGTTTTTTCCAAAAAAAAAATCCCAACTTCATTTTTTAAGCTCAAGTTTTCTTAAAACTGGTACGCATTTTGGTTTTAATTTAACTTTTCTTTAAAATGAGTTACCAAACATGAAAATCAGATCTAAAATACCAGAGTTATGTTTTTTTAGTTTTGGAAAAAATCTCATTTTTTTCTTGACAACTTTAACAAAAATCGCAAAAATCCAAATTTAAAAAAAGTTCAGTTAAATGTCAAGGAAACATTATATGAGTATATATATATATATATATATACTCATTGGCGTAAATCCTTCATGCAACGACAAAGAACGACTACTGCAGAGCACTCGTCTGGTTAAAAGCATAACATGTTCGCCACTTAGTAAAATTTCATCCTACCAAATCTTTCCTTTCAGCCTAACAAAATTACTCTCAGCCTACCAAAAATTCAAAACACGAAAAATTAGGTTTAAATAGAATACAATTTTTATTTAAAAACGTGCTACAATTAGATACAACAACAAAACAAAAAATATAATACTATATGCTGTGTGCTATTCGGAAACTTTTTACTCGGATGATGAAATTTTGACGGTCTGAATGAGAATATTGGCACTTGCGAGGTGAATACAACTGTCAAAAGTTCATGTAGCCTCAGGGGCTAGTATAAATTTTGACAATCGGCAAGAGAATTTTTGACACAAGCATAATTGGAAAAAAAGCACTTGTAAGTTCGCGCTTAAAATTACTAAAGTGAAATTAATGGCTGCATTCCGCCAAGGCGAGCGCTATTGTAGCGATGGATCATTTTACGCTGGATTTCTCTGAATGCGTTGCTACGTCGAACGTCAGATCTGTTGACAGCTGCTAGAGATGCTAATGGATGATGGTCTTGATATGGCTATAAGGAGCACATTTCGGACCTCATTCAACCATTGCAAGGAGCAAAGGATAGTTTAAAACATTAAAAATAGCACAAGCCACGAAAATTTGCATTTATTTTAAAGGTTTCATTTGAGTGTTTGCAAATTCATGCAAATTGCAGCGCAAATAGCTGTTAAATGACATAACTTGTAACTGTTGAGTAGAAGTAGCGTAATTTAATTCGCTACGTAAAATGCACATCGCTCGAGCATAGACAGCTGCCAGCGCTGTCAAAAGTGTAGCCATTCACCCGAATTTTCTTGAGCGCTAGTGTTGGCGGAATGCAGCCAATGAAAGCAAAACTTTTTAGTTAATTATAAATTAAAAAAGCACAAAGAATTAAAAAATAATGGAAATCCCAACAAAACAGCAAAGGAAGTTCTACGTAATATTTAGAACTATATTGCATACTGTCCGCAATCCCATAAAGCCACTTGCTACTCCATAGCTAACCACTTCATACTCTATTGGCCATCCATGAGGCTTCGCTGGAATAAACTCCACAATTTTGCGAAAAGAGCTAGCAGACACTCTTAAATGCATTTAAGTTTGTGCATTGTCTCCATTCAAAATGGCATTTAAGGTTTCGGAATGACCTCTTGGCCGAATATAGGTAATATCCTCAAAGGAATAATGCTTTAGGTAGCCGGAGCAGAAAAGCAAAAGCATTACTTACTCTTCCCCTTTCCTTTAAAAAAAGTCATAAATAAGTTCAAAACTTTTTGCTTCCGACAGCAAAGCAACCAAAAGTGGAAAATATTTGCGTAAAATTCTGTTCATTTTCAGTTATATCAATAATTTTGCAAAATAAATTAAATTCTCGCGCTAATACACTAATGAAATCTTAAACTCCATAATTTCTGGTTGTCAAAATTTCATTGTTCTTTTGGCACAGCAAAAATGACAATTTTATTTCAACAGACAGAAATTGTATTCAACTCAGAAACTTATTTCCTACCACGAGTGAAAAGTTTCCGAATAGCACACAGCCTAAATTGAAATATTGGTGATTTTGTTTCTTAGATAATTGTGAGTATTGGGGAGTGGTAGTTGAGAAAAAATGTGATCTTTTAGGGATACAGTTAAATTTGAGGGGGTGCTTGTAGGAAATAAGAAAAATGCACTTCGTTATGTTTGTTGAGTTGAATTGTGGTGGGTTTGTGTATTGGTTAATTGTGAGTATTGGGGAACGGTGGTTGAGAAAAGAAATGTGTTACATACTTTAGTAGATAATAAAAAATCACACATTAAGGCAATTCACAAGGTGTTGTAAAGTTGTATGTTGTATTGTTGTAAGTGAAATGTTTTCTAATTCTCTCCCTTATTATTAAAGCAATTTTTTCGAAATTTTAGTTGTATGTTTTGTTTATAGAAGTTGTATGATATGTATAAAATTGGAGTGATCGGACAATAAGTACACCTACTTCCCATACAAAGTTATTTTTTGTACCTCACTTTATATATTTATTATATTTTTGGTTCGTTATTGATGATTAAAACAAATTTTTAGTAACATTTAATTTTTCACCCGCGGTTATCTATTTCAAAGAAATGCTCATATAATATGAACCGTCTCTATGATATTTGGCATACAAAGTGACGTCATCAAAAGAGGAAAACTTTCGTAAATATATTAAACCGAATGTCATCGTGTATGCCGTGGCTAAAGACTTTGAATATACTTCGATACGGCTGCGGGGGGACTATTTTAGCTTCGGTACCCTGCCGAAGCTCCATTCCTTACTAGCTTTACATAAATTTTTTGGTTTTGCATCAATACCATCATCAATGAGAAAACTTCACAATTTTTAATTTAATACAATTACGTCAATTTTTAAACTAAGATAACTGTATTACATACGCAATACATACATACGCATACTCTTGAAGCCCGGCAAAACTGTTAAAACACAACGCTATCGCCAAGAAATGATTAATTTAAGCCACGCATTAATCGATAGACGACCGGAACGCGCCAGAAGACATGGCAAAGTGATTACACGACAACGCGCCGTCTCCCACAGCAAAACTAGTGAAGGACACCCTGAAATCCCTTGGATGGGATATTCTTCCGCACCTGCCGTACTCCCCAGACTTGGCACCATCTGACTATTACCTCTTCACATCAATGATGAACGCGCTTCTAGTAGTGCTGATCTGCACTACAGCGACTTCGAGGAAGTTAGAAAATGGCTCTACGAATGGTTTGCATAATTACACAATACATAAATTACACGAAAGTTGGGCGAAATGTATAGAAGCTATAGCTCTGCATGAATAGATTCACCGAGTGAATATACACTGCCTTTGGCACTGTTTATGCCGTGGTTATGCTAGCCAAACATGATTGCAGAACATTTGGTGTTCATTTTCGTTTATTTATTCTCTTCGCTGAAATGTTTGTTTCGTGGTTATGCTTCTGTTTGCTGCACAGTTGCATCAATGTTATAATGTTTCAAAACACAAATTAAACAACCCTAATTTTTATGTATACACTTTTTAATACACTTTTTTGACACTTCGATTAAACTGCGACTCCAAGTAAATGCCATTTCTACATAACATATATTAAATTAAATACAATACGAATTGATGGAAATTAATCAGCAATTTGATTTAAGACTATTTTTTTGTAGTAAACTAGTGAAGGCACAAAATTGTTAATGTTTATTTGAAGGGACAATAAATACTGAAAATTCTTGCTCAACACATGTTGTTCGACTTTTTCTTAATGTCTGTTCTTTGTTTTTAAGGTTGCTTGTTATTTATAATAAGTTACTT
The DNA here is from genome assembly GCA_914767935.1 of Coremacera marginata. NCBI lineage: Eukaryota > Metazoa > Arthropoda > Insecta > Diptera > Sciomyzidae > Coremacera > Coremacera marginata. Next base: position 167,924,546 of record OU612043.1, on the reverse strand, counting down.
TATAACTTATTTAAATTTTTACTGCCTTTTCTACTTTGTTGATGCTTTTATGGAATTTGACCGCAGGCAACACCGGGGAGTTGGGCATGTTTGCTGTTTTAATCAGCAATCAAAAATGTTCGGTCTGAGAGCGAGAGAATGAATTTGAGAAAAAGTTCATTTCTCACTTTACACGAGAAACAATAAAAACATTCAAATTGAAGGATCATTCAAAATTTGTTGTGGTTTTTCCAGCGAAAAAACAAATGAACTCACTGCAGGAGCGGAAATGAACTTTCAACACTTCATCGCATCAATCAAAATTTTGATGGAGCTCCAGACCTGCATCAATCAATCACAGGGTTGCATAATCAACTTTTCTGGTACTTACAACAACGCTTTTGGTCGGCATCGGCCATTCAATCAAAAAATCACGTGTGAGCAGCTCAAATATCTAAGAGAGTAAGTAAAAGTAAGTAAAATCAAATAACTCGAAGAGAGTAAGAGAGAACAAAAAACGCGATATTCTTCATTCAATTTGAATGACGTATAAACTCTGCCTTTCTGGTGTAGAAATACCCTGGAAGCGAATTAATGTATGCAACAGGTCGAGTAGGGCAGAGCATGATACAATGATAAGGTAGGGCCGCTGCGCTGAGTGCTCTCACGCGTCAACGAAGAGTGGATAATGAGAAGCAACATATATTTCAAAACGACGAATTTCGTAGAAATTGCAAATGAAGAAAATATTTTATGTTTCCAATTTGCAAACAGTGCGGTCGCGGGTGTTAAACTTGTGCGAATTTGAGTGAAAATATTATAAAAAAAAGTATAATAAAAACTATAAAATGTGAAAGAAGTCTTAAAATTGCAAAAAAACCTGTAACAGTTTTAACCTAAAAACAACTACGAAACGTGAGCATAAAGAAATTCGCGATGAACAGCTGATTTTGACATCAATGTAGCTTTATTCTGCTTTCTACTCCATTCCTCTCCGTGATGACCATACCTTATAATTCTGCCATGGGGCAGAGTTAATCTGCGCAAGAGATTAACTACTTATTTATTCTCTGATCTCTTTCCACTCTTACACTCTTGCACTGAGCTGAGCTTGCGAGCTTCGCGTTGTTTCAGTTTTTTCTCTGAGTAATTAATAAACTATACGAGTATTCAGGAATGTGGTGCAATGAACTATGTAATTCTTTATTGCGCAATTATTTTGATTTTGTATAGGGGCGGGATAAATTGTATTTATTAAAAAAAAAACGACAAAAAACCCAAATGGCCATTTCAGCCCTTGAAAAGACTATGACCGAGCTTCTTATTATCAATTGTGTTGTGTGTGTTGTGAAATGTTTGAATACAAATGATCGAGAACTGGGCCTACATGTTTTATGCCGACTCCGAACTTCTTATTTTCTCAAGAAGCTTGTCAGCGTGTCAGATGGGGATTCGAACCTGGGTTCTCTGACGTATGAGCCACACACTCTACCCACTACGCCACGGCCGCCAATCGTATTTATTAAAGAAAAAAAAACACAATAGTCTCCCACATAGCAAGAGATGTTTGCGATAAATAATAAAAATATGCGCAAAATATTCAGTGTATAAATAGTCATATTTGCGTTTTTTTTTATTGTTTTATTTACAATCTGCTGGTGTAAGTAAAGCAGCGTGTTTTACTCTCGTCGTTTCTTATTAGCGTATAAAACAAAGAGAGTGCAGGGGCAGGTAATGAGCACAGTAGAAAAGCAATAGAGTAAACTTTTTGTATTCTACAGCAAGCGAATATACTCAATTTCCCTAGAATATTACGTAGTTTTTACCAAAAAAGCCGAAAAAAAACTTATGCATACACCTGGTGCATTAAAGATTAATCGATAAAATCATCTATTTACAAAAAATACTTGCAATCAGGTCAAGATGAATTTAAGCATTCTATCCTGCTCATTTATTCAAGACCAACTGATTTGGTAAATTTTTGCAGATTCGTCTTACTACCAGCATACATAAATATTTGCCTCCTTACTCATCAGGCTCAAGTAAAATAAATTCTGCTCTTTGTTGGCTGTCGCTCTACAATAGAACAAAAAAAAATTGTTCTATACTTTTAACAAAATATGTCATACAAATGTGCGGAGAAATTGTGCTGACTAGAAGAGATTTATTTAGGTTCTTTTTGGTGTGATTCTTTGCACATTTCAGTAGCGCGTTTTGTACAGTGCAAACGGTTTTCGGTGAAGGTATTTTTGAAGGTATTTACGAATATAAAATTTTATAAAAATAATTTTTCCAAAATTTATGTTTTGCTCATACAAAAAGTTATACATACAAGAACAATAGCAATGGAGCGTATTGTTGATATTTTTAGGCGACAATATGCGAGTAATGAATATCTTTTTCGAGGAGAAAAAAATAAGTGAAATAATAAATAATTTTGCTTTTTGTTTTAATAATAGAACAAAGAAATATATTATGAAATGACTCTTGTCATGGCTGCAAGTAAATTATGTGAAAAATGGCCAATTCATATCAAAAAATTGTCAACGTGGCGTATGAGCAACATTTATTAAAATATTCATTTAAATCAATCTCTCTACATACCTAGTTTACATTTTGTTTTTAAGCACACACCGCAATGCCATCATTACATGAACATTACAATCACAATGGCGAGCCCGGTTGTCAGACACTGGAGGAAATGAACAAAATGTTCCGCAACTTTTGGGATCCCACGGCGTATTGGCAATGTGAGACCAAAGGCAAGCCGGCGAGTTTAAAACGTTGCCCACAATCAAAACTCTTCATGGACACCAAAGGCTGTTGTGTTGATTATAAAGAATGGCAGTGGACAGAACCTACTGAGCCGCCAAGTAAGCCCAACAAGGGTTAACTAAGCAGTACGAAGCTCCCCACGATAGTTATCTATAAACAATTTTGTGTTTAAGTTAGTTATTGACTTTATTTGTGGAAAAAGTTGAACATGTTCATCATCTACTTAAGTAGCTGCAATTAAATTTATAGTGTTGACACAAGTAATTAGTTTGTTTTTTAAACAGCTTAAATTGTAGCATTAATTTTTGGTATTCTAAACAATCTAGAATTGGTTCAAAAACTTTGTTTTTCAACATAAATAATTTGGAATGTTCAGATTTAATACAACGTAGTTAGTAGAAATTATATCCAAAAATAATGACCAAGAAACAAAAAATATAAAAGAATGAATAGTAAATCGCAATTCATACGATTCAATTACTTTTAAAAATATAAAAATAAATTTGTTGAAAGTATTTATATATAGAAAAGTATTAAAATAATATATTCAGCAAACAATGATGGCGGAAATAAAATGTATATTCCTTAGGTGGATAATAAAAAAATCTTTTAGTTTAGATATATTCAACAAAACTTTGAGCTTAATTAATAGAAAAGAAATATTCAATAAGCTTACATCACTTTTTTTAACAAGATTAATTTTAGGCTTAACCTAATGAAACATTTTCTTTTTGTTCCTACATTTTACAGGTTATACTAAAGTGCAAGCTAATTGAAGTGAGTTTACTTTGTTCTTTTTTGTGATCAATTTGAGCTTCCAAGCTAAAAAAGCTCAATAGTGTAACTATTAACTAAAAGACAACTTTAAAGTGTTGTGCGTAAAGGAGTGAAGTTTTTGAGATGCACGGGCTTAAAGCTCGATGTGCTCTTTAGTTTTACTAATGATTTTAAGCTTTTCCTGCTTTGGTGGCTGGGTATCTGCGGGTATTTTTTCCTCCACGGGAGCAGGATCCTTGGGTGGCACACGCTTTGTTGTTGGTGGTGCAGTTGTTGTTGTAGTCGTAGGTTTTGGCGTAGTTGTGGTCGGCTTGGAAGTTGTTGTAGTCGGCTTTGAAGAAGTTGTTGTTGTTGTTCTTGTTGTATTAGGTTTGGGCGTGGTTGTTGTTGGTTTAGACGTAGTTGGTGTTGTTGGTTTGGACGTAGTAGTTGTTGGCCTGGTTGTAGTAGTCGTTGGTTTGGGCGTTGTAGTTGTTGGCTTGGGAGTTGTTGTCGTTGTTGTGGATCGAGGCATTGTAGTAGTTGGTTTCGTTGTTGTTGGTTTAGTCGCTACCACAGGTGGTTTAACCGTAGTTGTGGCATCAACTGGTGCCTTCACCGACGCTTCCAGTCTAGCCCCCTCATAGCGCACATTCTTTACCTTGACACCGGGCTGTTTTGTTGCTTTCGGCGATTTAACACGCGCCAAGAACCGATTCCATGGCGAGCCCAAATAAAGGTGATCATTGAATTCCAAAACATGTGAAATACTGCCAACTGATTTGTCAAAACCATGCAAAGAGCCTACAATATTCCCATTCCAATCGAGACGAACGATGGTTGCACGGTTGGGCGTCAAAATGGAAGCACTCTCGCCGTGTCCGATATAATGTATAAAGCGTTCACACACTTTGTTTGGATAAGCATTTTGTATCAATTGGAAGGGCAATTCAAATAGACTCAAAACACGTGCGAAGAACATACGTAAACCGGGGAAACGTGAGAACATGACCATCCAAGAAGGATGCTCGCTATCGATAGCCACAACGAGTGGTACCCAGAGACCATCAGCATCGGGTGTGAGATTGTCAGGTGCTCCAGGCAGACCTTCAACGAATACTTCACTTTGGCCCGTCTTCGGACCCTTCAAATGATACTTGATCAAGCGCATAGCACCAGTTTCAGCAACAACGACAAAGTCTTCCTCCGGACTAAGAGCGACACCGTTGGGAAAGAAGAGCTCATCGAGCAGCACTATGCTAAGGTTCTGAGCTCGGTTATATTTAAAGAGACTAAAAAAAAAATAAATTTTAATAAAATAAAAAAAAAAGTATGCACTAAAGAGAAAAGGAAACTTTACCGTCCGGAAGGATTTGTCATAGTGGCAAAAATGAGGTCTTGCACCGTAAAGTCTGAGGAAGAGTCAGTCCAGTATATATCACCCTTTTTATCCACAGACACGCTGTTGAAAAGCTTTGCCTTGCGCATTATTTCCTTGCCCTGAAGCTCCTGCTGTGGCGAAACAAGCAATTTCTTCTTGCCATTGGCGAGATCCACCTGCCAGAGACCATAATAGGCATCAGCAACGATGAGATTATTGCCAAGAGTATCGAAAGCGAGCCCAAGGGGACGACCACAACGAGATTCTTCCAGAATGTCCTCTACAATTCCAAAAATTAACAATAATAGCATCAGCAAAAAGATTGTCTTTAATTTAACACCCACCGCAAGGTTGGCCCAATTTAGCCACATGTGTCACATGATCAACCGTAAGCTTTATGATCTCACCACCATGAATGCCGGTGAAGATTTCATTCCTACGAGCAATCAAACATTCAGGGCCATAAACACGTCCATCTAGAAGGCGCTCTGCGCCATCCAAATGAAAGTTCGGTTCCAGAGCACCCTTCAAGTCCTTGGTTGGTGTAATCCTAGCAAACGGAACATCAAATAGCAAAAATAAAAAAGGAAAGTATAGAAATATATACAAAAAAATAGCCAACTCACTCAAACTCCTTAAACGGGAAGGTAGTACGCGGTGGTAGACCAGGCATTAATATGATGAGCAGATAGAATACCATTATATTCATGATCCTCATACCAAAACTATGTAGCAGTCCCATTTTGTTCTATTTTGAAGCACCCTTTCCTCAAAAAAAAAACCTACCCAATCCTTCCAATTGAAAAAATTAGTAAATCTTTCTTACCAAAATCTTCTACAATTTCGTCGGCAGACACGATGGCAAAATTTAACTTGATTGTCTTCTTCACTTTCTCAAAGAACTGAAAGATAGAATACCACGAAAATAGGTGTGAAAACGTAATCACCGAAGCGATAATGAAGATGAGGAGCTGCGTTTACCTATTAATTCCAATTAAATTCAAGCAGTCGTTGCTTTCTTTAACCTGATACGCTAAAAAATCCGGTATTTTGACCCCGAAAAGAAGTGGAAAGAACGGAATTAAAAAACTCACATCATCTCACTGACGTTTCTTATCGGTGAGGGTGTGTTCATTGTAAGCACAGTGCGAAAATATACAGGGCACATCAGAGAAAATAAAAAACGTAGTGCCCATTAAGGCCCTTATAGACGAGCAACTAATCGCAAAACTGATTGAAAAACTGGTCGATGGTTTTATCTATAGACGCATGGACCAATTTTTCAATTCCAGTACAAAAAGTTTTTCTTCTCGAAAACTTCTCGCATATTATATTGAAAATGAATACAAATAATTTTTTAATTATGAATCTGACGATTAGTTGTTGATTTTGTTACAAACACATAACCAGTTGAAGAACTGGTTGATGTGAAATCGCAAAAAATCAAAATTTTTTAATTTTTGCCAACTGATTGATAAACTGGTTGAAAAACTGAAAATATCACCTCAACTCATCTACACACGACTTGATTTCAACAACCAGCAACCAGTTTATCAACCAGTTTTGCGATTGGTTGATCGTCTATAGGGCCCTTTATACCGAGCATTTCCACGGCCCGAACGAATGAAGAAATCATTAAGACTTTTCACAAGTTGTCGTATATCAGCTTATTGGGTGGTGTGAATAAAAACTGAGTAGACACTCTGGAAGAATTATCTTGAGGAGAGTGTTTCGTTCAGAGTAAACACTCAATTGAGTGTGAATAAAAATTTCCTCTAATTGCTTGTACTCACACAATAATAATGAGATGAGAAATGTCAATTTTAGTTGTCAAATTGCTGCGTGAAATAAACAAACAAGACAGTAAAAGGCAAAATTAAAAAAAAAAATATTAAACATATTTATATATATAGAAACGCGTTAAGGAAAAGTTTATAATATTCGACGCTTCGGCATAACAGGCGATAGTTTCAAATCATTATACCGATATGAATTCGATATCGCACTATGGTTAAGCAATCATTTCCTATCCAATGTTGCTAGAGAACACGTGGTGTTGAAAAATCAAAAGTTGAAAAATCAAAATATTCCTAAGATACATAAGTGACCCCGGACTTGAAGTTGGTGTCGGGGAGGACATTGGCATTCATATAACAACAGTTTCGACAATTGTGCGGGAAATATGTTGTGCTATTTATGCGAAGATAAGGGAATGGATTAAATTTCTAATCACCTTTCAGAAAATGAGATAAGCATAAGGAGAGTGGCAGTGGAAGCAGTATAATTTTTCTGATACAATAGGTGCTTTAAATTTCAGACATATTAATATATTAAGGCCACGCTCTCACGGCGATGAATACCTAAGTCGCAAAGGTTATTTTTCATTAAATGTGCAGGTGATGTTTATGCACAAGAGCAATTTACAAGTGTAGATGTTTAGTTTCTACATTATTTTCGAGATATTCCTCGTCTGCACTTTCACTAAACATTTCTGACTGCATATTTGTAAACAAATAGAAATTCCTTCACACAAATAGCAAATGAAGGCAGGTAATGACCACCCTTAACTTTCTTGAGTACTCACTCACGCAGAGCTTTCAAATTTTAACTTTATTTACAACAAAGTTGAGAGCTCTCTCAAATGTCAAAAAGTAGGGGTGGAGTATTTTCGTTAAGTTTAACGAAAGTAGATTTTACTCACGCCAAATTGAGTGTTCCCTCAAAAAACATGAGTGAACACTCGCACTCAGCTTTTTTTCACACCACCCATTATATTCAAATAGCGCAAAATTGTTATTCATATGTGGGCACTCCGTTGTATTTCCCTGCTGTATACAGGGTGTCCCGCAATTGGGTGCAACTATTTACGGAGCTGAAAGTTTATGTCGAGCTGAGCAAAAAATCGTATGGGAGGGGGGTCTATTTTCACATTCTTAGGAGGTACAGGGTTAATTAATATTTCACGACTTTGGTTTACATTATTGTTTCTAGCAGAAAAACTAACTTACAAAAAAGTAGAGTACAATACAGCCAACTTTTTTATTTTTTAAGATATGTTTATGTTTTTGGTACCATTGAAAAGGAAATTGAATAAATTACAAAAATTATCCTAAAAAAAAAAATGTCATTTATTACGCGAAGTTCTGAGAAATTTGCACTCAAAATTTAAATTTTGTAGTTTCAATCGATTGATTTCATCTTCACACGAAATCACACGCATCTTCGCACAGCTCGGTAACGGCTAAGTTGCTGTAGAGTTGGGTCGTTCCGGACATGTATAGTTCATGGAACTATGTTCACTCCCGGACATAGTTCCCATCGTTCCTTCTGTACAATTTAAGCATGTCCAAACAGTTCCGATTGAAATGAAATTTTTTCTAATGAGCAACATAAGCCGACATCTCTTTCGCACTTACCGCACACATATTACTGCTTAGACGAATTGTTTGAGTGATGGCAAGCAAAACGATAATGCTTGTGAGAGAGAATGAATGAAATAATAGACTATATGATATATCGCCATTCTGTTGTATGCACTGGTCTGTTTGTTTTTGCTTGTAACATAAGAAAGAGAACAATCATGAAATGATATTTAGAATGCTTTTGTTACATTTCCTCTAATAAAGAGAACTGTCGGAACTGATAGTTCCGCGGACATGCTTATTATGTTATAAAATAAGCATATCCGCGGAACTGTTTTGTTTTATAACATAATAAGCATGTCCGCGGAACTGTTCGCAAAACTGTCCGCGGAACTATTAGATAATTTTTATATATTTTCTTATGCTACAATTTTGTTACTTAATATTTGAACTATATGAATTTTTTTAGCAAATTTTTAAAGTTTCTTTTTTAAATAATTTATGAAATGATTTATGAAATGAAAACACATTTCATTGTAGTTAACATTTTCGTAGTTAATACATATTCTTTGCTGGCCTGCCAGTACTATCACGAGTGGCTGCAGCGTCAGTAAAAGTTGTTGCCAGTGGACTGCCAGTGATGTCAAGGTGTGAGTGTATTAGTGAAAAGTGCTAGTGTCTTGAGTTTTTCGAACTGTTACTGTCTTCGAACTGGCACGTGTGGCTAGGGGGTTAGACGATGTCCGTTTGTCCGACGAAAATTAACACTTTTTACTCTCTTGTCCGCAGGATGGTCACACGACAGAAAATTTAGGGACATTTTCTACTGCACTTTATTTTGTGCACTTTGAAAACAATTAATTTTAATAGCAACGTTGCTTAGATACAAAAGTGTTTGAAAGTTTTAGAGTTGAAATTGTTATTCTATTGTGTTTTTATTGATACGCGGTATTTCTTTATTTTTTAAATGATATCATTAAATACCATTAATATATTTATAATTTTACTTACCAATTCTTCCAACACCACTTTCTTGTCAATATTTTAATAATATAACCTGCCAAAAGTAAGCGTTTCAAGCAACTATTTTTCCTTTATCTTATAGTAGGATATTAGTACTTTTCCTTAGAAAAGTACTTTTTAGCTGCTAAAGTGTGGCAAAACTTTTATTTCACCACATCGCCACAATGTTGTGGCCGTTGTCTGCTGACATCTACAGCAGACAAAATTGTTCATTTTGTTCATTTTGTCCGCCTTAAAAAAAGTTCATCCGCTCTCACTCTCACTGTTTTCTGACAGTTTCACATTGAAAGCAACAACAAAGATCGGACAAACGGACATCGTCTAATATGGGCCTTACTGTAAGGTTTGCTGAGTTTAAGCCGAAAAAGTACTATTTTGAGGAAAGTAGTACTATTCTACTGAGACAATGAAAATATGTTAGCATGTTCTTGGCAGGTTAATTAATGAAGCAAACAAACAAAAAAATTCTATGTGTGTGTGTGGTCTTGATGCAAGGTTTGGTAAGCAATAATATTAAATTTTAATATAGTTTAAATATGAAATAAACTAATACCACTTATGAAAACTTGAAGTTGTGTGATAGTGATGAATAGTAATAAAAGACGACATTCGATTAAACAAATCAAACGATTGTAGTACTCTCCAAAACTAAACATATCTGTAAACAGCACTTAAGCACTATTTGCACAAATTCGTCTATTTAAAAACGAAAATTGAACTTTGCTATGTATAATTTCATCTTTGCGAATTATTGCACTCACGAAATATATACTAGGGCTCTCGATTTACGATTATTCCGAGTGTCCGGGTAGTTCAATTACTCGAGACATACCCGGGTATTTCTAGCTGCCCGGGTAGTTTCTAACTTTCGAGCTAACCGGGTAGTTTAGAATTTTTAAGCTTATATTTGAAAGTGAGCTACTTAAAGCGAGTTTATGTTGCGTAATTGCTGCTTGTGACTGGTTTCTGTTTGTTTTAATTTTTTTTTTCTTGTGTTGTGAAATTTTTGGAGTGGGAAAAGTGTGATGAAGAGCGGGAAAGAGGGGAAGGGCAAGGAAATAAAGAACTAACGTTGATTTTTAAATAAAAAAAGAGTCATTGCGTTGTTGGTAGAATCTAATATTCTGTTAAGAATTTGGCAAAACATTCACTTCGTCGCAATTTCTATCACAGCAACAAAATGCTGTTTGCGCATGTTATTGCGCATGGGCTTGTTGTTGTTGTGTTGGAAATGCTTAGGACACTCGTAAGCAGAAAAATAGATTTGGTGAGGCAATTTTTTTTTTTAAACACAAAATTATCCTTATTATCCAACAAGACTGAGTTTCTATTTCTATAACAATAATGGCCAGCAAAACCATGATACAATTCTAATTCTGCCATGAGCAAAACCACAAGAAGTCATGTGTGTTACACATGTAGCTCAGCGGCGTCGAATGAGGCTTGTTTTTTGCTGCCTTTGTATGCATTTGTATTGTAAGCGAGTTAAACATTTGGTGAACGTTGATTTTATTGTTATTTTTTATACGTGTATTTGTTTTTACAAATGGGCAAACAAAGTTGATAAAATAAAACAATTCTGTAGATGGGCCAATTGTGCTTCTGGAAGCCCAAAACTGGCTAAGGACGTCAAGCGCTTTTGTCAGATCAGCAGATTTCCCGCCAAATATGCGGATTTTGCTGTCATTTGAAGGGATAAATTTTTAAAAAATACACTCGCGGAATTTTTGGCTTATTAAATTAAGCTTAGTATAATTTTTTCAGTTGTAATTTTATATTTATATTAGTAAGTATTAAAAACATTTAATTATAAAATATCATCTTCTGTATGGTGTAAATTAATCATCTCAAAAATGCAAACTTTTTAATACTTCTCACCTCTATGTTCAAATTCGAAGACTGATTCTATTTCATAATTAACTGGCATTCTATTAGTTATAATCAGGGCTTGGAAATAACTCCATCAAAATCTTTTTTTTTTAAGTTAAGTCTGACTGTTAACTTCTTCATTTAAATATAAAAGTTAAAATTTAATTTTAATTCATGTATATAAAATATAAGAGAAGATTTAACTTTTATTTAGCCTCAAAAAAATTATTTTTATTCAAAAAAGTTAAAATATAAGACTCTTCCGACACTTTTATAGCCTTATTCTGTTGATTGACAACTGTAAATTCATTGACAAGCTAGTCTTTTATGTGATATTTTTTGGTCCAAAGGGTTGAAAACATTCAAAATGTTTTGCTAATTTATTTGTTCTGAATATTTTTTTTTTGTTGCTAACAGTTTTGTAATGTTATGAGCTTTTGATTATATTTAAGAATAAGACATTTTTACAGTTGTCAATAAATTTACAATTGTCAATCAAAAGAATAGGGCTATTATTCTTATAAAAATTTATAAAATGTTGTAGAGACTTTTAATTCAAGAAGTCAGTAATAAGAGTTATTTGAAACTTTTATGTTTAAAAGTCTCGATAAAAGTCTTTATAGAGTAAAGAATTTAAATAATATTAAATAAATCAAATAATTTTTTTAATGAAGGTTTTTATAAACACTTTTAAAATATAAAAGTCTAAAAAGACTCTTATGACTAACATTTTTAAACAAAAGTGCTCAAAGGTTTTTATTAATAAGAGATAAAATATAACTCGTATTAATAAGAGTCCAAAAGCTTAGAGAAGTTTTGAAAACTCATCCAAAATTTAAAGAAAGGATAGATAGCAGAAATGAGGATGAAATGGCTTTTTGCTAAAATATTACAAACAATAAAAAAGTGTTATTTACACTTAAAACATTTATTTGGTTGCGCTTATTTTTTGTGCAGTGAAGAAAAAAAAAATTTATAATCGTTTTATTTTCAAGATACGTCTTAAGTAGTCCCAGATGTGATGGCACGACTACAATATATACCGATCATATCTAATGTTAATTGCTTCGAATGCAATCTATACCAACAAAAACATTGATGAAAAGCGGATTGGCTTAAATAATTATGTGAGAGATTTCATTAATTAGATTTCACCATCTGAAATCTTTTTGTAACATTTTTAATTTGAAGACAATGGTAAAAAAATGTAAATAATTTTTTTTTTCGCCTTCTTTATTTCAGCTACAATAATTTACAGTTTCAACCATGATTTCTTTTAATTTTCATGGTTTAATGTGGTACTAAAAAAAATTATAATTATTTTTATATAAAACAACATGAACTTATCCAGGGCAGAATTATAATAGTTTCAAGCACATAAACTGCTAATTAACAAACTTAAACAGCGCCAATTTTAATTTGATATTTTATATGTATTGTTATTTATTGATATTTTACAATTTGTAAATTTATTTTTTATCGAACAACATAAGCATGCAACAAACAAAAAATTAACACTTGCTTGTTCTTCTTCTTGATGCTTGCTCTTATGCAGCTGGAACAAATTTCTTCCATAGTTGAATTATAAGGTTGTCGCAAGGGAGAGAGCCAGTACCCATAGTTGTCGAATCGAAGTTGGCAGCTCATAGAAAATCTGCAAATGCTCTCAATTTCCATCTGTTCTTTTTCCGTTTTCATTCGCAAATTTTGCTGATTTTGACAATAATAGGTACTGAGAAGAGAGTACGATCAGCGCTGCGACAACCCAAGGTTGATTAATAAAGGTTAGCTCACTTGAGAGAAGCTCGGCCGAACTGTCAGAATGGATGAAAGGAAATAAAAAAAAAACCTAAATCTGTTCAATTTTTAGCTAACAGCTACTTTGACAGTTCGGGCAAAGGCGAGAAAAGAGAGCTTTTCACTCAATTGACTAAACCTTTATTAATCAACCTTGCGACTACCTTATATTTCAGCATGATTTCTTCTTGCACATTTTGAGCAACTTTCGAGCTCGAGAGAGAGATTTATGCTTGTTCTTCTAGCTAGAAAAAGTACGGAAACCAGTATTGCCAGCGCGGAGAGAGTCAAAATCCTGAAATGCGACATAAATAATCCGTGCAAGCAAATTTATTTAGTTTTTTTTCCAATTTAAAACTAACAGTTAATAAAACCTCTCAACTAAATTCGGTAATAGTTTTCAAAAATTGTTTGTATTTTTCGTTTTTTTTTTTTTAAATTTTCATTAAACAACTAATTAAAAGTTAAAAAAAATAAAATAAATAACTTAAAGAAAAAATATTTAAAAACAACATAAAACTTAACTTTTATTCATTGAAAGAACATTCGATTTTTGAAATCGTTAGAAATACAATAACATTAAAATACATTTCAAAGGCACTTAAAGTTTTTTAAGTTTTTAAATTCAAAAATAGCACACAATTTATTATTAAAGTTTTTTGTTTTTCTTCAAAAAAAAAAAAAAAAATTAAAAGATGATTTGTAAAAAATCAAATCAAAAATAAAATTTTCTATGAAATCACAAAGAGAATAAATTCTATAGAGTTGTCATCAGAATTTCCAATCAAAAACACTGATTCAACGAAATGAGTTCAGCAATTAGAATTTTTATTTAAGAAGCAAAGCCATAAATTACGATGAAATCTATTCTGCTAATATAAATGATGTGTTGTATTACTAAGCTTCAAATAATTTTTTTTTTATATTTTAGCAGGTTTAAATTGGAGAGCTCAATCTCAAGGAATCAGTTTTTAGAGTGACATTTTTAAGGAAACTCTACAGAATTTATTCTCTTTGAAAATCATAAAAAAATTAATCAATATCTTTTTAGAAATACATATATAAAATTATGTTTTATTTAATTATCATACATTTGAATCGAAAAATTTGATAACTGTGAGTCATTTATTTGCATTTCATAACAATTACATTTCTTGAGTTGTTTTTTTGTGTGTAATATTGCAAGTGTTGGTAAGCGTAAAGTTTTAACAAATAATGTTAACATATTTTTGAGTGATTAGTACATTTTTTTAAGATTCAAATTTATTTAGACATAGAATTTGGTCAAAAAACAGCAAAATCTACGAAAATTCCGTGCGAAATTCTTAAAAATCCGTAGATTTACCTTATTTTGACACTCTTATCCGTTTATCTGTGCAAGGCTTAAATATCCGTAGAAATCCGTAAAATCTATGTAGTTGGCATCACTGACGGAAACACGTTTTAGCATATTACAAGTTACTACAATCGAGTACACAAACAGACCTATAAAGTAATTATGTGAGATAATTTTTAAATTTTACAAAAGTATTCACACTGGGGCTTGATAATTTCGTTTGATGTTTGAATTTTTTTCTGTTAATTAATTTTTCTCATGTATTGTTTTTGAAATTAATAAAGCGACATGAATTCAGAAAAGCTTTCAAGGGTTGTTTTATTATCTTTAAATGAGCTAGAAATGTGTAAATTCTCTCATAAATGATATAGAGCATATAAAAAAAATGGATTTTGGATAACAAGATAACAAGTTTCTCATTATGTCAAAAAAGGGTATATTCAATGTAGAAATTTTCAGATTTCCGAGTTGCAAGTAAATTGTGACCTAATTTCGTGAGTAACTTAAACGGAATTAGCTTATTTGAGATAGTTTCGAAATTAACCAAGTGTATGGGAAAATACCAATTTTACTAACAGAAATTGAATAATTTATCTCAGTGTAAACATACTATAGTATTTGATTGAAATTCAGATTTCATGATGTAATTTTTAGGTGGCCTCATGAAATTTAATTTTAAACATGGCGTCAAGCCGATTGGTTCAAATCAACTCGCTTATAGTTGGAACTTTTAGTTTCTTAAGCAATCGAATTGGTTGTAAAAGTTTATTTCCTTTATAATTTCGTTAATCCGCAACTCCATTTTATATTTTTTACTGTTTTTTGCAGTTTTTGCAAATAGTTGCAAGCAATACACACACACTTAGATATTTTAATTTAATGTGAAATTAAATGACAGCTAGTCTCATGCAATATGTCTCGTGAAATATTTCAAGAGATAAATTTTATGATAGAGAATTTCATGATATTTCACGATCTTCACTTGCGACATCTCTGTTATGAAGTATATCATGAAATCATATATTCTAAGAGAGAAAGCCACTCCATGGTGAAATAATAATAAGGTGTTGTGGGCTTAGACACCATGAGTTTCTTTCATTATGTCAAAAAGTTATGAGCGAAAGAGCGGAATTGTTGATAGTTGTCAAATTGTATTATTTGCTTGAGTTGCTAGGTTATGATGTGTTATAGTTTTTATAGTTGATTGTGCGAATTAAGTGTAAATAAATATTTAATGCAATTGTGCCGTGTTATGTTGGCAAAAATTTATTGCAATTGTCTCCGCCTATTGCCAAGTTCGCCATTGCATGGCTTTGCCATTTTATCAAAATTATGCGATAGAATGTGCCACCGACATGAAGCTTTGACCAGCATGCAAATTGTCTTGCATTCACATCG
The DNA here is from genome assembly GCA_914767935.1 of Coremacera marginata. NCBI lineage: Eukaryota > Metazoa > Arthropoda > Insecta > Diptera > Sciomyzidae > Coremacera > Coremacera marginata. The sequence goes on along the minus strand of OU612043.1, from coordinate 167,908,870 downwards.
TCTGCTTCAAGAACATATCGAATGCCATGGAAGAATGTTCAATGCCTCAACTGATAATAGCTTGACAAACTGAAAATCTTATTTACTTGCACAAAAAACATGAACTTAAAAAAATTTATTTTCATTGCAATTCACCATCAGCTGTTTTTGGCAACAGCGGGGAAATACAAATTTATAATTTTGAGAGACAAGTGGCAAACTCACCAGCACCTTATTATAATTCCACCATGGGCCACTATAATGAGTACGTGTCCATTTACATACACAAAAATTAAATCCTGGCAGTTCTATTAGGGTTTAATTTTATCGCGCAATAAAAGCGGGCGTTGAACGTGCACAATTACAAAATGCAAATATTTTGACATCAAATCAGTAAAAATATCTAATTCAGGAAGGTTCGAAATTACTTTTTAGTTTTTATGGTTTTAGTTATTGTTTGTTTAGTTAAGTAGTGCATGAAGCGTAAATATATTTTTATCAGTTAGTTTTAACGTGGCAACAAAAAATGAACGAAAAGTTAGTTTTAACGTGGCAACAAAAAATGAACGAAAACGCTTTAGGAGATTTTGGTGAGATAGAATCAGCAGCAAAGCGTTAGTTTGCTGATTATTTAACTATTATAACCTTATCTCCCTTATCTTTGCACTTTCGACAGCAAGTGCGACAAATAGTTTTCGTGATCCGGGCGATTACTATAGCATAAATGCTGAAGGAGCCGCTGGTGGTAGCAGTGGCAGTGTTGGTGTCACGGAGAGGAACGACATGAAGCACTTTTCGCGCTGCAGCAGCTCAGGAAGCATGCACACGCCGAACTCTTCCGCCCAAAATTCAGGCAATTGCTATTTCCATTACCAAGCCAACTAAAGCAAAATCAAATCAGGCAAGCATTTTAGTCGAGCTAAATCATTACGAATCTTTTCCCCGCGCACAGATGACGATGACGACAGCGGTGGAGACAACGTACGCAATGCTGCCCAGCTAAGTTACAAAGAACGACGACGTGAGGCGCACACCCAAGCCGAACAGAAGCGTCGCGATGCCATCAAAAAAGGTTACGACAGTTTACAGGAACTAGTGCCGAGTTGTCAACAAAATGACTCATCTGGCTATAAGCTGAGCAAAGCGCTGATCTTACAAAAATCCATAGACTACATAGTGGATTTGAATCAGCAGAAAGAAAAAGAGGAAGCAGAGATAGCGGCGCTGCAAAAGGAAGTTATGGCACTGCGCATTATACATAATAGCTATGAGCAAATGGTGCAACATCAGCAATCGAACCCAGGGCCCGAGGAGGAGCGACTTACGGACGAGACCAAGTTTCAAGTGGTAATGTGATATATACAACAATAGCAATGTGCTAGATCAGCACAATTTTTATTACTATTTTTATGCTTTTTAAATTTGTTTTTATTCTTTGCTAGTTTCAAGCCATTATGGACGAAATGTTTGAGACTTTTCAACACATACCGATGGACAATTTTAGGCAGCTGACCACGGGTGTTATACCCTGGCTGGAGGAGCACTGCAAACCACATATACTGCGCAATATACTAGGACGTACCTTTCACAATATGGCCATGCAAATGGAGGCACAAGCCATGGAACAGCAGCCCTGCGATGAGTTTAGCTGAGTGCTAAGTGTTACTTGCGGGTTGCTTTGTAGAGTGGCACCCACCGCCTTTTATTAAATATTTTTATTTTGGAATTTATTTAGCTTAATTTTTTTCAATTTTTTTTTTTTTTTTCTTTTGAGGGAATGTACGGGGAATAAGAAAATTTTAGATTTTATAAACTATCGCCAGCTAGTTATTGACTGTATAATACGCACACACGCATATAGATATATAATATACACATCCCGTGCCAAATAAAAAAAAAAAAAATACGCCGAATCGAATAACTAATGTAAAATAAACTCATAAAAAATGTATTTACCAGGTTGAATGGGTTTATATCTACAAACTAAATTTTGCTGTATATCACTAGTAAGTCATGTGTTATGCAGGTAGCTTCCAAAATGACGTAAATGCATACAAAAAAGGTAAACACTTTAATACTAAAAGAGGTGTATGTGATATCCAAAAAAGTAGTGTATCGTGTGTCTAGAAAGTTTTAAAATAATACCCCAAAAGTAGTGTATAAAAAGTAATATTGTGAGCTCAAAATGATGGCTGAGAAAATATCACTACACTTTCTAGATAATCTATTTATATCCAATTCTAGATCCAGTTATCCCTTATATACTTAAAACTTTTAAACATTTTTAATTATCAGCATATATTAAGTTTTGAAATTCCAGAGCAATAGACCAAAAATGTTTAAATACTAATTTTAATTTAACCATTAATTTCGGAGATGTTTCTTGTACTGTTTAATGACCACAAATTTTCAATTATATTCAGGTCTGATTAGTTTTTGGGAGAGGAAGGATACTCTAAACCTCAAGAATATCTTTCTTCTGTTATATTATCTATCAAGAAAATGTGAGTCAAAGAATAGTTTCTAGTTAAATATTTAAATTTATATACTAATTAACTTATTCAATAGATAAGACTAGGTTGCCTGGAATTAAAAATTTGCGTGATATATAATACCTCTCATACAATGTTTAAAAATGCTGATATGAGATTAAAGAGAACATTATCCGATCACGTTCGACTACGACGCTTTGTATTACTAGTACCAAATTGCATGTATCTAGCAGTTTGGCAGTAACCGAAATTTCAACAGACAGACTTAGATCGAAACCGCAATAACCTTGCATAAAAAGACCATTATTATATACACAAATGTTAAATACATATATAAAAATTAACATTGAATACGTTTTTTTCAAAACAATGAAACGATTTCTTATGAACCGATATAAAAAAAAAATTTATCGTAAATTTGAAAAGTTGTGTAAACAAGGTGCAGAAAGTTTTTTTAATAGATATAATAGCCACCTAGAAAAAAATATGTTGAAGATAAGCATTTTTTGACTTCAAACCAATACCTTAATTACTAATTAGTTTACAGATGGAGCAAGGATATCGGATAAGAAATATCTAATTTTATAAATGACTAATAACTGGTTCGCGGATTGAAAAACACCTTTAGTAAGAATTTCTTTGCGGAAACATATTGTACAACATTTATATATGTATGTTTTGGTGCGGCATATACTATACAGTTCACATCTCAATAAGTCCTTGTTCCTCCATTATCTCCCTTCGAGTTTTCTTGCCTCAAGGAATCAATTATTAAGACATACAGGCAGGTTCTGCATTTCACTTCCGAGTCAAAGTGTAATCAAATCGCTATGAATTCGACATTTGGTGTCACTTTTTACGTTTCAATTTCATTTTTTCGATTCGTATTTTGATGAAAGTTTACAAAAAATTAAATTAAAACGTAAAAAGTAGAACCAACTATCGAATTCATAGTTTTTTGATTTCACCTTCACTCGGAAGTGAAATGCAGGACCTGCCCGATATTCTTTCTATGATACGGATCATAAAGAAATTCATAAAATTTTTGCAGTTTGTTTTTTTTTTTGGCACGGAGTGTATATAAAAGGCAAAGCAACAGCATGCAGACTGCACGAAAAATTATAGAAGTAGCAACGTACACCCAACGTTTTTTATGTGCTGCAGCACAAAGGTTATTCTCGTTAACGTTTATCGTCGTCATGAGACGTATAATTAAATAATATATTTTTATCTTTATTATATTGAATAATATTTTGTTGCAAACAAAATAAAGAATTTATTTACTTTTTTTTACTGTTTTCCATTTTGTGATTATTTCAAGATATAAATATGATGATGTGTGCCATTTTTACTTATGTTAATTTAAGCCTTTTTTATGCGCTCATTTAAACTATACTTTAGAAAATATTTAAATTTGTCCATTTGTTTTTTTGCGCTATCGTAAAATTATTATTTTTTCTTAACTAGTAAACGTATCGATTTTAATATATATTAAATTAAATTACTTTGTTAAATTGAATAATTTTCTTCTGTATAATAAAACTAGATTATTTAGAGAATTTCTGCTAATTTTTCTTGCCAAACATCTTTGCCTATACAATTTCGGCTATTGTCAATATTTACTAACTTTTGCACTAACTCTGAGTCTTGTGTAAAACCTAACAGCAGCAACAGGTCCAACAGCTTGCATAGCGAATATAAATTGCGTTGTTTTATATCAAAATTATCAGTCAGATTTAACTGTAATGCGCTAAATAACTGCTCAATGGTCACGCTATCCAAGCTGTGCAGCGACTCGTTCCGTATTTTGTGTGTACCCTCAATAAGCACATAAGTCAAGCCTTGAAAGAAATTTTCATCTTGCACGCTGAAAAGCAGCGTTGAGATTTCCAAGAGCGCTAGAGGCAGATCGCAGCGAAATTCATGGGAGCGCACAAAACACGTGGCCGCTAGCTTACGCACCTTTTCCGCCTTGTGTGACAGCAGCGACCACATCAGCTCACGAAATTGCTCCAGAAGCGCTGTGCTGTGTTCCGTATGCTCTTCGCTCTTCTTCAAATGCTCTACTTTGGCCAGAAATTCCAGGAATAGAATAATAGAGCGTATGCAAGCCCCACTGGCTTTTTTCTTAGATGCATCGTCGCAATAATTTAAGATAAATGTACATGTTTGAGGCAGACGCAGCGTAATTTCCATATAGGTTACCTCAGTGGGCTCCCAGTTTACCGGCTCTTCAAACTCTGTAGCCTGCTTTTGTCCCACAATCTTAGGCACCAAGGCTCCAAATAATTGAAGAGCTGCATTGCATATAGTCCACTCTGGGTTGTCGATGTGTGCAATAGCAGCCATCATAATGTCATCGTGATACTTGGACATGGGCTCCCGCAGTTCTGTGTCCTTCACCAAAACGCAGAGATAGTGCAGAGTTAACGCCTCCAAACAATCGTAATTTTCAGCGGCGTTTACACCAACTGAGTGCTTAAGGCGCGCTAATATTTGTCGAATTGCTCGTCGCAGCAGCGGTCGTGTGCGTTTCTCCTCATTTTTAACAACATGCAAGAACATAATGGAGAGTCCAGCGCCTCTGCGAGTTGTGCTAATTTGCTGACCCTGCTCGAAGAATAGCAGATCCAGGCAATTATGCAGCAGTTGATAGCCTTTCGATTTGGTTGGCAAATGTTTTGTAAGGCATTTAGTTAGTTTACCTGAAAAGAAGAGAAACATTTTTTTTCCAATTATTGAATGAGAAAAATATAATTCATGAGAAATGTACAATAGATGCACATATAAAGGCAACAAATAACACTTTAAAACTTAAATCAACCAGCATTTGGAAGATAAATTGCTCACCTTTCGCAGAGACGTAAGGAAAACAATACCTCTAGAAGATATGAAAACGAGTTCTCTTTTGCGCAAAAAGAAAGCGAGCCACAATCGTTACTCCTTGAAGGCGGCAAAAAAGAAACTTAATTTGTTAAAAAAAAAAATATTACTGGTTCGCCGTTTCTCTCCGAAGCGAAAAGAAGGCGATTGCATTTCGTTTCTTAACAAAACTGCTGTTAAGTTTACAACAACAATTTACATTGCACCGTTTTTACACCTCGCTCGCGAGAACCCAGAAGGAAATAACTAGAGTACTGTGTAATCTCTTGCATGGTTTCATACATTACTTTCGTAGCACTACTTTTGTGAACAATAACTGAAGTATATGTAGCAATCAGCCCTATTGTGAATAAAATATCGCCCGGAATTAAAAAAGGGAATTTTCCTATTATTAACAATGTTAACGGGATTTTTGAAAAATTTTAACGCAAATATTTAATAAATATTAAATAGTCGTCAATCACAAGAAAACGATATTTAAAAGCATTATCTCCTGTTGTCTCCTTACAAGGGAATACAAGTTGAAAATTAAAAAAAAAACGAATATTAGAAACGAGCATGTGATATTTTTTAGTTAGTTTTCCCGTTTTTTTAATATTTTGTTGACTATTTATTGCTGCATGTGTGCTCGGTCAGCTCAAGTTATATTCTCAACGTGTGAAGAAATTTGTAGTACTTAGAAAAAGAAATATGAATTTTAAATAAATAAACAAAACGAAGTAATATAATTAATTCTATTATAATAATTTGCTTACAAAATAATTAAAATAATTATTACAAAATAGTCAGTTAACATAAAAAACATTCTTGCCAACGATATAATTAAGGAAAAAAGCAAAAAGATAAGCTGATAAAGTTGTGTCTAGTTTATATAAAAAAAAACTTATTTAACAGTGCGAATGTCGAAGTTATAACATGTCGCCAATGAACTAATTATCAATATAGCTCGAAACTGATTCTTGTCTCTATAGTCAAATATTTGTTATTTAGGCAATTTAAGACTTTATTTTACAAATTCTGGAGTTTTTGGTTTTGTGAACCATGAATAAAGTCTAAAGTATCTTTCAATTATATTCAAAATAGAATTTCCTACACTGTCATATTAAGCAATAACAACAAAAACATTGACATTGCATGACACAAAAAGGAGAGCTTGTTTAAGTAACCGTCCCTAGACACCTATCTCTAATTGTATAGATTTACTTCGGTACAGATTAACCTGTTGCCTCCCAGCACTAAATTCAAAAGATACACGTTACCATGAGTGAACATGAATTTTCACATCTCTTTTCTGTTTTGCTTGAAGATCCATATCATCGTCTTGTACAAAAATTTGCTAATTCTGATATTACAAGTAGGTCCGGGTAAGCTTATTGATTTATGTTGATTTACATAATGTCACCATGCTTACTTAGTCACAAGTTGAAGCCTGAAAACAACCTCAACATTCTGACAAAAATCCTTATTGAGGCTAATAATACGTTCACACTGCAATTTAGAATGCGTGGCCGTATGCTTCGTGTAGGAGTGAAAATTAAAAAAATTATTCATATATATATTGCATTTCGTAAATGTGCATTTAACTCAGTGTGAACGTATTATAAGATTTCATATCCTAAATTTTGTGAACGGTCAATTGTTTGGCTTGGAGTGTGCATATCATGAAATTGTTTATATTGTCTTTTAACAGGAAGAGCACGCGAACGATGTAGGACTGCCAACGAGTTAACTCATATCGCCAACTTTGTTTATTATTTTTTGCAAATGACTTCTTGTCGTTGACACTTCTCAATACATTCCATATACCTTCAAAAAATGTCCAAGATCTTTAGATCGCAAAAAAGTGACAAAATATGAATGACACACTTATTAATGACCTCAAATAAATTAAGTGAGTTCATGCTAATAGAGTCGAATTCAATACAAAGACAAACCAGTGCGGTCTTTTATCTTTCAACCGAAGTAACTGGAGTCGCCCGCTACTCCAGTTACGTTCTAGGCATATCGATCCAATCTGAAGTTCATTGGAATGACCGAAATTGCAATCCAGGTTGCTTTAAACAGTGCAACAAATATTTCTATCCGCCTAATTTTCGTACGATGTATACCAAGTATATCAGTCCGAAAGGGTTTAAAATATCATTCAACGTCGGGCGATATGTTGGGTGCTTAAGGCTGGGGCCAAATTGCACGATTTCACCGTGATGGTGGTTTCGCACTCGCCCTTGCAGCACTCACCGCCATCGCGGTGAAACCACGTAATTTGGCTGCTGCTTAAGCCTTTTATATGCAGGTACTACCATTGAGTTGTTCGGGAAAAATACTCAGCGGCTAACAAGCCCATTCCTACGATATCGTACCTACAGAACGTCGCAATACCGAATTCGTTTTTCAGTCGCGCAATTAAATTGTAGAATAATAAAAATAGAATAATGAATATTTTAAAAGTAATTATAATTACATAATCCTTAGGTGAGAAATTTCTGATTAGTAATTGATTTCAATTACAAATAACCAAATTGTAATAACGATAACTTGAGATTACGCAAAATAATCATAAAAATAATCCGACTATTCTTTCTAAAAGATTATTTTTTGATTCTTTTGATAATTTTATGAATTTAAGCCTTAACCAAATTATAACCAAAAATTTTTAGAAATTTTAATCATTAACACTTATAGACATGTACAGTACGACCTCGCTCATCGCAACAAATAGAAATTCGAGCAGTTGCCAATACCGAGGAAGTTCCAATAAACGAATCAAATAATTGGACTACTAAATATTGCTAGTTTTAAATAGAAATACATAACTGATGTTGGGTAAACGCAATTAAGCTTCGAAACTGATTTTTAAAAAACTTTTTAAAATAAGTAAAAAATGCAATTTTTTTCAAGTACGTATAAATTAAAAAAGATTTATGCTTAATCAACTTTTCACCTTTTAAATAAATGTAATCTTATTAATACGATTAGTAATCATTATTTAACAGCTATGTTATAGAATAACTAATGTGGAAATATTGAAATTTTTATATATAACTAGCTTAAACCCGCCGCTTCGCCGGGTTTTCAAAAAGTTTTCATTCAAAAATTGATAGTGGGTAGGCTTGATTTTTCGCTACCAAAACGATTTTTTATTGTTTAAGTAATACTACAAATTATTAACATTAAGATTGTTATATCATCTGATAGGAAATCGAAAACCTAAATTTTGGATTTAATTTTTTTTACAACAAAAACAACTTTTATCCAATTTTTTGGCTTAAACTAAAAATTTTTGAACATTTTTTAAAAAAATTTTTAAAAATATTAATACTTTGGTTTAGTAAAAATTTCAACTTATGTTTGAAGGATATTTTAACAAACAACATTTTTCAAAAAAAATTATTGAAATCCATTGCAAACTGACTGAAATATTTGCCTTCAAAGCTAAAAGTGTGAATTTCAAGTCGTTTTTCTCTCATTCTCAGCTTATAATTAATACTAAAAAGATCTGGTACTAACATTTTTCACAGTTTTCAAACTACATACATGATTTTGGTATCAAATTGAAGGAAATTTAAAAGCGTTTATTGATTTTGTTCTCGTTTAACCGAAGTGCAATTTAATCCATTAGGACCGAAAGAAAACCATAAAAAACAGACATTTTTAGACTTGAAGCAACATTTTGGTGAAAACTATGTATGCCATTGAGCAGAAATAAGTTATTATTGCATGCTAATTTTACTTTTTTTAAAAAACTGGCACTAAAACTTTTGAAATATTATGCAGTATTTAATGAAAATTCGAGACGCATATGTTTCCATATAGTAACATTGGTTGTTAATGGGTTAAAATAAAGTATCCTTTTGCACTCTCTGCTGACCTATAAATATGTGTACAAAATTTTATAAAAATCTGAGTTGTCGTTTAAACGTGATGTGATGTTTAAACGTTTAAACGTGATGAGTGAACATAAAAAGTGGCTACAGATTTATTAATAGTATAGATAACTAGAAGGCCATAGAGGTCCGCGGCTTCACCACGGTCGCTTTCTCTTTATCAATAAAGAGAGCTAATACGTTTTTGCTTCTCTTTGAATGAGTGCGGAGAAAAGAGATTTAAATAAAAATTTATACAAAAAAATCCTAAATTCGCTGTAGCTGGTCAGAAGATCGCCTTAATACAATACATGTCAAACGAATTAAAAAATATTTAATTTTTGCTTTGTTTTGTTTTGCAGCACATCTCTGCATGTATGTATATATGTTTCACTTTTTGACTTGCTAACTAATTTGGTAAATATTGACATTTTTATATATAATAACTAGAAGGCCATAGAGGTCCGCGGCTTCACCACGGTCGCTTTCTCTTTATCAATAAAGAGAGCTAACACGTTTTTGCTTCTCTTTGAATGAGTGCGGAGAAGAGAGATTTAAATAAAAATTTATACAAAAAAATCCTAAATTCGCTGTAGCTGGTCAGAGGATCGCCTAAATACAATACATGTCAAACGAAATAAAAAAATATTTAATTTTTGCTTTGTTTTGTTTTGCAGCACAGCTCTGCATGTATGTATATATGTTTCACTTTTCGACTTGCTCCTTGAAAACACGTTCCCGTCACTTTTTATCAACGTTAATTTAATTTTTACCCTCCAACTAAACTGTTACCCTTTTATTACACGGACGAAGTGACTGCATCAATAAACTGATTTCGTTCTCCTTTGTATTACCAAATGTAAATCACATGTAGGATATGCCAAGAAAAAAAAATCTTATTTATATCTAAAGTAAGAGACGAAATCGTAATGTTGCATTGGAAACTTTCAAACAAAAGGCAAGCTGTTTTTATCACTCGACAGCTGGATTGGGTGGACAGACAAAAACTAAATTTTTGAAAAGGACAGAAAGTCTTAATTTCTCTAACACTCTCGTTTTTTTTTAATGGTTGTGTCGTGAAGCATTCAATATAACATAGGTTCGTCGAAACGGCTTGAATACTTTCCGAAAGTTTATAGTTTTAAGCTTATGAAATGATTCAAGGAAAAAATAATGAAAAAGAGAGACAGACCACGTCTTAGTTTGATATGTCCAATCAACGCCATTAAAGGATTAAAACACATGAGATATAGTAAAAAAAAGTTAAAATAAAAACAAAAATTTTGTTTGTCTAACTACCTATAGTGAGTCCAGCAGCCTCAATAGCGCCCTTATGGCGACACTTTGTCAGCACAGAAACATTTATTTTTAAGCACTGGTCGAGAAACTCCAAGTGTTCAGCATTTGTGCTACTGCTGGACACCAAATGGCAGCCAATTGTAGTGGCTAAATCGCAGCAAGCCTAAGTAAAGATTCATTTATAAATATTAAAAATGCAAAACTCATAAAACAAAATCACCTTCAATGTCAGCCAGAATGACATGAGCAGAAACTTACGACAGTCTTGATGGTTGTCGACAATGTCAAATGTCGACTTGCGCACCAGCAGCTGTAAGCTTTCGTCTATATCCTGGAAGCTAGCAGCAATGGCCACACTTTCACCTGCGTCACATTCGCTTCTCCGTGCGGCTAAGTTTAACATTTTGAGAACTGTATTTAAAACATTTTCTAATAGCTTCAAAAGCGTTTTAAACTCTGCTTTAAACAACTGCATCTCAGCAGCGACGCATATATTAATAGTCTCCAAAAAACCAAAGAGATGATGTTTAGTCTTGCAAACTAGCAAGGGATCTGCAGTAAAGGATGGCAGCATGTCATGCAGAGAATCAAAACAATGCCGGAATAGCTGCAACATTTCGACCTGTTTCTGGGCTGCACAAAAGCTGTTTACCGCTACTGCTGCAAACAGCGTGCTCAGTGCACACTCATCTAAATCGCAATGCTGTACAACTTGCAAACAAAGCTCAGTGGCTGGTTTAGTCTCTTTAAAGTCTAGCTGTTTTAAGAGTGTCACTAGCAATTCAAGCGCATCATCAAAACCTAAGGGCTCATGGAGTAACATAAGCAGCTTTGACTGCATTTGTGTGGAATTGAACACCTGCTCCTGCTCGACGAGAAATCTTCCCAAGCACTGATTTTGCGCAATGCTACAATTTTTGGCATTTTTAATGGGCGTCTGCAGGTACAGCGACTGTATCAAAATTTCCAATAACTTTAATGCGAATATTTTTGGCTGATACTGCGTGCTGTGGGCATCTTCTTCAACAATTTTCTGCAATGCCATGAAGAAGTTTCTGATGCTACCTTTCAAAGTGCTGGCATCTTCTGCATCGAGTCTACCATAGGTTTTTGAGATATAGTTAATGATGGTCGGCAGTTTGCCTAAAATATTGTTTCTATACTGTGCAGTATCGACGCATTTGTGAGTACGAATGAAGCATAGTAAAAACTCCAGACAGTCCTCGATGGCAAAGTTGGTCAAATTGTCCACAACAAACTTGAATACCAGCAGCTGTGCGTCGGGCTCCAGAAGAAAGCAATTGGTGATAAGCTCAGTGCTTATTTTAAAGAAATGCAATTTCGACAGCTGAAATACCTGACGGGAAAACATACTGAAGAGCAGTATAAGCCGGTAGCGCTGGGTATCGTCAGCCAGCATGTTGGAACGCTGCAATGCATCAGCTATTTCGAGCTGCTGCTGGAGCAACGTAAATAGCGCATCTTTTTGGTTGATGCGACTAAACCATTGCGCGTGGAAGTTGATAATTTCCTTGCGCGTTCCATGCGTAAGAATCTTTACCGATAGCTGTAGTAACTCTTCAGATTCCTGGTAGCTCAATGCTTTTACCAGATACTGACTGGCAGCAAAGAGACGCTTATAGTTCAGCGACAAACGGAGACCATTGAAAAAATCTTGAGTGTTTTGCAGTGCATTGACCGCCAGCAAATGCTGCAGTGTATGTGTGCCTAGGATACAGCTCAAAAGATAGTATTTATTTTTATTCGTCCAAGGCCAGTAGTCATTGATGAGCACAAAGTTTTTGATGGCCCATTGACTGTCTCTGACGCAATGCCTGAATATTATTATAGTCTCTTCGCGCATGCCTACAACTTGAGATTGCAGCATATAGTAGATGTGCTCTAGCTTTATGTTCACTTTCAGCTTTGGAAATTTTCGACACATCAGATTCAAGGCTTTCACAATAGCTAGCAAAGATGTGGAATTTTCTTCGATTACTCTTATTATTGCCTCTAAGCACTTGCTTCGCAGTTGTTCCACATCTAGACATTGACAGTGATTGGTCAATAGTACTGCATACAACATAAGGAAATCAGACTCTTTCTGCAGCTGCTGTGTTAGCTTAGCAAAGTGCTGGTCGTGCAGCTTAAAACGTTCCAATAGCTCATAATAATTACGGAAGGCTAGATTGAGTACAACCTGATTAACCAGGGCGTCAATACTCTCACAGCCATCTGCCTGACCCGAAGTTTCTTCTCTTATTATAGCTGCGATTTGGTCGAGCATTTTTTGTGCTTCCTCGCTTGTCTTTGCTGCACTTGTGCTGTTCTAAGAGTATGGTTTTTTTTTTTGGGTTATGGATTTTAAGGCGTGCCAAACTCAATACTTACTTGCAGAAATCGCACATGATTCCCTGGCACAGCCATATCAATGACGGCAGTTCCTTTTGAATCCTGCATTTTTGGTCATTTTTTTAGATTTTTACAATATAATTCATGTTTTTCAAAAAAACTGCGATTTCCTTGTAAACAAAAAAAAACTTTTTAAGAAATGTCAAAACTAACAGACGGCAAAACGAAAAGGAAATTCAAAACAATATAAAATAGCTACCACCTTATAAATACTTCTTAAGGCCTTTTCCACACTTAGTGAACGCAACTTCAATGCAACAGCGAAAAAGTTGAAAAGCAATGCAACTTTAAACCGAATGCTTTTAGACTTGCTTCAAAAGACGTGCAACATGTGTCATTATATAATAATTCATGTTTTTCGACTTCTTATACTAATTTAAAATTTAACACTTGCTCCTTTAAACTGTCAACTATATCTTCTTCTTCTTCTAGATTCTATTAATGAAATAAGGAACTAATTAATTAACAAATTCACTATGATTAATATACAGCGTAATGCACTACAAATAATTGAATTCACAAAACAAGCAAACTGATGCAACAAGCCGCCGATAAAAATTGCAGAACACCGCGTTGCGTTGAACAAGTTGAAAACGTGTCGAGAACTTGTTGCGTGCAAGTTGCTTAATCTGAAGGTTCCGGTATAAATACTCAGACTAACAACTTGAGTTGGAGTTGCGTTGACCAAATGTGGAAAAATTCGTCAGTTCTTTTCATTTCAGCAGCATTTTTTCTGGGCTTTTCTGAAAAAAAATTATAACCTCTAAAATTGAATAGAGTCCTTTTTTCGCAAGAGTTGATTTCAAAAATAGAACAAATGTTTGCTCCCCCGAACTATTTAAAAAATTCTACACTTAAGTGCTAGATGACATTTCATTAAAATTTCAGCTCTTAGTAGAACCCGTCAAGATTGATTTTTAAAAAATTTATACAAAACACCTTAATAAATTTATACAAGGAATCAAAAAAATTAAAAATGGATTGGGTATTCCTTTCAAAAATAAGTGCAAATAGGATTCAATTAAATCTTCTACAAATTCATGTCCAATGATCCTGAAGTTATTTAAAAATAAACAACAGAATTATATAAGTTCAGGACAAAGTATAAAAAATCCTGCATCTTCAGGTCTAAAATAAGCGAGACCATGAAAGACGAGACGTGACGATAACAACTTCATGAACGTCTACACTCGTTACTGCTGTTTTGACATTTAAACAATCAATATAAACATGTCATTTGAATTAAACCAAATGAATATATTGTTCATTCCTTATAGCACTAAATAAATCATAAACAATTTCAGAGGTCTGAATTTCACAAAAAAAAAAAAAACTGGGAGTTTATCTTTTCGTTTTATATATAACATACTACACTATTTCAATTTATTTCCCTTTTATTCACACTTATCTGTAACCCCGGTTTGAACTAAAGTACACTTGATTGAATTGGTGAGATACCTAAATTCCGTGGTATGAATCTAAAAAATTAAAACTAACCTTTTTTTCTCAAGACCTTAAAAAAGTTTACCTTACTGGAATAGATAGCTTAAAAAGTCACATTTTTAATCAGTATTGTTAAAAGAAATTATATTTGTAAATGGCAAGGGAAATTAACTTTATAGAAAAAGATTGCAATTTAAGATTTGAATGCAAAAATTCCAAAGGGTTGAATATAGCTAATGAGTTCGAAGCAGAAGAAAGGCAAAAATTTAAATCTTAATCGATTAAATGTACGGCAGGCGAATGCACAGTCTGATACCAGACAGCTCGCTAATTTCCTAGGACCACTCGAGTAGCCTGAGTTAGGGTTTTTAAAAAGATGGGTTGAAATTAGACAAGATTCCACAACTAGGAACGACATTTTTCAATTCGTCAGAATAATTCTTTTTAAAATAAGTGATAAACATGCAAAATTTTTATACTTTTGAATAAATGAAATACTAAAATACGGAATTAAAATAATAGATCTAGGATTGTCGCAAGAACTTCAATAACTCTGCTCTTATATTTTGATCTGAACTCAAAAAATGTTGACCTGTTCTTAGTCGAGAAAAGAACATAAAAATGCAACATTTTTTTTAATGTTATGTTGGCTGCCCTGTTATATCGAGAAACGTCAAATAAATTGCAATTCTTCCGTGACATAGTAAAACACAATCGAAAATTCAAAATGTCTGACGACGAAAGTTTTGTTGAAGGTAAATTAACTTATTTGTAATATCTTCGTTAATGTCATTTTATGTTTAATTATAATAAGTATTTGTAAAGAAAGAGCACACTCTTTAATAAAATGGCAATATAATGTTCAATATTTTCTTAACATGTCACTTTTTGAAGCGAAGCTTTTTACTCTTCGTTCTGTGATTTGCTTGGAGTGAAATCTGAAAAATTTTCGACAGATTTTTTCTTGGAAATTTGATGGTTTCTTTGTTGCTAGTGCTTATTACAACAAGAAAATTTAATACTTTAATATTAAATACTAAAAATATTTTTTGCCCTGCCCGTGGGGATCGAACCCACGTCCTCTTAAACGAGAGTCCAATCCACTATCCACTAGGCCACGAACACTTGTTAGAAGCAGTTGTTAATTCAATGCTAATTATAACAGAAGCTATGCTGCAGTAGATCGTCACCATCTATCAATAGATAGAGGATTGTGTATTTGCTATGCTACAACTATCAAAAATTTGCTTTTATTTGCCACAAGGTGTCTCCAGCATCGGTTTGTTTGTATTGTGAATGCGTTTGGTACGAAGAAAATTAGCAATGCCCACAAGTGCGTTTTTAAGTGTCAAAAAAATAGATGATATCAATATATATGGAATTAACAAACGCATGCATGAGTCAGTGCAGCCAAGTTCACAACCATGTGTGGAGAGTTAAAATGGAGAGTCGCTGGCATTATATGCCCGTATACATATACGTGCCCGTGGCGTGAAAATTTGACATTCAACAATAAAAAAATAAGCAGTAAATATGTTTTCTGTATATAAGTAATTTATTTTATGTTATTTTAAATTTTTGAATTTAAAAGCTAATTTATTAAAAAGAAAAAATTATTAAGCTATCAAATCTATGTAACTGCGAAAAAGCTTCGCTTCTCTCGTGTGTCCAACGAATCCACACGAGATCCATCCAACGAATCCAACAAATCGTAAATTAAACAGGCCTACGTACTTAAACTGTGAATAGCCTAATTGTATATGTTTGACAGCCCACCGCTCCGAGACGACACTACCATGTTAAATATACCTTGCAATTGGGCTATTCACAGTTTAAGTACGCAGGCCTGTTTAAGTTACGATTTGTTATTTTTACGCCAACTTACGTAACCGTATTTTCTTTGTTGTTGTTTTACATGCAAACGCAAACACGCGGTAATAAAAGTAGCCCTTGGACGTGTTTTTTGTGTCTCGTATTTGAATGCCCTATCTACAACATATATAAACAGGGTTGCAAAATCATTGAATATGGCAATCACACACTGAGGTGCTCATAGTTGCAAAAATAACAAATGCTATAAATACGCTTTGTGATTTGCGTTTAAACTGTGGAGAGCCCATATAGTTTTACGCTTCAGTAAATATACGATATTCATTGAATACAATTATTATAACAGCATTGCATATTTATTGAATACGGCAGTCACATACTGAGGTGCTCACAATTTCAAAAATAAATGCTATAAATACGCTTTGTTAATATACGATTAAACTGTGAATAGTCTATATACTGTCAGCGTCAAAAGAAATTGTACACGTTAATATGTTATGTTTTTGTCTTTATTTTACTAGTTTGCTTTATCATTTTATTCAACATATGTTTTTTGAAAAATATATTGCATATTCTTTCATTTTATAAACAAAAAATAACAAAAATTTAACAATAAAAAAAATTATAGAACAACAACTTAAAATACTTCAAATTCACAGCGTCAAAAGAAATTGTACAGTAAGTATAAAAAAATTATTTCAAAGAATTTTAAAGAGGTTAGTATTTTGTTCGCTTTCCATTTGCGTTGATTACAGCTTGCAATCTTCTGGGCATCGATTCCACTAGGTTTCGGGTTACATCGGAAGAGATTTTTTGCCATTCCTCCATTATCACTGATTTTAGAGAGTCTTTGCTGGTAATCGTTCTTTTTCTAATTTGACGGTCCAGATGCTCCCACAGATGCTCGATAGGGTTAAGGTCGGGTGATTGGGCGGGATAATCCAGCTGTTTTGGGGTATGATATAGCAGCCATTCCTTTACTATTTTAGCAGTGTGCTTAGGATCATTGTCTTGTTGAAAGACCCAAGTTTGATCCAAGCCCAATTTGTCGACACTAGGTTGCAAATTATCTTTCAAAATGGTGAGGTAATCTGTTTTATTCATAGTGCTCTCTATGAAAACCAAGTTACCTACACCACTGGCTGCCATACACCCCCATACCATGACCGAACCACCACCATGCTTGACGGTAGATATTACATTTTGTTGGGCAAATGCTGAATTTTTGCATCTCCAAATTTTAGTTGGTGTTTTCTTACCAAAAATTTCAAATTTGCTCTCGTCAGTAAAGACCACATTATTCCAGAATGAATTTGGTTCATTTTGATACTTTTTAGCAAAATTCAGACGTCGCTGTTGATTTTTGATATGAAAGGTTTGCTTCTTGGAACTCGTCCACGTAGTCCATTTGCATGTAGTGCTCTACGTATAGTACTGGAGCTAACGTTAACACCTGAGCGTTCTGAAATGTTCTCGGATATTTTAACAGCACTTTCAGTTGGATTTTGCTTCACTCGTCGCACAATGGATCGTATTTGAGTCGCATTTAGTTTACGGGGTCTTCCAGATTTGGGACGATTTTGTAAATTTCCGAACTTTTTGTAATTATCAATTATATGTTTTACAGTATTATGGCTTCTATCAATCATCAAACCAATTTCACGCAATGTTTTTCCTTTTTATAATATTTTAGCACAAGTTCGCGAACATCCGGGGAGGTTTGTTTACCCATTTTGAAAATAAATTTCGTTACTCAAAAATCTTCAGATTTGAACTGATCCTCACGACATCAGGTCAATTAATAATTATTATAATTAGTTAATATTGCCTACAACATGATAAAAAGTCAAATCACTAAAAATAACGGTAATTTTTTACCGTTAAAATTCTTTAAAATATTTGGTGCACGTGTTGTACAATTTCTTTTGACGCTATTAATATGAAGATGTTTTTGTTTTTGTTCTATGAATTTTTGTTATTGTAATATTGTTGTTGTTTTTATTATGTACATTAAGAGAGGAGAAACTATATTATTAAAAAAACAAAAAATGTAAAACAAAAGGGAATTGCAAAAGAGTATAATTTAACTGCAAACATAGAGGAACAACGTGTACAACTTCTTTTGACGCTGACAGTATGATTTTATTATTCGTTTGATGAGAAATTTGATAGTGTGAACTCTCCTAATGTAGAAAGGGTCAAATTGTGAACGTACATACACAAAGAAGAATCAAAAAGGGAACGAAAAAGTTTTTTCAAATTTCTTTTGCTTATTCGTGTTTTTGCCATTCCACTCTACGCCTGGATCTGATTGTGTTCTGCTGTTTCTTCTGCTTCGTTGTCATACACATTAACAAATTGACAAAATGGCGAATGAGACGAGTAATTTGCTCCTGATATCACAACAAGAAAAGGCTAATCATTACACGTAAATAAAATATGATTTATATTTGAAATTTGTAAAAAACTAAAGTTTAAACAATTCTGCATCGTTTTATGTATGCGGCGAATGGATTACATGCAGGTATCTAAAGGAATTCCGCGTCGAACAGTGCCAGTCATTTCTGCAACACAAATGCAATCAACATCGGCCGTTCATCTGCTTCAATTGGCACTTCCAGAATCAGCGCCGTAGACGTCCTGTACGGAAGCGAGATGGTACCTTCAACTATTCTGCAGACAACTATTGCACTAAATATGATGAAACTACAGGGCTCTGTCCGGATGGAGACGAGTGAGTATAGTGCAAGTTGCTCTTCGGAGTCTATAAAAAAAATCCAGGCTCCACTTGGAATGACCCCCTTTATCCTGTTCATATTAGTTCATTGTTACAATTGGTATCCACTGTTTAGTTGTCTCTGTTACTCCCGCGTTTTCTTCTTTTTGCCGGAAAGTTGTGGGTATTTGTTGGTCGCTCTTATTGTGCTTGTGTTGTGAGTTTTTTTTTAAAGGGGTTAGGGTAGAAGAGGAAGAGTAGACCACAAAAGATTTGCGTTTGTAAACACAAACAAAAACATGGAAATACAAAGCAAAAGAAACTGCGCAACTTCGGAATGGAAAGTTGCCACCTTTTTGGACAAATATTCATATATTTTGCCAGAACCATAGTGGAATAATAATAAGGCGTTAGTGAGTTTGACACTTGTTTCTCAAAATGATAAATTTGTTTCCCCGCTCTTGTCAAAATCAGCTGATGGTGAATTGCAATGAAAATAAATTTTTTTAAGTTCGTGTTTTTTGTTCAAATAAACAATAGAGTCAGTTTATCATGCAATTATCAGTTGAGGCATTGAACATTCTTTCATAGCATTCGCTATGTTCTTGAAGCAGACGACGTGAATGCAAGATAATTTGCATGCTAGCCAAAGCTTCATGTCGGTGGCACTTTCCATCGCACGTTTTTGATAAAATGGCAAAACCATGCAATGGCGAACTTGGCAAATGGGCGTACACAACTGCAATAACTTTTTGCCAACATTACACGGCACAATTAATTGAATTTAATATTTATTTACACTTAATTCGCACAATAAACTATAAAAACTATAACATATCCTAGCAACTCAAGCAAATAATACAATTTGACAACTAACAATAATTCTGCTATTTTGCTCACAATTTTTTAAGAGAATGAAAGCAATTCTTGTCAAAAACCACCATGTAATATTATTCCACCATGGCCCGAACCATGATGCAATTATAAGCTAGGTTCATTAAAAACGCACTCTCCGACTACAAAATAATAACATTGGCGTAAGTATAGTGTCAAAAACAGCTGTTTTGAAATTTAAAATTTGACGGACAAACTTTATTGAAATATAATTAATTTGTGTGAAGCGTGCGACGGTAAAATCACTGCATTGTTGGTCTTTGCCAATTTTTCGAATGCACTAATGTACTGTTCCGTTGGAACAAGCGAAGTTGTTTCTCTTCCTTCCACACTAACCTGCGATTTTGCAACAGCAACTAGTCCTCTTCTAGCAGAATTCTTTCTGCCTTTCAGCTTCAGGTGCAAAAATTTAAGATTTTCGTACACCTTCAGACTCTAAAATAGCAGCACTCTTTCGCTTTTCAGCATTCACTTGCATCTGCATAGCTTCATGCTCTCTGTAGCCTATGTCTGTAAATGACAGTTTTCGCTAGTTAACTACAGCGCCAATCGTCGTTAATGCGTTTGGAAATCCCGCAACTGGCCTGTAAATAAATATCTCTAATTTCGTAAAGCAGACACGCTATGTCCCAAGCTTCACCTGCCTTATGTTTGGAGTCCACAATGCTAACATTGTGATGGCATAAAACTTTATCCATGGACATTTTCCCCGGTTCAGAAAGCATCCCAATTTGTGTCAGCTGTGTGTGTTATGCCAAATTCTGTATCCTTAACACCATAAGATGCTCTGTGTGGATCAATGATGCCTGAGAAGAGGACACCATGAATTCTCAGCGCGACGTTATCCGATGAAATTTTGTTTGGGCACATCCATGGGAATTTCCTCGAGGCTTTGTTATAAATTTTATTTTATCAATGATTTAGCGGCAATTGTTGAAAGATGAGGTGGCCTTGCACGATAAAATAAACACAATCGCAGCTTTCTTTAACAATTTAACAATTTCGCTTGTTAAAATATATTTTGACTGTTCAAAACAGCAGTAAAGTGCGACTGAACAATAGAACTAAAGGCAGAACCAAGTTGTGCGCAAGCAAGCAAAATCAAGAGAGCAAAAGTACGTACTTGTACGGCATTGTATGGAGCCGTCCAAGTTTTGCGTAAGCATTTGTTTC
This sequence comes from Coremacera marginata, assembly GCA_914767935.1. Lineage (NCBI taxonomy): Eukaryota > Metazoa > Arthropoda > Insecta > Diptera > Sciomyzidae > Coremacera > Coremacera marginata. The sequence continues at coordinate 167,887,886 of OU612043.1, read as the reverse complement.
GTTAAGTTTCTCAATTTTCATTTACTTTCGAAAACTTGAGTGAGAGCGCTCGACTCCGTAGTTTGCTAAGCAGAATATGGTTGCAAATTGTATTATAAATAATTTTTAGTTTGATTGGCTATTTCTTACAATGAATTACAAATTTATGTCATTGGAATTTTTTGTAAATTCATATTTTAGGCAATCTCTTGGCACAACTGCGTACATTTCGCTGTGGAATTCAGCCTTTTTAAAGCTTAATAAATTTATGTACACTCACAACATAATTTTTGTAAAAAGTGTTGGCAAACCCATGGCAGAATTATAAGGTATGGTCGACTCGGAGAGGAATGTAGTAGAAAGCAGAATAAAGCTACATTGATGTCAAAATCAGCTGTTCATCGCTAATTTCTTTATACTCACGTTAGCAGATGTTTTTAGGTTAAAACTGTTACAGGTTTTTTTTTGCAATTTTAAGACTTCTTTCACATTTTATAGTTTTTATTACACTTTTTTTATAATATTTTCACTCAAATTAGCACAAATTTAACACCCGCGACCGCACTGTTTGCAAATTGGAAACATAAATATTTTCTTCATTTGCAATTTCTACTAAATTCGTCGTTTTGACATATATGTTGCTTCTTATTATCCACTCTTCGTTGACGCGTGAGAGCACTCAGCGGAACTGCCCTACCTTTTCATTGTATCATGGGCAAACCTTTAAAAAAAAAAAACAAAATAATTTTTATTTGTCAATTTATTTGAATTGATTCATGTTGAAATTTTTTCTAGCGCTTACTTTGCTTTTTGTTGAATATATGGCAGTATTTTTTCGAGTTTTGTTCGTGCTTAATCATACTTATCGTTAACTTCTCTCTGGTACTTTTGTTTCCTTACGCATAACTTGGTTGAGCCTTAAGTATTCGATTTAAAATGAAATTAAAAGTTAACTTGTAGTTGCTTCGTTAAAAACCAAAATACAATTGATTCTGTATTTCAAATAAAATAACATGTTTAGTTTTATTAAATTTTATCGGCTTACTTATTTTTTTTACATTTTCACACATAAAATATGGATGCTGAGATGATTTATTCGGTTACAAGTAAATTATACATCCCTATGGCTGAACGAGTAAACGTCAAAAGTGACATTATACTTCAGCCAATGTTTTTCTCTCCAGTCATTCGCTCTCCAAATTGCATCTACCTTATTATTCTGCCATGTCCCGAACGAACCAAGAAAGTTCGATAAAGCAGCGATATTGCTTGTTAGCCGGAACGAAAGAAAATAACTTCGGGCTGACCCTTTAATTTTGTCTCAGGAAAAATCACATATATAGATTCCTTATATAGATTCTTTAGCAGAGTTTACATTATAAAATTTCTCAATAAACGAGTTATCAAATAATTTTACGAAATGTTTCGTAAAATTCCATCATTGACTTGTTTACCGAAGTGAAAACATTACGCATATTCATCGAACAAAATTTTTGTTACGGTTTTGATACTGGAAAAGAGATATCATTGCAAATATTTAAGTGGCAAGAATACCTAAAAAATCTCACGAAAAAGAAGTTGGGAAAGTAGACATCAAATAAAACCATGGAAAAAGCTTAAGACGTAATAATGCCCATTCCCAATTAATTCGGCATATGCCCATCCCATCCCACAGTTGATTAAATGAAAGTGAAATTTTGGATACTTGCACATATATGCAAATGTTTTGATTTTACTCATCGGCATTACTTAATTCATTGTTTTTTTTAGCCTTTTGTTTCTCCATTCCAAACACTTCCTCTAAAACCCCCACAATCCTCCACAAGTGTGTGCGTCATTCTATAAATCGTTGTTTTTATTTCCTTTTGTTTTTGTTGTGCTTTTTGTTTCGCTTCTATTTTGATTTTCAAGTATGTATTTGTTTGTTTAGCCACATATTGTTTCCCCCCCCCCCCCCCTTACCTTTAGCTTAGTTTATTTTTCATTCCCTTTTCTATTTTCTGTTTTTGTCTCTTTTGTTTTGTGTATCCAAGTTTTTAGCTATTCCATTAATATTTTGACTGGGAATGGGTGGTGGGTGGTTTAGTTTGTTTGCTGGCGTTGTAATGTTAAAAGCATTTAGATTTTGTCTTGCTTTGTTTGGAGAAAATGTTTGGTCCAGAAATCTAGGCAAGTCCACACTAAACTGATAAATTGCTAGGCTTGGGAACAGGCTAAAAGCATTTATCGTCAAAATTTTAGTTATAGTTTTCAGGAGTCTGGATCATAAATGTCATAGCTGTCGCATGATCTCAATAGAAAAAAGTTATTGTCAATCTGATCACCTCACATAGGGCTAAAACGATCTTTTTGATTATCAACTATCAATTATCACTTAAGCCGATTCCACCCCAGAATAAAACGGGCTCAAGATAATATTGCTTACATATAAAAATATCTCAAATTTTGATAAAATTTTAAAATAAGATTAAACTAAGATTTTATAATTTTTTTATTTGGTTGTTAAAAAAGTCAGCACGGTTTTTTATTTATGGCCTTATTTTGTAAAACGCACGCAATCTGAAGATCGAATTGCCAGAGAAAAACCCAAAGTGAGGTGATTGTGTGCGTTTTAGAAAAAAAGGCCATTACAGTTAGGCTCATTTATTTTAGAAATCAAGTCAACATTAATCAAATATATATACGCCGTTTTGTTCGATCACCTTCTTCCATTTCTGTAGTAGCTTTATTATTCCGCACAGGTAGAAGTCTCCATTTTTTTCTGTAAAGAAACTCTCAAGGTGCTGTTTGATAAAGCTCTCATTATCAAAGGTTTTACCATTCAGTGAGTTTTGAGTGGAGCGAAGCATATAGTAATCCGAGTGTGAAAGGTTGGACTATGGGAGGGATGGGATAAAATCTCCCATCCGAACTCGAGTAATTTTTGGCGAATCACCAAACTCGTATGAGGCCTTTTGTTATCGTGGTGGAAGACAACTCCCTTCCAATTGACCAGCTCAGACATTTCTGTTGGTTGGTATCGCTCAATTTGTCTAGGTGACCACAGTAGACTTCAGAATTTATGGTTTTATTCTGAGGGAGTAGCTTGTTGTAGACAGGCCCCTTCCAATCCTACCAGATTGAGAGCAATACCGTCTTCTTTCTTGGAGCAGTTTTTTTTTTCTGTTGACAGTGTTTTAGACAATCCACTTTTTGTCAGTCGTAAGCATACGCTTGAGAAATGCGTCGCTTTTTCACGTTTCATGAGCCGATCGCAAAAGTCAACTCGATTGACTTTGTCAATTTCTTCAAATTTGTGCGGGATCCAGACATCCAATTTTTTGATGAAACTTGCAGAACTTAAATAACCGTGAACGCTTCGAACGGACAAATTTAAAGCACTCGTAGTTTCTCTGTCTGTCGAATGCTTGTTTGTCTCCGCTAGCGTCTTGATTTGGTCGTCGTCAACCTCCGTGGGCCTACCAGAACGAGGAGGAACACTCATAAAACAAGACTTCCAAAGAAAAGCAGGAAAAACTGAATTAATTTAATCTTTGTTTTTAATGTAAACAGCTGAGTACAAAAAATGTCAACATATGACAGATCTTTGACGATGAACAGTGAGTGATGCCTACCAGAAAAATACGCACTTTTTGAACAACCAACTATATAGGGCAATTTCAATGATTTCGGAAAGGTAACTGAAATTGAATAACAGGATTCATAAATTTAAAGTTGCTTAAAATGGTTTTCATAAATTTCAACCGTTCTGGTCGACCTCTTAATCGGGTTTTTGAAGTGAAAACTTCTTTAGGTGCGTTCAGCACTTTTTGGTAGAGAGCAAAACTACAGATTTGCAATATCTTCTCGCTGTTGGCGATATCATTACGCTTTTAGCTGTTCATTTCTGTTGCATTGTACGGCTGTTGTATGTTTGTTGAGCTTGTTTTTATTACCGAGACGATTACCAACCGATTACGAAACCAATTACAGAAGCGACGACTAACCAATTACCGAACCAATTTCCGATTACCGAAGCGATTGCTAACAGATTACCAATTACCGAAGCGATTACCAATCGATTATTAATTATCGAAACGATTACCAAGCCATTACCGATTACCGAAGCAATTACCAACCGATTACCGAAGCTATTACCTGCCCATTGCCGATTACCGAAGCGATTACCAACCAATTACCGAACCATTTACTGATTACCGAAGCGATTACCAACCGATTACCAACCCATCACCAATTGCCGAAGCGATTACCAACCGATTACCAATTACCGAAGCGGTTACCAACCGATTACCGAAGCGATTACCTATTACCGATGCGATTAGCAACCCATTACCGATCACCGAAAAGATTATCAACCGATTACCAATTACCGAAGCGATTACCAACTGATTACCGAAACGATTACCAGCCTTTTAACGAAGCGATTACCAACCGATTACCAAAGCTATTACCGAAGCGATAACCAACCTATTTCAGATTACCGAAGCGATTACCAACCGATTACAGATTACCGAAGCGATTACCGAGCCAATTACCGATTACCCAATCAAAGTAATCGTGTTACAAATATATTATGTATAACCATTAAAATATAGCAGTTTATACATTCAATAATGCATAAATTGATAAAGAGTTAAAAAAGTAGAACTCGTCTGATTTTCCAACTCTAGCTACTTCGGAAATTCATAAGAGCTGTGTTATTTCATACGAGTAGCTGTCAGGCAGTCCCCTCACTGCCTACTTTTTTTTCAATGAACGAGTCTCCTGATATCTTAGTCACCGCAAATTTAAGGTCTTTCGCGGCATTGCAAGGTAGAAAAACCTTATCGACGAATATTATTGGACCAAAATGTCAGGGATAAATCTCGAATACCCAGAAGAAAAATGAGGCATGCATCTTATTTTTCTTTGAAGAATTCTTTATTGAAAATAATATAAAAAAATCATGCATACCAAGGTAAGTGAAGAGGTAATGCGTGCGCCACTCCTTCTGCTCTTCTTGCGTTACCATCCTGAAGGATTCTTGTAAAGTTCGATGCATCGAAATGTACATCGATATTTCAAAAAACATCGATCCATTACCGAGTAATATAAGAATTCTTCATTGACTGTTATCCTATGACATACCCTTGTTAAAATTCATCGATGGTGGTAATGCATAGCCATGCACGCTATAGATTACCACTTCGCTTACCTAGTGACTCAATTTCCTGCTGGGTAGTTATTTTTTAATAATGAAAAAAATTTTGGTTAATAAAATACAGCTTAAAAAAAAAAATTAAAAAAGTGTCTTTATCTTTTTTTTTAAAAGAAACCTCCCGGAGGCCTTTAAGACCTGCATAATTTGCCTTTTTAAAATTTTAAGATACAATTGAATCTGGCTTTGACGTATTAAAAACTGTGTAAAAACTGAATGTTATTAAAATAGCTTTGTAAAAACTGATTAAGTCGCGGTAAATCACAATGAGATATATTGAATTTAAAATCATTATTCGTAGTTACAAAAATAAATGTAGTATTTTGTAGATGTTGTTTTTTATGAAGTTAATTTAAAACATATAAAAAGGAGAAGAGAGTGTAGAGAATCACATAATAATGATTCAATTTCATTGCAAACCTTTAAAGGAATTAACATTTTATCGTACGCACTAAATTGCCATTCAATATTCCAATAAATTCAATATTTCAATTTGTTGCGAATTCAATGAACTGATAATAAAGTTAATCTATATCTATATCTATCTATACTATTATATAAAATTGAAGTAAACATTTTGGTTCCAGCTTAACTCCAAAAGTACTGGTTCGAAAAAGTACTGGTTCGATTTTTATGAAATAAGTTTTAAAATGCCATATTTGTGCTACATCACAGCATAGGGGTACTTTTATTTCGCAATTTTAATAAAATTTATGTTTAATTAAAGTGTTAAGTTTTTAAAGAAATCCTCCCCGATGCCAAGAATTGCGTGATCGTTTTCTTTCCATGTGTTTGTGTTGGGAGAATTTCAATAAACTCGTATGTTCTCTACACTTCTCTTTTTCCGCTCAGCCAGCACAGCACAACATAATAAACAGATGAGCCACGCTCATGGCGAAAAGAGAGATACATATAAATGCAGTGCTGAGCTGCTGAAAATAAGCAAAAAATGTTTTTTTATTCGTTTGACCAAGGTTGATTTATAAGGTTGTCGCAAGGGAGAGAGCGAGTGCCCATAATTGTCAAATCGAAGTTGACAGCTCATAGAAAATCTGCAAGTGCTCTCTTTTATCATCCGTTTTTCTTTCGTAGTCATTCGCAAAATTGGCTGGTTTTGACAATTATGGGTACTGAGAAGAGAGTGCGATCAGCCCTGCGACAACCTTATAAATCAACCTTGCGTTTGACATGCATTGTCTTAAGGGCTGATGTCACACGGTGACCGTTTGAATGGTGTTTAAAAGTTTTTGTTAAAGGAAAAAAAAAAACGTGTTAACGCTCAACTGTGGGCTGCTACTATTAGATAAATGAATACTAAATATGTTTATACTAGTAATTTGACAAAGAATCATGCAAATTGTTACTTTTTGCAACAAAGACTCTGTAGTACACAAGATCTTTTTACAAATTGATAACAAAACATCAACATTTTTCTAATATTCTTCCATTTAATATACTTTATTTATACTTTATTTCTTATATCCGAATATTATGGCAAAACAGCATCAAAATAAATTGCTTAGAAGAAATAAGCTAACAATCAGACAGACTTAAAAAGCCACTTAATTTTATACAATTTAGAGCAGTGGAGCTCACGAAATTTAACAAAAGACCCAATGGTTTTTAAAAACAAAATTAAACACAAAATATTGCGCATCGTCACTTTTGTCAAAGAAATTTACAAGCAATAACAAAAACAAATCTTGTGTGCGTTAACGTACAAATATCGCGACAATTTGCATGCGTTTGTTGTTTGTTTAGGAGATTAGGTGATCATCAAAAGCTGCGTGTGCTGCTGTTTTTGTATGTATGTGATTTTCATTTTGCATACCACAAAGTTTATGATAGAGTCTCGCGGGCGAGCCATAGCTTGTGCTTTTGTTTTTTGTACGTGGTTTTGTTTTCATACAATCGCAAAGGCAAAGCTCATGATAGAAAAAAATTTGTATGGCCGGCAACGTGGGCCAGATGGGCTACTGGTGGATGAGCATGTTTGATTTAGAGATATAGATAACATATCCGTTAGGGTGTTCATTTTGTTAGGCAAAAAATAAAATTTATTTTTTTTGCAGACTTTGCTCGCCCTCCGGGTCTCAGAGATATAAAAATTATCTATGCCAAATTTCAAGAAGATTGGATTACATTTAGAGGTTGCACACATTGATCACTTTCGAAAATTGAAGGCAAATTACGGTAGTTTAAATTTTTATTATTTTAATGGAAAAAACAGAAATCACAAACCTAAAATAAAATTGATTAGAAGTTGAAATTAAGTGACATTATAATAGAACAGCAAGGTTTTATATTAATCAACTTTGTACGACGCAATTCTTTCTTCTGATCGCTTGGGCACATTTTCCCTGTGATGTTCGACGACTCTCAACAAAAACTGTTTTTGTTTTTCATCTCTGACTGATTCGTTAAACTTTTTAATCAAAACAATTCCACAAAAGCATCCACATAGCTTTTCAGAGAATCACCACAGTATTCTGTCACGTCGTGGACTCTAAACAATTCAAAAAACTTATTTGTTTTCATAGTAACGAAATGACTCAGATCTTTTCCTTCAAACGCCAGATTTTTGCCCTCTAATCGTTTCGGTTAGTTTTTCTTTGCAGGCTTAGTCTCTAAATTTTTCAACATATTTTCCTCGACGTCCTGATTAATACGTTCATTTAAAAATGCCAATCCTACGTTTGTTTCTGACAAATACCAAAGGTGCCTCTTGGCAACTGTGAGAGCACTTTTCTTGATGTTGGCATCGAGGTAAGTGCTCAAAAGCTCTAGCATATCCAGATCATTCTTTGGAGCCCATCGACTGACAGTTGCTTCATGCCAAAAGCGAACGTATATTAGGCTGACAAAATGTGCAACTCGTTTCATTCCTTTCAATTCTCGTTGAGGCATACTTAATTGTTTGGTGAATAGGGCCATTTTCAGAGCATATATTGCCTTTGCCATCCACCTCCTTGATGTAGGGCGCCTGGGGTCCTACTACTGAAGTCGTTTTCATTCCAACCTCCTAGATAAAAGAGTGACAGTGGTAATAACTCTTTGTAGTCCTCTCTTGGGTGACTTCCATTTTTTAGGACATTTTGGATGTAGTTAACCATTGTCGCTCGTTGTTTTTCGAGAAAGCCATCAACGGAATTCTCTTCATCTAGAATTATATATGCCTTCTTATCAAGTGAGTCGCACTGCCCTCTTGTCCTCTTGTAAAAAGTGGAAGATACAACACATTTTGCCGAGAAATATCAAATAATTCGTCGAGGTCGTCTTTCCACATCTTTCGTTTCGTATTGGCTTTTTTAAACAACTTTTTTATACCACATCGGATATTCTCTTCCGTCTTTACTGGAATATTTGCTTTCCTCCACACTCTTTGTTATCCTTGTGATATATAAAAACTAAAAGTACTTGAACCTTTGAAGGGAGGCGAGCTCCTCCAAACAAAGGGCACAAAGGGCACATCAAATCAAAGGTCACTTTTTCTAATAGCCAAATACCTCCTTTGGTTTCCATTTTCAGTTTCAATTATTTACCTGCAAAAAAAAAAAAAACAGAAAAACACACATGAAAATCGAAAAAATACACCATCACAAAATATTTCAGTATTGACATACGTTTTTCACTAGTGTGAGATAAAAGTGACCAACATGTGCAACCTCTAAATATTCTTCAATCTTCATGAAATTTGGCGTACATGTCTTTTGTGGCAATGATACTCAGGGGAAAACCAATTAAATCAAATTAATATCAAACATTTGGAAAAATGAAACACTCTAATATCCGTATATGTGAGTTTTGAACTATCTCGCTAAGGATGATCTAAACAAATCTTGTTTTTCAATACATGTATGTAATTATCAGAGCTGTGTCAGATTTCAATCATTTGGAGCTGCATTCTTTGAAGTCGCAATCAATGAGTAAAATTTTTGTAAGTAAAATCATTTTGAATGATTTTGATTTATTAATCATTTTGTGCAATCATGACTTGATTTTATTGTCACCATTCCCAATCAATTGTGATTTGACTTGTGAATGCATTCAGGTAACACAAATTGAAAAGTTTTTACGCAATATACTTGAGCAAAATTTTGTGCTGATTCTGAATCTGGTTTCCGTTTCGTTTCACCACGATCAGTTTTTCAGATATTCAGACGTATTGCAAATAAAATTTCGCCGAGAATTAAAATCAGGATTTTTCGTATTTTTAACAATGTTCACTGAATTTTTGAAAATTTTGATATTTGACAAATATTTGCATTCATCATCAATTTTTAAGATCACAAGAAAAAACCTTTAAACGCATTATCCCCTATCTAAAAAATTAAAGTTCCCTTTTTTTAATTCATGACGAAATTTTATTCATAATAGGGCTGATTAATTTAAGGCCGGCAATACAATTAGAGGAGAGTAAAAAAAAGTGATATTGGGGTGATCGTTTTTATTAGAAAAAATTAGTTTTGAGTTTTAAAATTTTAAAATTTGTTAAAATATGCATTTATGTTTTAGAAAAAAATGTTTGTTTTTTCAAAAACAAAAATGGCGCTGGCTACAACGATTGCTGTAAAATACTTCTATTCGCACCGTGTGCATTCTGCTGGCTCCTAGATTGACCTGAAGAAAATAATTTAAAAATTTTAAATCGTATTGAAAATAGCTCCAATGTGAATGAGACAGAATTTTAAAAACAAGTCGTTTTTAAAAATTTATACCTGCTTGAAAATAAAAAAAATTAAATTTCTTACTTAGTTTATGTTTTAAATTTTAAATAAAACGATTTTAAATAGCTATTTTAAAAATCAGTTTCATTCACATTGTTTGAAATTTTATTAAAAACTTTCCTTCCAAATATTGTAAGAATCGGTCAAGTAGTTTTTGAACTAGGCTTACCGCAATTTTGGAAAAACATATTTTTCAGAAAAACGACTTTAAAGATATACGAAACAAACAATACGAAGACGTTAGTGTTCAAAACTTAATTAAATCACTATATATACACACAAAATAATTGTTGTTAACATTCTTTGGAATGTTTCCCTTCTCAAATATACCGGTTTGAGCAGATAAAATAAATGATATAATAAAATAGCAGCTGTAGTTACTTCATTTTTATATTATATCGAACTCACGCTCGGGTCTTTTTTCAAGCTTATAAATTTCTTAATATTCCAGATACCTTTATAATATAAAATTTAAGATTCTGTGGTGCCTCTAAATGTATTAAGGTTTCATTACAGTTTCGGATAGGGAAAAAGTAAGCAATTTTCTAAAGATAATAATTTGGGCCCTTTATTCGATATTAACATACATTTTTTTTTAAAAAAATTTGTACATCCTAGAAGATTAAAAAAAAAATAATTTTCATAATTTGTATGAGTTAAAGATGGCGCCAAAGTAAAAATCCAGTGTCCATATGGCGGACAGCTTATCTCAGGATTGGATGGGCCGATTTTAAAAAACCTTTGTTTTATTTTCTTTATAAACATATGCTCTAAAGCAATCTACCAAAATCTCTTGAAAAAAATTAAAAAAAAATATGAATAAGCAAAGGTAAAAGGTCCAAAAATGTGGTAGATTTTTTTTTTAAAATATTGCCCAATTTTTTTTCTTTCTTCAATTTTCCAAATACGATAAATTGCCGGGCGGAAGGCATCCCTCTTTAAGAATCTTTTTTGGTTTTTTTGTTTCAGACGTCCCATTCCAGAGATTAACTGTCCGCTATCTATAATTCATACAAATTATGAAAACTATTTTTTTTAATTTTTTTTTTCAATCTTCAAGGATGTACACATTTTTTTAAAAAAATGTATGTTAATCGATATTAATAAAAATCATTTTCTGTTTGTTTGTTTGACTTTTATACAAATCTAAACGGCTGAACGGACTTCGTTTAAAGTTAAAACGTGTATTACTTGCGTCCTAGATTAGGTAATTGCAGTTAGTTCTTAGTTTTAACCAAGGGGCTTGGTTACCGCCCACAAATTAATAAAAATTCAATATTTCCGACTGTTCCGTTTGTATGAGACTAAAATATGGTAATTTAGTTTGTATGGTTACTTTCGGCAATTGTACCAAAACTGGGCTTACACGCCCTCTTTTACCGCCCACAAATAAATGAAAATGCTATTGTATTTCAGACGGTTTTGGGCGCATAAGACTGAAATTTGGTAATTGAGTTTGCATGCTTACCGTCGGCAACTATACTATAAATGGGCGTGGTGGCACTATAATTACGCCCACTTTTAAGAAATCATTAAGACTCCAAAACTTCTGGGCCGATTGCGCTGAAATTTTGGCACTAGATTGTTTTCGAGCACGAGATAGTTTACAGGACAAATGTTTTCCACACCCCTTTTCACCGCCCACAAATAAAAAAAGTATGGATGCTGGAACGTCCGTGACGAAGCCGCGGACCACTGGGTCCTGCTAGTATCAAATAAAGGGCCCAAGTTATTAACTTTACAAAATTGTTGCTTTTTCCCTATCCGAAACGGTAATGATACCTTAAATATGGCCGACGACGCATATGTGTTTTTTTTTAAAACGAAGCTTTTAACGTCTCGTTCTGTGATTTGCTTGAGTGAAATCTGAAAAACTTTTGACCGATTTTTTTTGCTTTTGATTATTACAACAAGAAACTTTAATACTTCAATATCAAATATTAAGTAGTAAGGCAGGGTACCGAAGCTAAAATACCCACCGCTGCTAAATTGAAGTATATTCGAAGTCTTTAGCCACGACAGACATGGTGAAATTCAGTTTTATATATTCACGAAAGTTTTTCTATTTTGATGACGTTACTTTGTATGGTAGGTAGGCGTGGTTTTGATCCGATTTTGCCAAATATCATAGGGGTGGTTCATATTATATATTATAGCTTAAGTGCAAAATTTTAAGACATTTCTTCAATTTTTGCAGATTTTTAACAGATTTTACGTTTAAAACAAAGCCAATTTGTATGGGAGGTAGGCGTGGTTTTCATCCGATTTTGCCAAATATCATTGTGATGGTCTATATTACATATCAAAACCTATGTGCAAAATTTCAAGACATTTCTTTAATTTAAGCAGATTTTCAAGATATTTTACTTTAAAAATAAAGCCATTTTGTATGGAAGGTAGGCGTGGTTTTCATCCGATTTTTTCAAATTTCGTAGCCAGGATTTATATCAAAGATCAAAACTTACTTGTCAAATTTCAAGCCAGTTCTTTAATTTTTGTGGATTTTAAAGACATTTTACTGTTAAAATAAATTTACTTTGCATGGGAGGTAGGCGTGGTTTTCATTCGGTTTAGCCCATTTTCGAACTTGATCTTCCTTTTTTAAAAAGAAACTTATATTATGAATTTCATCGCGATAGCTTTAAAATTACGACTGTAATCGTGTCTACAGACGGACACATGGACACACTGAAATCGACTCAGGTGGTGATGCTGATCAAAAATATATACATTTTTCTATTTCTGCCATGCCTTCTTGGCGTTACAAACGGAATGACAAAGCTAATATACCCCTTACGCAGTACGCGTTGGAGTATAAAAATATGTTTTGTTCCGCCGTGGGGGATTGAACTCGTTCCCACTGATTACCGCTGATTAAGAGTTCTATACACTATCCACCAGGCCAAAATGCTTTGTTAGAAAGAATTATTGATTCAATCTTAAGAATAGCAGAAGCTTTGTTGCATTAGATCGTCGCAATCTATCAATAGATATAGGATTGTGTATTGGCTATACCACAACAACTAACAAAAATTTACTTCTACTTGCTACAAGATTTCATCAGCATCGGTGTGTTTTTGTTTTTTGTTGATGCGAATGCGCGAAGGAAAACACCGATGCTGGTGACATCTTGTAGCAAGTAGAAGAATATTTTTGTTAGTTTTTGCAGGAAAGCCAATCCTCAATCCTCTATCTATTAATAGATTATGGTGACATGCAGCAACATAGCTTCTGTTTTACTTAATATTGAATCAACAGCCTTGCGCAACAAAGGGTTTTTGGATTGGTGGATAGTGAAATTAACTCTTAATCAGTGGGTTCGAGTTCGATCCCCACGGCGGGTGAAGAAATGTTTTTTAATAATTTGGTATTAAATTTTCTTGTTGTGACGACGGATGCAATCAAAAAAGAAACATCAATTCTAATATAAGAAAACAGTGTCGTAATAACGAAAATGTAATAAAATTTACTTTGTTATTTTAAAATTTTGATTTTAAAAGTTAATTTTTATTAAAATGAAAAAACTATTTAGCTATCAAATCTATCTAACTGCGAAAAAGTTTCGCTTCTCGAATGTGTTCAACGACGCACCTGAGTTATTTTTTCGTTTGTTTTTTTGATGGGAATTATTAATAACAATAATTTTTATATTCACTCTGCGTTTCACGAGGCGTGGCAAATATATGACTGTAATTTTTTCGCATTTTTCTCAATAATTGAAATAATGAATTAAAAAATTGTCTCGTTGGGCACACGAGAGAAGCGAATCTTTTTCGCACTTTTATAGATTTAATAACTTTTAAATTCAAAAATTTAAAATAATATATAATAAATTAAAATAGAGCACACACGAAACAAAATTTAATAAACATTTTAGATACCTTGCCGATGTCATGCATGCGTTAGTTAATTCCATATTAATTGATATAATTTTTTTTACACATAAAAACGCACTTGTCGGCGATTTTGTGGGCATTGCAACGGGCATTCACTACGCAAACACACCGATGGTGGTGACATCTTGTAGCAAGTAGCAGCAAAATGTTGAATATATAAGATAGCCAATACACAATCCTCTATTTATTGAAAGATTATTGTGATCTGCTGCAACAAGGCTTATAGCAACATAGCAACAGTTCTACTTTATATTGAATCACTGAATTTACGTAACAGAGGTGTTTGGATGAGTTGGTAGTGTATTGAATTACTATGCGATGTGGTACGTGTTCGATTCCCGGATCAAGAGACACTTTTAATATTTTTATTATTACATTTTCTTGTTATAATGAACGCAAGCAAAAAAGAGACAAATTCTAAGACAAAATCTGTCGAAAAACAGTTTTGGTTTTGAGATTTCACTCAAGCAAATCACAAAACGAGGCGTAAAAAGCTTCGCTTCAATAAAAAATTTCAATCAAGTGACTTGAATGCAATCAATTGAAGTACCGACAAAGAATTATCAATTGAACAAAATCAAAAGACTTGAAACGTGAAATGATTGTAATCTTACACACAATCTTACGCTCTGGTAATTATAACGATAGTTTTAGACGCCGATATTTTCAAGCAACAATATGTTGTACTAATTTCCTTACAAAAAAAGGTCCTTACATGGTTATTTTTTATTTTATTCCAGCTGTCCTTTTCTGCATCGCACTGCTGGCGACACTGAACGTCGTTATCACCTCAGATACTACAAGACATGTATGTGCGTTCATGACACCGATAGCCGTGGGTATTGCGTTAAAAATGGTCATCACTGTGCATTTGCACATGGTATTCAGGACCAACGTCCGCCAGTATATGATATCAAAGAATTGGAATCGCTACAAAATTCAGACACCACTCTCGATGGTACTAATGTACAAAATGCGCTAGATAAGGAGCGAAATCTAATGAATGAGGATCCCAAATGGCAGGATACCAACTATGTGTTGGCCAACTACAAGACAGAGCCATGTAAGCGACCTCCACGTCTTTGTAGACAAGGCTACGCTTGTCCACAATATCACAATAGCAAAGATAAGCGTCGTAGTCCCAGAAAATTTAAGTATAGGTAAGATTTTTTTTTATTTTTTATTTCTTTAAATAACTAGTTAGTGGTTTCTTTTCATCGTTTCTTTTATGCTTAACAGGTCAACACCGTGTCCCAATGTTAAGCATGGCGAAGAATGGGGTGAGCCAGGCAATTGCGAGGCTGGTGATAACTGCCAATATTGTCACACTAGAACCGAACAGCAGTTTCATCCAGAAATCTACAAGTCCACTAAATGCAATGATGTGCAACAGGCTGGTTATTGTCCTCGCAGTGTTTTCTGCGCTTTCGCCCATGTAGAGCGTAAGTTGAAAGATCCACTCCGTATTTTTCTAATATATTGTAGCTGGTAATTTTTGCTATCCATACACCAGCTGCTTATTGACTAATACCATGCATTTATTTATTTACATTAATATTGTTTACCTTCTTTAAAAAATGCTTGATCGTAAAAAACTATAACTTGTGTGTATATGTTTTAATAATTTTGTTTAACCATTTGTTGTTAGTAGCTTGTTCACTTGATGATCAACGTGATAATCCTCTAACGGTTGGCTTAGCAAACTCAAGTTTATTGCAACGCACATCAGCGCCCATTAACATTCCTAGCTCAACCTTAAATAATTCACTTAATGGTGAGTTTTCAACACTCAAAACTATCATTTTGTTCGGTATTTCTTTTTAACCCCCGTACATTGCAGACTTCAACTCAAGCGGTTTTTCGGTCAACATTCCTAGTAGCTCTCTTAATTATAGCCCAACAAATCATGCAAATATTTTTGGTGTTTCTGATGCATTTAACTATAGCGGTACAAATTCAACAAAACTAAGCAATTCTTTGTCAGCAGCCACACAAAATGAAAGCAACAATTTATTTTTTCCATCGCGCATTATATCTCCTGGATTTGCGGATGGACTCTCAATTAGTCCCTCAGTAAGGTGAGAAGCTTTGTCGATTTCTATTGTGTCTATATTGTGTCTATATTTTATTGTGGATAACATTTTTCTCTGTCTATTTCAGAATTTCTGATTTAAACTCTATTCGTGATGATATAAACAGCAGTTCTGTTGGCAACAGTTTATTCGACAACACTTTGCAATCCAATAAGAATGCATTTTCATTGCAATCACTGCAGAATCAAACCAATTCTGATGTCGGCCGCCTAACTGCTGAGTTGATGACCAAGAATGCACAAATTATGAAACTGTCTAGTCGCATTGAAGATGCTACAAGAAAAGTAAGTTTGAGGGCTAGGTTTATAAAGATATTTCGACAACAACTCAATATTTATGTTGATCAATAAGAAAGCAGCTGCATTTTACATTAAACCTTGGCTACCAGACCTCGCTCCCGTAACATAGTTGCCACACTGGGGTAACTCGTTACCCCAATGATAAAACATCGCTCTCAAAAGTAGAGATTAAAATATTTTCACCAAAATTTATGAACGTTAGTCATACTGCTAAGGGTTAACTGAGACTAAGTGTAAACTGAAAAGGAAACCTCTCTTTTTTAGTGAGTTGCCTATAATTTGGCCTCTCGATTAGGTTAACGTGGGGCGCTTGTTCACTCAGGGAAAATTTAAATGTTAAAGAGAGCAACGGAAAATCATTTATACATCATAGATGGCCATAAGGCATCGAATTATTAGTGCATTAAAAATATCATTACCACTATCCATCTAATGGTAATGCAAATAATTAATATGTAATGGTTATGGGAAAAAAAATTGCATTACCATTAATTAGTAATGGTGATGGAAGAAAAAAAAAATGCCATTACCATTGATATGTAATGGTAATGGAAGAAAAAGTTCCATACCACTAAAATTTAGTGGCAATGAAATATTTTAATGGTAATGAAAAAAAATTTACATCACCATTAAAATTTTTCATTACCACTATATTTTAATGGCATGCCACTAAATTTGAATAGTAATGCAAATTTTCTTTTATAACCATTAAAAATTTAGTGATAATGCAAACACGGCCATCCATAACACGGCTTAAGAACAACAAAGCCGCGGGAGCTGATGGATTACCCGCTGAGCTGTTTAAGAACGGAGGCGAAGCTCTATTTAAATGCATTCACGAGCTTC
Organism: Coremacera marginata; assembly: GCA_914767935.1. Lineage (NCBI taxonomy): Eukaryota > Metazoa > Arthropoda > Insecta > Diptera > Sciomyzidae > Coremacera > Coremacera marginata. The sequence goes on along the minus strand of OU612043.1, from coordinate 167,870,849 downwards.
TATGCAGAATATGGTTAGAAGAATCCATTCAAAACGATTGGAACCTCAGTGTACTCTGCCCAATCCACAAAAAAGGCGATTACACTATTTGTGCCAACTACCGTGGGATAAGTCTTCTAAATATCGCATATTAAGTCCTGTCGAGCGTATTATATGAAAGACTGAAGCCCATCGTAAACCAACTGATTAGGCCTCATCAGTGTGGCTTCAGACCTGGAAAATCTACCACCGACCAGATATTCAGGCTACAACAAATTTTGGAAAATACCCTAGAAAAACAAATCGATACCCACCATGTTTTTGTCGACTACAAAGCCGCCTTCGACAGTCCAATAAGGAATCACCTATACTCCACCATGTCTGAATTTGGTATACCTGCAAATTAATCCGTCTATGCAGGATGACACTGAGCAACACCAGCAGCGCAGCTAAAATCGGGAAGGACCTCTCCCCCCCATTTGTTACGAAACGAGTTTTCAGACAAGATCGTGCGACTTTTTTAACCTAATCATAGTGACGATTATTCGAACTGCTGATCTGAGACAAAGCGGCACAATATTCTATAAGAGTGTTATGCTGCTAGCGTATGCCGATGATATTGATATAATTGGCCATAACACACGCGAAGTCAGCGAAGGCAGCATTCTCCAAATTAGAAAAAGAGTCTAGTCGTATGGGTCTTGCAGTAAACGCAGATAAGACGAAATATCTGGTGTCAACAAACAAACAGTTCCAGTGTATTGGCACCCACGTCACTGTTGACAACACCTCCTTCGAGGTTGTGAAGGACTTTGTCTACCTCGGTTCCAGCATTAACTCCACCAACGATATCAGTATAGGGATAAAACGAAGGATAACTCTTGCCAACAGGTGTTACTTACTACTTTACGCAGAAGAGGACGACCGCATCTCCGTTGGAAAGACCAAGTAGAGGAAAACCTGACGAAACTTGGAGTTTTCAACTGGCGCCAGCAAGCGCAAAACAGAAATAGCTGGCGCAATTTCTTACACCAGGCGAAACCGATTTACGGTTTTAGGTGCCACCTAAGTAGGTATGTAATATATACACTCTGTCAAAGGCCTGTTTACATTTTTTTCTGTCGCTGAGTTGGCACAACTGTCCTGTTGGCATAAAGTTAAGGAAATGCTGACGAAAAATTGTTAAATAAGTTTGAGAGATATAGTCGCTGAACTTTCTGTGTCTCACGAACAATTCGAACCATTGCACACGATTATTTGGACTCATAAAGATCTCATAAAGGTCGCTGAAGACATTGTAGAGTCAATTTCGACCCTACATTCATGAAACGCATTATAACTGGTGATGAGACATGGGTTTACGAGTTAAACATGCAATACAGTCAGCAAGCTTCGGAAAGGCGCCTTCAAATTGAATCCGAAACCGAAAAAACCATGTCATTATCAATCAAAAGCCAAGGTAATGTTGACGGTTGCTTTGATTATCTCGTTTCATCAAAATTCATCATAAAGTCCAGGTTTGTAAAAAGAAATTTTTTTAATTTTTTACCACGACAACGCACCATCTCACAAGCCTATCATTGTGAACGAATTTCTGACCAAAAACTCAACAAATATCATCGAACAACCACTTCAATTGATATGGCTCCGGCTGACTATTTTTTCTATTTCCAAAACTTAAATTAACATTTCGATAGAAGTCAGTCGATTTCAGCCGGCAGAAGACATAAAACAGAATTCACGGCGAGAACTGAAGTCGATTCCGGAAAATGCGTTTGAAAATTGTTTTGATGATTGGATTATTCGTTGGCATAAGTGTATTATTTCGGAAGGGGTCTTTTCTGAAGGAATATTAAATATTTTGTGTTTTATTGAACAATTCCCGGTATTTTGTAAGAAAGTTTAACTATCAGGCGAAAATGTAGAAATTTCATGAAGAATCTTTTAAAAAACTGTAAAATAAGTAAAATTTAGTCGAACTGGAGTATTGACAATTATAAAAAATTAAATTGACTCTAAATTCATTACGATCGAACCGCGCTACGGCCGGCCAAAAAACATTCTAAAGATATTTCGGCTCTTTCATTCAAAAAGTGGACCAAAATCTGGAAATCAATAGTTCAAAACTAGTGAATCACATCAGCATACTTTCTCGTAAGTACGTTCATTGAAAAAAAGTGCAAAAAATTCTAAACATTAAGGACTTTTTAACACTTAAAAAGCACTTTAAAAAATATCTGAAAAAAATTTAAAATAAAAAAAAAACTTTGTGCCCGAATTTTTTAAAATACTTAATATTCTTTCATGTTCTCAGAACTGATTACATATCCAAAAGTTAATTTCCTTGTTTATATGAGTGCTAAGGGTTCCGGAAAAAGGGAAAGTAGCAGTTTTATTCTTAGGCTGTGTGCTATTCGGAAACTTTTCACTCGTGGTAGGAAATAAGTTTCTGAGTTGAATACAATTTCTGTCTGTTGAAATAAAATTGTCATTTTTGCTGTGTCAAAAGAACAATGAAATTTTGACAACTAGAAATTTTGGCGTTTTAGATTTCGTTAGTGTATTAGCGCGAGAATTTAATTTATTTTGCAAAATTGTTGATATAACTGAAAATAAACAGAACTTTACGCAAATATTTTCCACTTCTGGTTGCTTTGCAGTCGGAAGCAAAAAGTTTTGAGCTTCTTTATGACTTTTTTTAAAGGAAGGGGGAAGAGTAACTACTGCTCTTGCTTTTCTACTCTGGACAACTACCTAAAACATTATTCCTTTAAGGATATTACCTATATTCGGCCAAGAGGTTATTCCGAAACATTAAATGCCATTTTGAATGTAGACAATGCACAAACTTAAATGCATTTAAGAGTGACTGCTAGCTCTTTTCGCAAAATTGTGGAATTTATTCCAGCAAAGCATCATGGATGGTCAATATAGTATGAAGTGGTTAGCTATCGAGTAGCAAGTGGCTTTATGGAATTGCGGACAGTATGCAATATAGTTCTACATATTACGTAGAACTTCCTTTGCTGTTTTGTTGGCATTTCCAACTATTTTTTAATTCTTTGTGCTTTTTTTAATTTATAATTAACTAAAAAGTTTAGCTTTCATTAATTTCACTTTAGTTATTTTAAGCGCGAACTTGCAAGTGCTTTTTTTTTCTAATTATGCTTGTGTCTAAAATTCTCTTGCCGATTGTCAAAATTTGTACTAGTCCCTGAGGCTACATGAATTTTTGACAATCATATTCACCTCGCAAGTGCCAAATATTCACATTCAGACTGTCAAAATTTCATCATCCGAGTGAAAAGTTTCCGAATAGCACACAGCCTTAGTTATAAATGCCACTGTGATTCACTAATTTTGAACCATTGAACCATGAAAGGGCCGATTACTATTTAACAATATGTTTATATTTCAAGTTTGGATATTGTTATTAACCGACTTCAAAAAGGAGGAGGTTCTCAAGTTCGTCGGTTTCTGTTTTTTTTTTTTTTTTTCTTTTTTTTTTTTTTTTTAAATGTATGTACATCGATAACTCCTAAACCATATGCCTGATTGCCATAATTTTTGGGGAACAGATAGATATCATAAGCATGGAGGTGCCCGTAAAAAATTGGGCGGTATTCGAGAACTGGGCGTGGCAATAATAGATCTCGCAATGTTAAATACTACTGTATCTCGAATAATATTGACACTAGGGTACTGCAATTTAGTGTAGGGCTAGGCACAATTATTACAAATGATGGTCAATAAAGTATGCGTAATTCGACAAATGGGCGTGGCTTTATTAGGAAAACAGTGTATCTTGAATAATTTTGAGGCTAGAGTACTGCAATTTAGTATAGGGGTAGGCATTATTATTACAAATTATCGTCAATAAAGTGGGCGTTATTCGACAAATGGGCGTGCCAGTATTATAAAAACACTGTTCCTCGAATAATATGGACACTAGGATACTGAAATTTAGTGTAGTGGTAGACAATTATTACAAATTTCTGTCAAGAAAATGGGCGTTATTTGACTAATGGGCGTGGCAATATTAGAAAAAGAGTATATATCGAATAATATTGAGACTATGGTACTGCAATTTGGTATACTGGTAGGCATTATTAGTAAAAATTACGGTGAAGAAAGTGGGCGGCTTTCGACTACTGGGCGTGGCTATATTAGAAAAACAGTGTATCTTGAATAAAATTGACACTAGGGCACTGAAATTTATTGTAGTACATGGGTAGGCAGAATTATTAAAAATTATGGTCAATAAAGTATGCGTTATTCGATAAATGGGCGTGGCAATACTAGATAAACGAAGATAGAACTAGATAGCGAAGAACAATAATTGCTAATAGGTGCTACTACGGGCTCAGTAAGCAACTAAGTTCCAGAGCCCTCTCTCGATCGACAAAACTAACACTCTACAAGACGCTCGTTCTACCTGTGCTGCTTTATGGCGCTGAGGCATGGGTAGTTTCGCAAACTGACGCAGCCGCTCTGGGGGTGTTCGAGAGAAAAGTTCTTCGCAAAATCTTCGGTCCTGTTCGAGTCGGCGATGACTATCGCATCCGAATGAACCACGAGCTGTATGAGCTCTACGATGACATTGACGTAGTCCGGCGTATAACTGTGCAGCGACTACGCTGTCTGGGTCATGTCCATCGTATGAACGACAAAGCTCCAGCGAAAAAGGTGCTCGAGGCGAGGGTCGCTGGTCAACGACGACGAGGGAGACCATGCCTCCGATGGATGGACCAGGCTGAGGAAGCCCTAACCGCACTTGGTGTATCCGATTGGAGAAGGCGCGCGCAAAGCAGAGTCGCCTGGCGAGAGCTGATGAGGTCGGTTGAAACCCGACACGGGTTGTTACGACCAACTAAGTAAGTAAGTAAGTAATACTAGATAAACACTATCGCAGTTAATATTGACGCTGGGGTACTGAAATAAAGTACAGAGGTAGGCACAATTATTGGAAATAACGCTCAAGAAAGTGGGCGCTTATTTAACAAAGGGGCGTGGAAATATTAGAAAAACACTATATCTCGAATAATATTGACACTAGGGCAATAAAACTCGTTTCAAGAATGTGTATAATTATTTCAAAACACGTGACATCTGATTTAAATTTAAGGGACAGATATTTGAAATAACCAACAAACTTTCAGAATTTAATAGAACAAAGTTTTTCGGAACATTGTACTAATGTTGTCTATACTCTTTTTTCGAAAATTTATCATATTCTCTAAAAAGGAAGAAATAAAAATTTAAAAAAAAAAAAACAACCGACTACAAAATCACTACAAAGTAAAAAATAATTTTAAACATACTTTTCCCTTTAATTTCTTGGTCATATTTGATAATTTATTTAAACACTAGCTGAACCCGGTGTGCTTCGCTACCCCTATAGTGATAAAATAAAAAGTATTTAGATATTAATTAAAGTTTTTTTAATTAATTTTAATTTTTAAAAAAAAATTTAATTTTTTTTAATTAATTTATTTTTTTCTTATTTGTTTTATTATCATAAATATATTCATTTCTTGATGAATACAAATGCTTTGAAGTTGGCGCTTCTGATTAATAGTCTGATTATATTAGCGCTGACCTTTAAAGCTTTTGAATTCATCAAGAAATGAATATATTTATGATAATAAAACAAATAAGAAAAAAATTAAGATAATAAGATTTCATATATAATAATATGTTTAAATGAATTATCAAATATGACCAAGAAATTAAAAGGAAAAGTATGTTTAAAATTATTTTTTACTTGGAAGTGATTTTGTAGTCGGTGGTTTTTTTTTGTATAATTTTGGGTGTCTAATATACTGTCATGTATTTATGTTATTTTCACTTAATTAAACAAAAATTTAGTATTTTTAATTTTTTAATTAATTTTGATTATTAATTTTTTATATACTATATTCTTTATATTTTTATTCTTTTATGCTTATTTATGTTTTTTTATTCTTTTTAATTTTAGTTCAAATTGTCATTTTATCTTTAATTGTTGTTTTAAAAACTTTTATTACTTTAATAATTTTTCGGTACTGCTATCGCCACTAGTTCCTCGTGAACTACAGATAGTAGTTCTTTTCATTAATTTTTGCTAATTTAGAGGTTTACTTATGTTTAATTGCTAAATTTTTAATGTTATTAATGAAAAAGAAAAATAAATACTACTACTTCATATCTGGATAACCTTATAATAATTTAATCATGATGCAAACCGTAAAATTAAATCAATTTTGCGAATTTTTTTGTAGCATCGCAATAGAGAGTAGGGCCCCAGGTAGCAGAAGTGGAGAGAGCGAAGACTTAAAACTGTTAACGCTCATACAAAATAAGAAAACAGGCAAGGTTGATTTATAAGGTCGCAGGGCTGATCGCACTCTCTTCTCAGTACCCATAATTGTCAAAGCCAGCCAATTTTGCAAATGACTACGAAAGAAAAACGGATGATAATAGAGAGCACTTGCAGATTTTCTATGAGCTGTCAACTTCGATTTGACAATTATGGGTACTCGCTCTCTCCCTTCCGACAACCTCGGCTAAACGTGTTAGTTGACAGTCGCTGACATTATGGAAAAGCAGCCCTGCAGCTACCTTTGCTTCATTGTATCATGCGCGAAATCACGCTTCAAATCTAATAATGCGCATAAATGTTTTTTTTTTTCAGTTAAGTTTAGCTGAATTGCATAGAGAAAAGGCCAAACAGGAAGCCATTGAATGGAAGGATCGTTTCGATGTGGCACAAACACAACTGAATTTGTCTGCAGAACTACGTAACTTGTCAATACAGAAGCTTAAGCAGTTACAAGTGAGTAAAACAAAAAAAATACTTGAATAAAATAAAAATATGAATTAACATGCTTTTATAACCCAGTCAAAGTTACGCGCCGATTTGGAAGATGTTGAAAAAGTATTATATTTAGAAAACGCTAAGAAGTGTATGAAATGTGAGGAAAACAATCGCACGGTTACGCTTGAGCCATGTAACCACTTTTTGCTGTGTGACAAGTGCGCCTGTTCAGTAACTGAGTGCCCCTATTGCCAGATACCTGTGGTTACAACGCACACTTGAGCAACGGCGAGCGCCAACTACTGGCGAACATTTATAGAAAGCATTTGTTAAGGTCAAAAAGATTAAAAGAAGAAAAAACTAAAGTAGCGCAAATATAAAATTATTGAATTAGATGCGATAAACAATTAAAACAAAAATATATTTAAAAAATTAATACAATTGAAAGACAAAGAAATTATTCAATGTTAACATGTTAGAGAAACATTACAACAGCATGTGTAAAAAACATATTTATTATATTTTCTACGAAAAGTAGTTAATAACATTTTGTGTGTGTGTTAATTAAAATATTAAATAAAGTTATAAATAGTTTAGGATTTGAAATTTCTCAAAAACAAATAAATTGTCAACAAATTTAAGTATTTCTTATTTAGCTTAGTTACTTTAAACAAAATGTGTTTCCTTATTAAAAATATTTAAAAAAAAACCTATGATATTTAAGTATACAAAAATCAACAAATTTAAACATTAAAAATTTTAACCTTATAAATCTAAAAAAATCGAATAATGAGCAACGTTGGTTAAACTAAAAGTTAGCAGAGCCAAATATAATTATTATACTCTAAAGAAAGGAGAAATTTTCACAATTGTGCGAATAATTTAATTAGTTTTATTTATATTTTTAAATACTATACATAATGTAGAACACTATTTACGATATATTTTTTTATGGGAAACATAAAATGTGAAAAACCAAGTTAAGTTATAAAGAAGAAAATCCTTTTTTACAAAACAAAATAAAAAAAAAAAAATAAAAAATATAATATTTTGCATGCTCCAGGCATCCTACTTAATGTTGTTTATGCAAAAAAGAAAATAAATAATTTTCCCACATGTTGTAGTGCAGCATACAATTTTGTAAAGAAACATTTCCTGTTTTAAAATCACAAAAAATGGCGCATATTTTGAAATGTTTTTATATTTTTGCTGAATGCACTAATTTATGTTTCTATGAACTTGTCCCAGTTTTAGTTTTAATTTTAGAAAAACAAATTAAAAAAAAAAAAGAAATAAATCTAAGTAATTCTCTACGTTTTTAATTGATTTTTGTTCCATATACATACATACTTTATAAAGTACCTAGTTAGACGTTAACAAAGTAAAACAAAAAACAAATTGCAAATCTGCGCCCAAGACTAATTCATACACGTAACTTTGGAAGTGATATTCTTTGAGGATTCTTCATGGTTTCTAAACACAAAATGTAACAAATATTTACTTATGCACTATATTTTTCTTTCTCACATGTAAATCAAACCACCTATAAATTTACCAAAATATAAACGCAACTCAATTTAAAACAATCCTTAAAATTAACTGACTAAAAAGTAGTAAGCACTAAATAAACGTTTGACTGATTTTTATTTTAAAGAGAAAATCTTATACAATAATAATAATAATAATAATAATAATGATCAACAATAACTGTTACTGTATAGAACCAAAAATTGAGCCTGGAACAAGCAAAGTATCTCAAAGCTTAAAGCAGATCAGCTAGATTTAGTGAGCCAAGCATATCAACATAAGTTATTTGAGTTCATAAATGCGAAGTAGATTTCAAACTAGAACCTTATGTAAGTTATTGTTTTTAGTGCGAAGATTGGACGTATTAATTTACTTCTTTTTTGGTATGTAAAAAACTATTTATTATTATTTTTTCAGTATAGCTTTCAAAATCTTTCGTCGAATTTTTTCTCAAAACAGTATTCTAATTGCTGATGGCATGCTGCTTAGTTTTATGTATTTAAGAAGAATTATTTGCTATTTCGTATTTGCAGCTATTATTTTTTTGTGTTTGCTTTGAATATATTTTCTTATTTTTATTATTTATTTATATTTATTATTTTTTTTTTATAATTTACAAATATTACAAATCTTTATATATAACAATTTTTTAAAATTTAATAAATTAAAAAGAAAAATGTAATCAGTTTAAGGGGTAATTTGCAAAATAACTGAGTCGGTGAGATAATCAAGGATGGGTGGTGGGTACAGCCAGAAGAATAACAGCTAATCTCCACTTTTCTGCGTTGGTGTTTGCGATGATTCTGTTGTGAGTTCGTGTCGTTACGGCGTTTGGGTACTTTTAAAGTTGTTTTTTTTCCCCTTTTTAAATTTTGAGTAAAATTTTTTCTTTGCTTAATTAATTATGTTACTTTAGTTTTTTTTCTGTTTGTGTATATTTTTTTTATATTGCTTGTCTTTTCTTTTTTTTGTTGGCTTTTTGACCTGTCAACGACCTAAATTACAGTAGAGCTTGTCTCGCTAGTGGGCGTTCCTGTCAGGTGCGATATCCAGGGACATGTAACAATATATGTTAAGGAGACGTCTCTAAAAATTAATAATAATGAACCAATTTTGATGGTTGCAAACAACAACAACGAACAATTTAAAATTAATTGTTCATAGAATTGTTTAATATGAAAGTTATCAAAATTCCTTCTAGACAATACATTTCCTATACTTCTTTTTCTTTCCTTTTTATATACTTTTTTTTGCTTTATTTTTCCTATAATTTTCCGAATATTTTAAGCGAAATATTATTAGAATCGGTTCGAAATTATATTGTTTTGCTTGCCATAAACAAAAACAAGTCGTTTCCCTATACGAACAAACTAACTTGTTTTTAAAAACAACTAATTAAAAAACTAATTTAAAATAAACCAGTATATGAACTACTTTGAATTATATTAAGGCGGCATCCACTTCAATTCGAAATTGTTTTAAATGCATTATATATGAAGTAATTGAAATACTACTTAAAAACAAGTGATTGATAAACTACTTTGAATTTATTAAGGCGGCAACTACTCTGATTTTGACATGTTTTAATTGCAAATTTTTATTAGATTACAAGTTTATATATATTTAACCATGTTATTTCATCAAATATTATTAACTTTAGGCCATGAGTAATAGTTTTCAGTTGATTATTTTAAAGTAATCAAAAAAATAATTTAAATATAACTAATTTAACAAGTAGTTGAAAATATATGCAGACGAAAGTCAATTGACTTATTTAGCGGACATCACCATACAAAATATGTTAGTTCGTTCTATGGAAAAAAGTCAGAATTTCAACTAGTAGTGGTTGACAAAAAATTACTTTATCAACTACTTTTAAATTAGTTGATTTTCCTACAGGGTTACACACTGCGATGGTTGCAGCAACCAGCTCTGCTTGCGATCAAAATTTTAAACGATTTTAATATTGGTGTAACCTGAGTTGCAACCGTCAATGAGTTGCATAACGTCGACACACACGCTGCGACTTCCAGCTTTGTTTTGATCGCAGCGCGCATAACGGTCAGTGTTACCGTTGGCAAATTTTAAAAGGGGGCATAAAAAGGGCATTTCAAAAATAAAAGGGGCAATACGAATCAAACAACAAAATGTTTTAAGTATGTATTAAGTCAAAAAAAAAAAAAAAATAAAGAATGTTAATAATGAACAAAAAAAAAAAAAAAAATAAAAGAATTAAAGAATATAAAGAAAATAAAAAAAAAAATTGAAACATTTTAAGGTACACTCCTCGATTTCATAAAAAAAATGTATAAGTTATTTTACTAACACTCGTTTCTATTAAACAATGTGCACCAGAATTGGCGCATAACATCGGGCGTGCTGATTTTCCGTAATGGGGCTAGTACAAAACTGTGTGGGTTGGAGTGTAACACACAACTAAAACACTTATGCCGACCTAAAGGCGAAACTATTGATTTTTTTCTCTGAATTTTTTGTTGTATTTTTGGAAAAGGGAAAAAAGCAGCACAATTTTAAAAAAGTCGCCTCTTAGGGGCAGGGCATCCAAAAAAGGGTAATTTTTGCCACTTTAGTCGGCCAACGGTAACGCTGATAACGGTTATACCACTTTTCCAAAAAATCAGAAACTAACCGCTATTTTTTGTGTTTAATTATTTTTTCCACAATTATTTTTATCTCAGAAACTGATTATGAGAGGGAAGTTAAATTTTGCTTGCAGGGCGTAGTCTAAAAGTCTGTCACACGAAAAAAAGTGAGTTCCTTTTTGAAGAAATTGCTTATTTATGTATCAGGAAAAGTGATTTTTAGTGATGGTGATGTACAGTGTCTGACAATAAAATGGAATAAATTACTCATAAAAATTTCAATTATAAAAAACACCGTAATAACGTATGCGGAATGAAATATGGACAAATTAAAAAACTGTATTAAAAAAAAACTAAAGTATATAATCTGGTAAATTTTATTTTAAATGAAACTTAAAAATTTATAGTTAATGCAGAAAAAAAGTGCGTCCAATTTAGAGACCATTGGATCTGTAAATACCGATGTTGGCACTTTGATTAACTCAGTTTTTATTTGAGCTATCAAATTTTTTGCAGTTTTGGGCCGAAATTTATTGGCATATATTCTCCAATTAAGATTAGCCCAAAAGTCTTCGATTGGACGAAGTTGCGGCAAGTTGGGAGGGTTATTCTTCTTATGTACATAAGGTATCGGAGCCTATCCATAGCTTCTAAGCTCTGTTGACAGTAATGGCTTGATGCAAGGTCAGGCCAAACCACTATAGTTTTCTTGTGTTTGCTTCTTATAAAGTCAGCTACTTTTAGCAAACAGAAGTTGACATACCGTTCACCATTGACGGCTAAGCCCGACTCAAAAAAAAAAAACTGGCTCAGATATACCCAAAGAAATTATTGCGAGTCACAATAAGACTTATTGTGGTAACATTGCCTTCTACTTGTTGCGGTTAAAAAAGTGCTGTGCTTGCCAATCATTACCATCGAATGTGAAATATGACTCGTTATCCATAATGCAAAAAATGTTTTTAACCAACTTTGTCAAACGTACTTTTTTGAGCTTCCGACACCATTGGCTTACTTTTTCGTGAACTTTTTTGGATTCCGATTGATAGAAGATACTACTTCACTGCTTTGCCATCACATTGAAATTTTTTCTCCAACTCTCTATACGATTTTGCCACTCTTCCATCAGTTATTCGCCTTAGCTTAGACCTTGTCGCAGAATCATTTAATGTGAATCTTTTACCAGAGCCAGCTTTTTTCCATGTGGTCTTTCTGAAAGCATGCGTTGCCAAGATGTTATAAAGGGTAGTTAAATTTTAAGGGCCGATGTTGAATGTGAACCACACGTAAACGTCAAGTTTTTTCTGCATTTCATTTGACATTTCTCAATATCAGACTAACTCAATTCGAACCATGGAAAGATACACAATCGAGCAACGCGTTGAAGTTATTCAGGCTTATTATGAAAATGGGCGTTCAAATCAAAATGCATATCGGGCACTTCGTGATTTTTTCGGTCAATTTAATCGTCCAAATGTGCGTACAATCGGAAAAATCGTGCAAAACTTTGAGCAAATTGGGTCTGTAGGAGATGTAAAAACACCAGTGCATGCTCATACAGCTCGTACTGCAGAAAATATTGCTGCTGTTCGCGATAGTGTGGCTGAAGAGCCGTCAGGCAGTTACTGTGAACGGTGTTCGCTATCGTGAAATGGTAACGAACTTTTAATGGCCCGAATTGGAAGATATGAATGTGGACGATATGTGGTTTCAACAGGACAGTGCCATTTGCCACACAGCTAACGAAACAATGGCTCTTTTGCGCGACAAATTCAATGGCCGTGCTATCTCACGTGGTGGCGATGTCAATTGGCCGCCAAGATCATGTGATTTGACACCGTTGTACTTCTTTCTTTGGGGTTATTTGAAAGAAAAGGTGTACGTCGATAAGCGAGCAACAATTTAAGAGCTAAAGGATGAGATAATTCGGCACATTAACGGCATAGAACCTTAGCGTCATCGAAAATTTGAACCATCGGATGGAGGTGTACCGCCGAGGTCGCGGCGGCCATTTGGCCGATATTTTGTTCCATACATAATTGAACCATACGAATATTATCATAATAAGAAGAGATGACAATAATTTCCTAAATAATTTGTGTTTTATTCAAAATCAACATCGGCCCTTAAAATTTAACCACCCTTTAGATGATACGGCGATTAATTCTTTCTTCAACAATATGAGAAAAAATATCCGCTTTTGTACAGTCAGAATAAGAATAAAAAAAATTACAAATTCTCTCACGACGTTGCTTTTGAGTTATTGATGTTGATGTTTTTTTTCCAAGGTTCAAAAAGCTGTCCAGATTTCATTCCGCATACGTTAATATACGAATCGAAATAGTTTCAATATTTTGTTTTATTTGAAAATTAAAAAAAACTTCATAATAATTGGGGCGATAAAATAGAATCAATACTTAAAAAATGATGAAATCTCAAAATTTTTTAATATCTATATTAGAGTGGAACGAAATGTATGGATGCAAAAAATGTTCATGGGCTTCATATATTTTTGAAAACTACGCGTAAAAAAATAAATTTCTGTATCCTAAGTTTTTTTCTGCGACATAATTTTTGACTGCATCCGAGGGTTAATATATTTCATTGCAAGACTTATTATTTTTTTTTCTGAAATCCAAAAAAATAAGTAGCTTATTTTTTAGCGCAAACCTCAAAACTTCATACGTATAATTAATGTTAAAAGAATCTGCTCAGAGTTAACATGACATTTCTACTTTGCGCTATTCAAACATATGTAGTCACATAGCGTGGAAACTGTTTGATTTACGTTAAAACTGTTAGTGCATTTTTGTAGAGAATTTTCTGATCTACAATTTTGTTCTGAGCTTATTTTCTGCCCGCGGATATACAGGGTGTCCCGCAATTGAGTGCAACTATTTACGGAGCTGAAAGGTTACGTTGAGCAGAGCAAAAATTCGTATGGGAAGGGGAGGTCTATTTTCACATTCTTAGGAGCTACAGGGTTAATTAATATTTCACGACTTTGATTCACAATATTGTTTCTAGCAGAAAAACTAACTTACATAACTATGCATATTATCTACTGCTTAACTAATTGCAATGTCATTATTTATCATTATTTTCTAATAAGTATAATTTTTTTAGTAGCCAACTGTTTATGTTTTTGGTGCCATTAAAAAGAAAATTGAATAAATTACAAAATTGATTAAAAAAAAAATTTCATTTATTAAGCCAAATTCTGAGAAATTTGCACTCAAATTTGAAATTTGGTAATTTCAACCGATTGATTTCTTCTTCACACGTTCACAGCTCGGTAACGGCTAAGTTGGTGGGGTGTGTTGATATACCGTTGGAAAGTTGATTTTATTGCCTTTAAAATGAGAATAAGTTTTATGTAAGTTAGTTTTTCTGCTAGAAACAATAACATGAATCAAAGTCGTGAAATGTTAATTAACCCTGTAGCTCCTAAGAATGTGTAAATAGACCCCCCTCCCATACGATTTTTTGCTCAGCTCGACATAACCTTTCAGCTCCGTAAATAGTTGCACTCAATTGCGGGACACCCTGTATAAGCGAATCACCGATTTCAGTTATCTTTGAAATTTTGGGGGTTCAAACCTCCCCGAAATTCTCGGAGAACTTGGAATTAAATGTGATTTACTAGGGTTTATTATGTGGTCTAAGGGTACCTACTAAAAAGAAAAACATCGATTTTTTAATAATTTTTTATATATTCACACCTGAGTTCTGTTCCTGTTTTTTTATGTTCTTTGCGATATCGCGCCCTTAGCTGTAAACAGTCATGCATCGGTGATTCCATGTCAAATCTGACGTTTTTGCCCAAAAAGTGATTTTGACGATACCGATTTTTTTTTTAAATTTTGCACGTCAATAGTATTTAAAAAATAGAAATATCCATATTATTTAATTTAATTTTTACACAGTGGAAAATTAAAAAAAAAAAAAAAATCAAAATTTGTCATTCGGACATGTAGGAAAACAAGTATATCTTCAAAACTTTAAGTCCTACAAAAAAATGTCCAGGATTTTTTTAAGAGATCTTTTTCATATTTCACATTTTATAAATGTGCAGTTTCCTACCAACACTTTACTGAAAAATTTAAATTTTTTTGACCACTTAAAATTTCATTCACCTTTTTCAAGTTCAGCAAGACTATTTTTTTGGAGTTTTTAAAACATCATCGTGTTGAGGCATTCATTCTTAATGCATTCTCAAAATTGTACGTCGAAGAATTAATGCTTACCAGTATTAAACAAATTTTGCAAAAACTGCCTACACAATTTGAACACAAAAAACACTTTCATTTTAAACCAAAAATGTAATTTTTGGTATTTTTTGTACTATCCTATTTTATAATTTTTAAGCTATTAATATGGTATACCTCCGAAAGCTTTTAATTATGCTTCAAATTTATATAATTTTTTATTTTTTTATTTATATCTTTTATTCATTGATAAAAGAAAAGCTGTAGGAGGTATACTATCTGAAAAATGAAAAAATACAGTAAGAAGTACAAAAAATACTAAAAATTCCACTTTTAGTTTGAAAGTGTTTGTATGAAAATATTGTGTATGGTGTTTTTGAAAAATTCGTTTAAAATAGTAAGCATTCATTTTTCAATGTAAATGGCCTCAATGCGACCATGCTTTCAAAAGGCCAAAAAAATAGTGGTGGTGACCTAGAAAAATGTGAATTAGTTTCCAAAAAAATTAAGTTTTTTATAAAAGTATTGGGGAAAAAAAGTGTTGGTAGTAACGTGCGAAAATGTAATCGGCATTATATCGAAAAAGCCAAGAAAAATGAATATAATTTTACAATCTAAAACACAGTTGATTGGATTTACTGATTACATATTTTATAAATATACTACGCATATCGTCGTTCTGCGTCTTAGCCACTTGCAATACCTCCAAAAAGCCAAAATATAAATTTAGATTTTAATTCAATTTGATTTAATTAATATAGGGCGGATTTTCCATTTTTCCATTTCAGAACAAAACAAGTATCTAATTTCAATAAATGTTTTTAGTTTAGTTGAAAATCCATTCAATAGTTTAAAAGAACAGTTTTTCTGCACTCCTGTACAAATTTTATTAATACCGTGTGTGTGTATGTGCAAGTGGCTGATACGCGGTATTTCACGCCCAACGACGATACATATGTATATAGCGTACATCAATATTTTTAAATCCCCCTCCCCTCCGACATATTTTCCTGGATCTGCCCCTGGTTAATAAAGAGGTTCTCATTAAAAAAAAATTAGCTTAAAATTTTTTTGGATTTCAGAAAAAAAGAAGTCTTGCCATGAAATATATAAACTTTCGGGCGCAGTCAAAAGTTATGTCGCAGAAAAAAACTAAAGATTTAGAAATTCATTTTTTTAAGTCGTAGTTTTCAAAAATATATGAAGCCCAGCCCATTATGTTAAAAATTCCTTCCACTCTAATCTATGTATCGTCGTCTGAGAAATTAAGTGTCGTATGTGGCATTTTATCGGTTTTGAGTTAGAAAAGGTTCCTTATGTATTTGGTCGGTCTCTTGGTTCTCTTTCGTTTGTCGTAGTCAGTTCTTCGAATTCTTAAGAACTGACTTACGAACGACTGAACGAATTCTTAATTCGTTACCGAGATTCAGAGGCCGTTATAATATTTTGTGGTATATCGTTTGTGGCAACTTATTATTAAATTTGGAAACTAAGTGTCGTGTGTAATAGCAAAATAGTTTCTCCATAGGTTTAAAAAAATGTATGTCGTATGTTTCTAGTTAAGTTAAGAAAATGTCTAAGAAAATGTTACAATAAGTCCTTACCGAAATGAGCTATGATCTCTTATAATTATACATTCAAATCCCATATGCGTATCCTATATAAATTTGAATAACATCGGTCCGATATAAACAAAGTTATTAGTTCTCAAACTTTAAATAAATTCAATTTTCTCAAAAATATCTAAAACCACAAACGACACTTAATAGGTGTGTTTCCGTACTCACACTGTGTAACTTGTGGGACACTATTTTCCTTTTCCGTACTTTCTGTGCTTAAAATGGGAGAAGAAGAGCAAGCATAAAACCGCTCTCTCGAGCACACAAAGTGCACAGAGTGCTAGAACTCAAGACTCCGAGTACAGTAAGAACAAGCATCAAGAAGAACAGGCATCAACTTCACAAACAAATTGACGATAATTTTAACTGGCGCAATTTACGTTTGACATGTATGCAGTCAAAATCAGCTGTTTTGTGCTTGAAACTTACTAGAAGCTGTTTCCGTACTTTTGCAACTATTCTCACATTTAATTTTTACTCTCTCAGTTTGAACTTACACAAATCTTACACAGTGTAGAGTACGGAAACACACCTAATTTCTCAGGCGACGATATATCAAACAAAGTCGAGAATATGCTACTTATTCCATAACTCCAGAACGAAGCCTCTGATTTGCTTGGTGATTTTTTTTTTGTTGTGTTTATTTAGGCTATCCCATTCTACATAGGTTTTATTAATCTTGTCACACCCCCTTTCACCGCCCACAAATCAATAAAAATATATTTCAGACCGTTTTAGCCGTAATACTACGTTTTCATTGCAGCGAAATCAGGAGGTTAAGTCTAAAAATGAGATTAAGTACTGAAACCGCTTACTAACCTCTAGGCTTTCGCATACACAGTGGCGGCGTATGCCGTAGATGGGGGCGGTCCGCCTCGGGTGTCAACCATCCCAAAATATTCTATTCACGTTCGCAGTCTATGGCAAAAACTGGGCATGGAAAATTTTTTGATAAGCAATTTGTGCTTAATGAGTGTAATTTTGTAATTGTTCATAAAAATTGTTACAAAACAACAACAATGTTGCACAACAACAATACTTCTTTTCATCAGAGGAAAAACCTCGTTAGTTTTGTTGCATGCGTCGTTCCGCTTTTGTTAATAATATTACTCGGTTATTGTTCTTGTCGTTTTTTTTTTAACGCATTGTTTTTTTTTTTTATAAAAATTAAAGACGATTTTCTTATAAAGAATTAATATTTACTCAAATATTATCCAGTCTAATCCAATACCTTTTGTCATATTTCTGGCAGTAGCATGATTCCACGCCCATAAAATTTTTGTTCTTTGCAGCAAAAAACTGGTCTAAGTAATTTTTGGCCTCCTCATTTTAATTAAACGTTTTACCGTCTAAGAAATTTTGTAGAGACCGGAACAAATGTTAATCGTGCTTGGTCTGGAGAGTATGGTGGGTGTTGCAGTATATCCCATCCAGACCGAGTGGTCAAACTTGTATATATGTGGTTCGTATTATTCTGTTGGAACACTATACCTTTTCTATTGTCCAATTCTGGCCTTTTTTCTTTAAGTGAATCATTCAATTGGTCCAACTGATGACAGTACACTTCTGAATTAATCAGTGTGTTGCCGGTTAAAGCCCAAAATAAACAACTCCTTTGAAATCGCACCAAGCAGATGGCATAACCCTTTTTTGATGAATATTGGCATCCGAAGTACTTTGCTTTGAGCCGTTCCATCTTTTCAACTCCGAGATATTTTGCGCTTGACATTATTTAAGACAACCTATTTCTTGTCCCCTGTGATGATACGCTTCAAAAATGGATAATTTTCATGGCGTTTGATAAGCAAATAACAAACATCAATGTGACGGCGCAGATTCTCTGCCGCAAGAAGATGAGGACCCCATATGCCGAGTTAGCCGAAACTAGCCGTTTCAAATTATCATGAACGGTCGAATTCAATAAATTTGATCTTTCAACAATCTCATTAGTTGTTATTAGTCGGTTGTCATCAATTAATGCCTTTGTTGTGCCTTTAATCAGCTTCAGCTGGCCTTCAAAAACGTGGTGTATCTTCGAGATCAAAATTGCCGGATCGAAATTTTGCAAACCAGTTTTGGCACTTGCACATTTAACACATCTTCTCCCTTCACATTGGATAATTTTTTCTTCTTGAACAGCATTTTTATCTTTTCTATAGTAAGAAGTAAAATATGCTGAAAATGCTGTTTTTCGCTTTATATATTTTAAATGCTATCAAGCAAAAACTACTGATCAGAATCAATCGAATTTTTTCACAAGCAAGTCTTGCTATGTCATCTTTCAAAATTTGTCAAAATTGGTTGTGAAAAAATACAATATAGTCCTCTGTTGGAAAAAAACTGAATTACTTTCCGAACAACTCAATTATTCTCGCAGAAGTAAAATAAAAGAAATAAAAGCGTAAATTTAGTGCAAAAATAAATGAAAAAAAAATATATTTCCATTTCCCGAATAGGACTTAACAAATTTGAAGAAGTCAGCAAAGCATTATTCGACGCATTTGATCAAGATCTCGGAGGTTTTTGTTCGACTTTCCTTGACATGTGGTGTAAGGACAGTGTAGACAGCTCATTTTGCGCAGTGATGCTGAATCAGTTGCATTTCCGAATACAGCCGACATTATTGTGGAGATTTTTAGACTGCGGCGTCACTTCGAAGCTGCCAGTACTTATTCCCAAGTAGCGGTCCAGTGCACTACCTTAGAGCTTCTACGATTCATTGTGATAGGGGTTATTCTGAATTTGTTTCGAGTCTAGAGCTGAGCATTAGGTTTTTTCAACTATTTGTGTTTGAGTGGCTTCGTGTGAAAGAAGCTTTTTAAAATTGAAGTTCCATTTTGTCTATTGAAAAGTTTATAAAAGTAAATTTGATAATGTGATCGAATATTTTAGCAAATAAAGTCACGTGAATACATTTAGTAATTGTTGCTTTATTTTGTAGGTGCTCGATAGAAAACTGCCCCGGGTGCCAACTCATGTTACGCTGGCACTGCGCATACAAATTCGTAACTTGTAAGCTTAGAGGATTCATCGAAAACTTAAAATTTTTTATGCAACACTGTGTCTAGTTTTTTTTCGTAAACCTCAAAGGGAAATGCTAGATTAAAAAAATTTCGAAATCAGAAAATATCGCACGTTGACTTCGGAAACCGTCAGACTTAACCTCCCAACAGATAGTGTAAACAGTTTAGAGATTATGAAAACTTTTTCAATAAAATCTCGAGAATAAACTGCAATGTAAACGTAGTTTAAGACTTAAATTTGGTAATTTGGTGTACTGTCGGTAGCTTTATAAACATGGGCTTCCACGCCCTCTTTTATTGCCCACAAAATAATGAAAATGCTACATTTCAAACGATTTTTGTCGTATTAGGCTTTATTTTTGTAATTTAGTTCGTATGTTTATTGTCGGCAACTGTAGTAAAAATTGGCGTGGTCAACCTATAGATACCATTTTATATATAATTTATCATTTTATAGATATATAGTTTGACCACGGCCATTTTTGGAACAGTTGCCGATAGTGCAAGCCTTGCGGAGTGCATAGATTACATAATTGATTTACTTGACGTTAATGACGACATTATATTATTGGGCGATTTTAATCTACCTGATTTAAAATGGCATTCTTCTGACGATGATACGTACTATTGTGCATCTAATTCGAAGACCCGCCAAGAACATATATTTGTTGATAATATATGTTCAGACTTACAACAAGTGAGTTGTATTTATAATAGTCTTGAAAGACTTCTTGACCTGGTCTTAAAAACAGACAGTAACAATGTTGTTGTTAAGAGGGCCTTTCATGCTCTAACTACTGTTGATGAATATCATCCACCATTGAGTATTTGGTACGAATCCGACAGACCAAATATAGTAAATTCTAATTCAGCAGATAAGCTTTATGAATTCAATTTTAAAAAAGCTGACTTTTTGAAGTTGAATCAGTTGCTTCATGGTAAACTTAATGCAATTTTGGAATATATAAATGGAAATTGCCTTAATGACTCCATACATTTTTTTTATATGGAACTCTTTGCTGTGTTTTCTCAATCCGTACCTTATAGTCTCAAATTTGCGAGGAATTCTGCGTACCCGTGGTACACAAAGGATTTAAAGACTCTTCGCAACAACAGGAATAGGGCATGGAAGAAATACGTCTGTAGCTTAGGCTCAAACGACCTAGAAACTTACAAACGTTTGTTTCTGGAATTTGAAAATCGCTCAGCTACATTATATCACGAATATTTAGATAATGTTAAGCTGAGAATATTGACAGATCCAAAGAAATTTTGGGGATTCGTAAACACAAAGAAGAAATCTGATGGATTTCCTTCTTCATTTAGAACTCCTGAGGGATTTACTGACAATCCCGTCAAAATTTGTGGCCTATTCGCCAATCTTTTTAAAGAATCATTCTGTTCAGATTCTTTTAATCCTGATGGAGAGTACTTTGAATATATGTATTCCGAACCCAGAGTATCTTTGGAACATATATCCTTCACTCCAGAGGATATTTTAATGTAGATTAGATCGATCGATGAGGAGTTTGGTGCTGGACCTGACGGTGTTCCTGCCGCAGTGTTAACACAATGCGGTTCCGTTTTGAGTCAACCACTTTCTTTATTATTCAATAAATCTATTAACGAAAGTTATTTTCCACTTTTTTGGAAAAAATCATTTATAAGTCCTATTTTAAAAAGGGTTGCAGGAACGATGTCAGTAACTATAGGCCTATCGCTAAGCTCTCATCGATTCCAAAACTTTTTGAGCGGATGGTGTATGATCGGGTGAAAATTCACTGTGGAGAAGTCATAACAACTCGTCAGCATGGTTTTGTGAATGGCAGATCCACTGGGTCAAATCTTCTCGATTTTACAACATTCTGCTTAAATTCTATTGATTCTGGTAACCAGGTCGATTGTGTTTACACTGACTTTAGTAAGGCATTTGGTAAGCTACCACACAATCTTATCTTATTTAAACTTGAGTTAATGGGATTTCCACAATATTTTGTGAACTGGATTAAATCGTATTTGGTGGAGCGATCTTATCAAATACGTTTCCGAGGCGCATTGTCTTCTGAATTTATTGCTGGATCAGGTGTTCCTCAGGGTAGTCACCTTGGTCCTCTTCTGTTTATTTTAGCTATCAATGATGTAACTCACGTCATTGAACACTCTCATCTGCTTATTTATACCGATGATATGAAAATATACAGAACGATTAATTCTAGAGATAATTCAGATCTACTCCAGTCTGATCTAAAATCCTTTGAAGTTTGGTGCTCTAAAAATAATATGTTGTTAAATCCAGATAAATGCCAAACTATGACCTTTTCGCGAAAAAGGAATAATTTTATTTTTGATTATAAGATTAAAGATACTGTCTTGAGTCGTGTTGACACCGTCAAAGACCTAGGTATATGCATGGATTCTAAGCTGTCGTTTAACATTCATATTGATAATATTTGTAAAAAAGCGTCTTCAATGCTTGGTTTTATAAAACGCTGGGCCAAAGAATTTAATAGCATGATTACAACTACAACGTTGTATTATGCAATCGTGCGTCCTCACTTAGAGTATGCAAGTCAAGTTTGGTCCCCAAGTTACAATGTGCATGTTGATCGAATAGAAAGAATCCAAAAACGTTTTGTTCAGTTTGCTCTAAGGGGCTTAAGTGGAACTGACATATTAGGCCTTCCTCCTTATGAGGATCGTTTAAAACTTTTAAAAATGCAGTCTTTAGGTGATCGAAGGAAATCGGCAGATATCGTATATTTACACCAGCTCATAACAGGTGTATTCGATTCTCCAGAACTTCTTTCTCACATACATTTGAACACTAACCGTAGAAGCAGTAGAAACGCTAACAACTTAATTTATTTGCCATTTAGTAGAACCAATTATATGGCTACTGCTCCTTTAAGTCGCATGAGTTCCTTTGTTAACGATTGTAGCGTTTTTGATGTTAATTTGTCAAAAGGTCAACTCAAAAGTAGATTAAAATTAGTTGTGTAATTAGATCTATGTATACGCATGGTTAGTTGTTACGTCTTGTGTTGTCCCTGAGCCCAACCCATTTATTGGTGGGTAAATTTTTCCCACATTAACTTGTTTGTGGTCACGGGTATCCATAACATTGATATTTTTTTTCAATGATTACTGGGTAGTGGCTTTAGATGGGTTAATGCTGAGGAAGTGCGATAAAGCTGTAGTAGCTGAACTCTATTGTTATTGCATGTATTAACAATACGAGTTAAATTACCACATTAAAGTCTAAAATACAGGCAAAACCATTTGAAATATATCGTCGTTGGGTATTGCACATACCGCCTATTCGCCATTTGCACATACACACACACACGTTGATCGTAAAATTCTACAGGAGTGCAGAAAAACTGCTTTCTTTTTAACTATCGAACAGGGAACGGAAAGGTTCGCTCGTGTAAGCACACGAGCTAGTATACAGCTCATTTTGGAACACGATCGTTTACCTTTTATAACGTCTCACGTACGTGTATGTATTTTCAAAGCAATGAACTAGCTCATGTTCTTGAACGACTAAAAATATTTGGCGAACCCGTTCACGAGCGTGTTCATGAGCGGTACATGAGCGGAATTTTTATTGGTTCTATGAGCTGTTTTGACAAAAGTCGATGTATTTTTATGGCAATCGGGTTCAATTGGAAGATTTTTGGGTTTTGCAGATAATTTGGACAAACATTTTTTGACAAATAGTTTTCATTCTAAATATTTTTGGAACTGTCGAAAGTGAGGCAACATACCAATTTTCGACAAATTGCCGAACATCGAAGTTTACGAAGTTATAACATTTCGCCAGAGATTTCATTCCTGCCTTTCATTTCCGTGAGCAGCTCATGAGCATTAAAAGGCTCATTTACATTTTCGTCCACGAGCGCGTACGTTTTGGTAGGCACACATTATGAGACCTCATTCCAAAGTCTCACTAAAACGTACGCCCTCGTGGACGAGAACGATAAAATATTTTCTAGGGTACACGTTCGCAAGCGCGTACGATTTCTTGTGTACCTTTTTGAATGGTACACTCATAAAGTTACGCGGGTGGACCTTTTCCTGCTCTTGAATGTATATTCTACTAAACTAAAAACATTTATTGAATTAAGATACTCTGTTCTGAAATCATATTTAATGGAAAATCCACCCTTTATTAATTAAATCATATTGAATTAAAATCCAAATTTAAATTTTGGCCTTTTTACAATATACGCGGTATTGCAAGTGGCTGAGGAGCGGTATTGCACGCCCAACGACGATATGTAAGTTTGATGCTGAATCCAAGACCTTCCTTTTTGCACAACTAAAAAGTAATTTGTCCATCGCACTTTACTAAAGTTGGAATGGTCGAAAAAATATGCCATGTCTCGAGATGTGTTCATTTTTATTTTTTCACTGACGCACTTTATGTGGAGGTACTCTATTGCTAGATCCATACAATCTTGTTTTGGTGTTCTTCCGATCTTCTCTGCTTATTTTTTTCCGCATTTTACAAATAATAAATGCATAATTAGAGCAGCAATTAAAAGAAAATTCACTGAACGTGCGACTGCTGGGTAGAACGGACAAATTTAAACTAAACTTTCTTTGAAGCACAGAATTTTAAGGCACAGGTACAAGTATTCGCATGTAGAGGGTGTACGTCTCTCCACATAAAGAAAGGTTCAGGTATTTGACAAAAGAACGGAGCAGCTGCTAGAAATTTCCTAGAAAATTTCCTTTTGTTCGCGCTGACAGGTAGCTGTCCGCTGCAATGCAAAGCCGGGCAGGAGAGGCGGAGACTAACAAGTCGATGAGGCCTGTTCAAAAAGTAGCGAGAATTTTGAATTTCCGCGGGTATACTCGATTTATGGATTTTCTTTTTGGTACTCATGTCTCTCATTTATGCCTACAAGTTCGGTCATGTTGAGTGTTCAGTTAATTTTTGACAGCTGATTTGCTTGCACGTGTTTTGGCTCGTCTTCGATTTTTGCCTATTTCAAAAAATGGATCAAAGAATGTGTATCAAATTCTGTGTAAAACAAAATTAAGTGCGCGGACGCATTCCGAATGTTGACTGTGGCATATTATGAAGCTACCTTGGACCGAAGCAAAGTTTATCGGTGGTACAAAATGTTCTCAGAGGGCCGAGAAGATGTGCACGACGAAGAGCGTGCCGGAAAACATTAATGAAGTGAAGAAAATAGTATTGGCCAATAGTCGAATCACAGTTAGAAAAGATGCTGAGGGCCTCAACATTTCGATTGGCTCGTGTCATTTGATTTTTACCATAAGAGGGGTCACCGCGAAATTTGTACCAAAATTGCTCAACTGCGACCAAAATCAGCATAGCATTAATATTTATAAGGAGATGTTGGAGTCTGTCCGCGATGACCCAAATTTGCTCCAGACGGTCAGAACTGGTGACGAATCGTAGGTTTATGGTTATAACGTGGAAACCAAAGCTCAATCATCCCAATGAGAGCTGCCGCACGAGCCAAGACCGAAAAAAACAAAAATCGAATACGAGCCAAAACACGTCCAAGCAAAGCAGCTGTCAAAAATTAACTGAACACTCAAAATGCTCGAACTTGTCGGCATAACTGAGATACATGAGTACCAACAAAACGCAAAAAAAAAAAAAAAAAAATCGAAAATTGAATATACCTAAGCCGCGGAAATTTAAAATTCGCTATACTTTTTGAACAGACCTCTAATATCTTAGTTAGTTTTACCTCAATTGACATCAAATTTTCACTCAATATTTTTAATATGCTTCACATTAATATAAAAAAAAAATTAAAAATAAATGGGAAAAAGTAATACCTTCCGCCTTAAACTGATAAACAATACAACGTAGAAATATATTCAAATTGTAAATAAGCAGAAACTTCAACTTAACTCAAATTCAGAAATGTTTTGTTTCCCTAATTTAACCAGTGGAATCAGTGCCAAAATTATACGTTTTATGTTGCGAAAAAAATAAATAATAAATAAAATAGATCAGGGGCCGAATTGCCGATTTCGTGAACATACAACTCGTCACGGAATCGCTTTCAACTCGTCATTAAATTGCATTCAACTAGCACAATTTTACATGACGAGTTGTACGTTCACTGAAGCGGCGATTCGGCCCCAGTTCAATCACTCAAAATTCAAAATTAGTTCGCTTTAAAGGTCACTTCAGTTCGATGATGATACATCTTAATTACTTATTCTTATATCGTATGAATGATACTCTAATGGTTCTATTCTAGAATAAGCCTAACAGTTTTTGTTGTAATTATTATAATTAAATAATTAAAATAATTCACAGTGCAGCAAGAGTACAGAAAAAAAAAACCCACCAACTCAAAAAACAAAAATACAAAAGAACAAAATGATTCGAGAAAACTAAGAACACTAATAAAATTTACTCACAGTGAATTGACTTACAACATATTCAATGCATGTCAAAAACAATAGTAGAATAACTAAATAACTTCAAGTACAGTTAGCAATAGTTTAAGAGCAGCAATACGCAAAAAATTAAACAATCAGAAATAAAACATAGCAAAAAAAAAAAAAAAATACTAAATGTTAGCTCAAGCTGAAGAGAAAACACCGATAAGTATAGCTGCAACACCAACAACAACACCGAAAGGAATTTAAATGTAAAAAATAAACAAACAACAAACAAGTTGAATAAAATTGTAAACAAAAGAACTGCAACAAAAAACCAACATAAACTAATAGAACAGCAAAAAAAAAAATAAAAAACGGAAAAGGAGAAAAAGTTTTTAGTATAGTAACAAAAAAATTACCATTAGAGTCAGTCCATATGAAGTGATTCAAAAACAAAAACGGAAGTTGGTTGCTCGGCCATTTTTAAAAAAGTTAAAAGTTGTAATGATCCAATAAATTTGGATCTCAGAACTGCTTTCAAAAAAATGTTCTTTGCTAACTATAGCGATATAGGCGTTTGTGGTAACTTAAAGTACTCAGCTCCTATTATAGATAGAAAGATGAATTAAAAAACATAATATGAACACACTTTGGCCTATAATCTGACATATAAAAAAATGCTTATGAAATAATTTCTTCAAACTATTATATTTTTTGTTCAAAAAGTGATATTTTGCAACTTCAAGAATTTGTTTTTATTTTTAAGAAATCATTGAGTTGCAGTCATAAATTTTTATTTATAAATTAAATAAATATTCAGCCTTACCAAAAAAATAATTTAGTGTTTAATTAGTGCCAGTTCTAAAAAGATTTTTAGCATAAGCTTAGCAGAGGCTACAGCTGTTTTAGTAAGTTTTTTAGTAAGGCTGATTTTGTATCAGGAAGCAGACGAATGATCCATTAGGGAGATTTAGGGCTCAATTTATAAATCTAAAAAAAACAGAGTAGTTTTTCTGACATTTGAATCCAATCAACAACCATCAATAATTGAAATTTGAAAAAAGCCATATAACGACCACCCTAATAGACATACTATTCAATCGCTGTAATGCAAATTTAAAACGCGAAAGTTTCTTCATGAAACTCGCATAAGTGAACAGGTTCTTCTCTGCCCCAAGGAGAGCAAAAATTTTTGGTCATTTGTTAAGAGAGTAAAGAATCAGACGTCATCGACTATTACAGCTCTTTTAAAGGATGATCAAATCTTCACGGACTCGGCTGATAAAGCGAACCTGTTGGCCGGATTGCTTGCACATAATTCCACAATCCCAGGAAGCAATAAGCCACTGGCTTTCGTTGAAAGTACGTCTTCTGTAATGCAGGAAATATATTTTCGTACGAGAGCAGTCAAAAAGTCCTTGCAAACCTCAACACTAACAAAGCCTCTGGTCCGGATGGACCAGCTTGTGCTTCTAGTCTAGCCCGGCCTTTGCGCAACCTGTTCAACATCTACAGGACAGGAGTATTTCCATCTTGTTGGAAGGTCGCAAGGGCCAGCCGGTACCAAAAAAGGGCGATGCCACGAACCCTGCAAACTAGCGACTCATAGTGATATGCTCTACGCTCACCAAAGTTATGGAGAGCATAATTAACTTCAACCTTATGAACTATCTTGAGCTCAATAAACTGTTTAGTGACCATCTTTAAAATGAAAATGATTGTCATCCACATTGAACAGTGAAAGAAGTAGAAGTATTTCCTACTTTTGATGAAAGTGAAAGTAGATCGTACTTATGTTTGTTTTTCATTTATTTTTGTAGTTCTTCTAACAATCCTAGAACTTTTATTTTAATCCGTTTTTTTAATATTTTAGACGGCATTGTTATTAAAAAACTGGAATTGAATAATGTAAATTAAAAATTGATTCACTGTCACCATTCAAGATTCATTGTCATCGTTTTAAGTGAAATGTTTAAATTCGCTTTTACCGAAAAATGGAACCAATGCGTTCGTTCCGAATAAGTATTCGGTGAGAGCAGGGTTGTTGCTCTAGATCAGCGGTTCTCAAACTTTTTTGGCGATAGAACCCTTTTGGAGAGCTAAACATTTGACGGTGTCCTAAAATAATCAAAAAATGCTTTATGTGTATTCTTTAATAATAATCATTTGTACCTACTCGGAGGTATGAAACTATTTACTATATACCATACTATAGGTATGGAACTATTTATGTGTATTCTTTAATAATAATCATTTGTACCTACTCGGAGGTATGAAACTATTTTTTTTTCCCATCACTTTATATATCAGGCCTGATAGAAGAAGTTGAATTCTCATATCAGGTTAGGTATCCAGTGTATAGCGATATTTTGTTTTTGTAGTTGCATAGGTAAAGAATCCTGCTTCGCACAAGGAAGTCGTTGAAAACTGGAGGAGATCCATTCAGAGGCATTGTTTTGAACACCGTACTGGTGTCTGATGATATTTCTAAAAATTATTCATAAGTCTTGTTTGACATACTTTCGGGCTTTTGCAAGTTGCGTACAAAACAATTTTTAATCCATGAATGCATTTTAATTTTTGTATTTTGTTCTTCGGAAAAATACGTCTCCAAACATGCGCGCATAGCATTGAAATATTGGACCAATTCTTCAAACATATCCTCTTGAAACATTTCTGCGTCGCTTACGGGCTCACTGAGCGATGAAAAGCTTTATATTTCTCTCTTGCCAACACTAATAATCCAAAAATCGAATGTTTTCTTAACACTGTTGTCTGTTTTAGGGTAAGTAGGATAAGTATCAAGAAGACGACAACAACCAGAAGTATTTATGAACCGAATAAACCGGATATTTACCTGATCCGACTTGTGATTTCGTAGATGTGAGTATGAATCGGGTTACGTGAGCTAATGGTTGAGTAGGTTCTTGTTCGTAATTTTTGTAGGATATACTAAGAGTCACAAAAAACCTATCCGCTGCAAATCACTGGTCCGTACCCGACCCGACGTTGAACTCGCTTAAGGGTGAGTAAGGGTTTCAGGGTATAAAAAAACTTTTTTGGCAAATTTTTCTAGAAGTATGGATAGAGCAAATTTATTGAAACCTTTTTTATATTATAAAGTATCAAATTAATAACATTCTGTTATTATTTTATGCAAAAAATATCGACAAACAACCTGGTGACCAAGTTTTTCCAAGAACGTTTTTGAAAAAGACCATTTAAATTTAGTCAAGGAGTCATCAAATCCTCCCTAACGTTGGTCGTCATTTAAAGTGAAAGTTGCTATTTTTCACTAAAAATTCCGCCATTTTGTATGTGGAAAACGCCCCTAATTTAAAAAATTTCTAAAATTTATCGTTTGGAGGAGGTATTATAAATGTTCAAAGTGTGTACCAAGTTTGAAATGAATATGTAATGTAGATGGCGATGAACACGAACTTTTAAAAAGTAGTTTCGAGAAAACCCGTCTTAAGTTTGGCTGTCGGAGCTACAGTGTTAGAGGAGAGGCGACTTATTAGTCTATAACTACACGAGTATTTTTCTGATTGACTTGAAACTTTGGGAGTATATCCTTTAGATGTTTACAAGACAAAAAAAATTGTCGATTCTTCAAAAGTGCAAATCCTTACACACTCCTTAAACAACAACAAATATGCGTGCTTGTGTTAACACACATGAATTATTTTTGCTTGAAAGTTTTGTTTTTGAAATAGAAACTAAATTTTGTCTGTCCAAAGCCATAATATGCAATATTTTCTGTTTTTTTTTTTAATAAAGCACTGGCCAGTATTATCGCGGAGCCCTTTCAGAGGCTTTGCGGAGCCCTAGGGTTCCGCGGAGTACACTGACTAACGCTGCTCTAGATATATTTCGTGTGAAAACTAATTGCATATGGTGTCGGTGGTAACTTTGCTCGGTGGATCACGTGCTTCTTTGAGAACAGAACGATCCGTGTCGTAGTCGACGGCATAACGTCCAGCGACTTATCGCCAACTTTGTTTCTGCTTTTTCTCAACGACCTTCTGTCGTTGACTCACAACCCAATTCACTCGTTTGCGGATGACTGCGGCATTTGCCATTCATATTCATTCAAAAAACGCCCAAGCTCTTTGGAGATTGAGAGGAAGTGGCAACATATGAACGACACACTTAATAATGACTTGAAAAAAAATTTCCGAGTGTGGTCTTGCTAATAGAGTAGAATTTAATACTAGCAAGACCCAGCCTTACCTCCCTCAATATAAACGGTGTAGATATTTTGGTGTCAGATGCTCTTGACGTTTTGGGCATATCAATACAATCGGATGGAATGATCACGTTTTTGATATGTCAAAAGAAGCATCAAAGTGTTTTGGTTTTTTAAAACGGTGTAAGAAATACTTCACTCTATCTGATCTTTGTTTGATCTACATATTATATATATTATAATATATATATTATATATTAGTATACCTCATATATTAGGCTGAAAATGGAGTACAATTCGCACATTTGGGCAGAGGCTTCAAGATGATATTTGGAGCTTCAGGATCGGATTCAACGACGTGCGATAAATTTGATAGAGGATGAAATACACTGCGCTGCGATGAATAAAATTGAATGTATTCCACTGTGTTTTTGCAAAAAATTAGACGCATTGTGAAAAGTACCATTAAGTTCCAATTAAAAATAGTTGCAAGCATGTTAGAGCGAGCGTTCAGAAATGCGTAATTAGGATAAGGACAGTACTGATTTTTGTGTGATCGCGAAAGATTGTGCAAAGTTTCTCGTAGTCTCGTAGTAGAAGGGAAAAGTTTTAAATGAAGCTGAAAAAGCAAAAGTTGAAGCGGATCATGATGAAGGGTACAGCACCCGTGTAATTGCTGCTAAAATTTGGTGAAGCAAAACTGTGGTGAATAATTTTCTAAGGAATATTACAGGCTATGGAAAAAACCAAAAAAGGGGCACTTATAGAGCCACTACAGCATCAGAAAAAAGATTGTGTAGTACGTGCACCGTCCAATACAGCAAAGTCTTTAGTAAAGATCAAGGCTGAAACGGGAGTTGAAGCTAGTCTTTCAACAGTGCGTCGCATCATTAAGTCAGCTACAAAAGCTACAAAAAAGAAAAAACCACCGCTCAATCAACAACGAAAGTATTTTCGTCTAGAATTTTCTAAACGTACAATGTCCTGGACTACAGAATGGAGAAGAGTTCTATTCTCGGACGAGAAAAAAATGTAATTTCGACGAGCCTGATGGCTACAATTATTATTTTCATGATTTGAGAAAAAAATAACTGTTTTTAGCTAGACACCATAGCAGAGAGGGTGGTGCATAGTAAGAATGGTGCGCCATTTCCTACTATGGAACCATTGACTTGGTTTTCGAAAATGCAAAAATGACAGCACAAACATACAAAACCATAATAGAAGAGACTTTTCCAGAATTTAATAATTTATTTGGACCGCTTGGTTGGATATACCAACATGAAAATGCTCCAATTCACACTGTAAGGCTCGTTAAATCCTGGATTCGTGAACAAAATCTTGAGGTTTTAGCATGGCCGCCTTATTCTCCTGACCTAAGCATCATGGAAAATGTTTGGAGTTTGCTTTGCAGAAAAGTATACGAAAATGGAAGGCAGTTCGATAGCAAAAATTCTTTAATTGACGCCATCAAGACGGTATGGGATGAAGTCGACCTAAAATACCTAAAATTACTTTACGATTCAATGCCCAATCGTATCTTTGAGGTGATTTCAAAGATGATTCCTACTACTAAAACTGGTAGGAATAATGGAAAAATTATTTAGGAAAAAAAAAAATTAAAAAATTCCACTATTTCAGGGTTTTCTCCTAGTCCTACTGACGTACGAAAAAGTGTAAATTTCAACAAGATATATTAACGAAGTACTATAAAGTGTTTAATACTGCATGAAGCGTAATATTTTATTTTATTTATGTTTTGTTTTTTCATATTTATTAATGTTATATATTAAAATTAAGAATCTACTCTGTGTAACTTTTTTTACTACAATATATTCAAATAAGTATTGGTGTCCCTAAGCTCCCTCAACTCCCTCAACTCCCTCAACTCCCTTGGGCATCATCGCAATGTTGGTTGCCTAAGCCTTCTGTACAGGTATTATCATGGAAAGAGTTCAAAGGACATACATGGTCTGACGCCACCATTGACGCCTGACGGATCTCTTCAAGCCTATCCCTTTGCCATTGCTTCTTTGCCCAATAGAACATCGCGTTACCGAGATAATTCCTTCTTCGGTCGCACAGTAAAATTGTGGAACAATCTCTGTAAATTTATCTGTGTAAATTTAAAACAAATCTTCAACGACACTTCTTCGACCTATCACCCTTCTTCCGAATCAACACAATGCTTTCGCATTTATAGGGGGCATCCCCTGTTGCCCCGAAATGAGAATTTTTTACGAAGTTTGAAGGGCTGTATCTTCAAAACGAAGCACATATCAAACTTAAAATTTCAACTGCAATATAATGCTATTATGTACTTTATTGAGAATATATTTTACATTTTTTAACCTCGTGTCCACCAGAGATATTTGACCCCAAAGTCAGCAAAATTCAGCAAATTTCGCAAAATTCAAATTTTTAAGAGGCTGCAAACACAAAAGTTGATGAGTCATAATGTTAAATAAATTTAGGTTTAAACAACAAGTTGAAATGTACTCTAGAAAAATTTTAAATTTATGACTGCAATTCACTGCTTTCTAAAAAAAATAAATTCCTTATGTCGCAAAATATCACGTTTTGATCAATGAAATGTAATACATTTTTTAATATGATGAAATTATTTTATGAGAACTTTTTATATTTCAGATTAAAGGCCAAAGTGTGTTTCTATTATGACTTTTCATTCATCAATCTATCTATAATAGCAGCTGAGTAATATAAGTTACCACAAACGCCTATATCGCTATAGGTAGCAAAGAAAATATGGCCACCATTTAGAAAATAGAACAAAAATATTTGTTTTCCAAGAATTCATTGAACGACTTTTAATAAAAATATGAACTTTTTTGAAAATGGTCGAGCAACCAGTGTTGGATCATTTGATTTGGACTAACTCATTAAGGAAACCAATTTATTTTTTTCCATAATTAGAGGTCGAAGAAAATAAAAGATTGTTAGTAGTGTTCGACCGAATATTTAATTTCAATCAGTTCTGCGCTTTGTAACACGACTGTTACGGCTGTTCGGCCTTAATATGGCCGTTTGTTTTTATATTATGCAAATATTATATATGAAAAAAAATTAAATAAATATTCATTTAATATTAAATTTTTTAATACTTATATGCATGTTTCTGTTTACTTCTGAGAAAAAAAAAATTATTTAAAAAATTTTCATTTTCATATAAATACAATAGTTTCGGTTTCGTTTTCGGCTGCATATTACAAAAAATTTAAATTTTGGTTTCGGTTTTTGCCAAAATTTCAGTTTTGGTCGTACACTAGTCGTTAGGGAAAACAATAGAGAATAGAAAAAAGGAAACCAAATACAGTTTGAAAATGTTGATTAAGAAAAAAATCATACAAAAGTATGCAATTCTTCTAATTCAAATTAGAGAGTAATATATGTACATACTTACATACCACAGATGGGCATAATGCATTGAATTATTAGTGCATTAAAAATATCATTACCACTTTCCATCCTAGTGGTAATGCAAATTAAATTAGTATGTAATGGTAATAAAAGGAAAAAATGCCATTACCATTGATATGTAATGGTAATGGAAGAAAAAGTTACATTACCACTAGAAATTAGTGGAAATGAAAAATTTTAATCGTAATGGAAAACATTTGCATTACCACTAAATTTTTAATGGAAATAAAAAAAAATTTACATTACCATTAAAATTTTTCATTACCACTTAATATTAATGGTATACCAATAAATGCAAACAATGCAAACAATGGTTTTTGTCATAACCATTAAAAATTTAGTGGTAAAGCAAATTTTATCCGTTAGCATTAAAGTTTTTCATTATCACTAAATTTTTGTGGTAATGCAATTTTTTCTTCCATTACCATTACATATTAATGGTAATGGTATTATTTCTTCCATTACCATTACATACTAATGGTAATGTAATTTTTGTTCCAATTACCATTACATGTTAATAATAATGAAAATTTATTGGTAATGGAAAATGCCTATGTATGCTACATACAAGCATGAATAAAAAATTTAAATTATTTACATATATATAAAAAAAAAAATTTTATAAAAATCCACTTAACCGTAGCAACTAATAATTATTTGAAAATTATTTAGAAATATATATGAAAACAATAGATATATGTATTTATTTATATATAAATAAATATACATATTATAGTGTCCCTTAAAAATTGAAGTTGTTTTTTGTATGGCTTACCCCCTTAATTTCTTTGTATGATGTTAAAAGAAATTTAAATAAAATTTGGCGTACCTAGGACGACGGAAACCCGTACCGACAAGCACCGGTACCAGAGAACTGCACAAGCCTACTTGAAATCGATTTCAAGTACTTGCTTAAAATACAAGTTCAAGCTAGCTTGAGCGTGATAATTTTCAATCAAGTCTGACTTGTGATTGAAAATAAATAAGCCCACGACAGCTTGCGACTTGCAAGTATGCTAGCTTACAAGTGAACGGCACGAAGTCCCAAGTAAAGGAAAAATTGATGCCTTCGGCAAAAAGCTTGAAAAGCTTGAAATTGAAGGAAAGTATCCAATATAAAAGCAAGTATCCAACAAATTCAATGAGCTTGTGTAGGAAAGCTTAATCTTATTTGGACTGCTAAGAGTTCTGTGGACTCTGTGGTAGGCAGTTTAGGGGTAGCTAATTTCTGAATTGATACCAAAATTTAAAATTCAAGATGGCGAATAGCGTTGTCACCTTGATTTTTTTGTAGTTTTGCGAATTCTTGTTATTTTGAATTTCTGACAACGGTTTTGATTTCGAATCTAATATCATAGTTTTACAATTTAAGATGGAGGATAGGCTTACCACCTAAATTTACACCATAGTGTTGCCACCTAGTAAAATGTATTTTTAAGAGTTTTAAACATCATTTAACAGTGTGAGGGGGTCGCTGACGGAATCTGATGTCAGAATTTTAAAATTCAAGATGGTTATTAGTGTTGCCACCTAAAATTTTTTTATTTCCACGAATTCGGTGCTGAAGCAAACGCTAGGTAAAAATGGGCCGCTGTTGTTCTTTACCCACCCACAAGCTGCGTATTAAGTGAAAGTGATTCCACCGATGTAAAACAGTTCTGCTATAAACAACTATATTACAATGACTCCACACTCCAAAATAGCCCACTAACATCAAGTAATCAATCAGCAAGCACATCAATATGCTTGCAGCACCAGAATGCAGCACCAGAAAACGCACCATATTCACACGAGCTCATTTTCTTCTTTTCTGATGTGTTAATCAGTGAACCTCCTATATCAGAAATGACTGCGAATGAAGAAATTGCAAAATTTTCAAATATGAGGATTAAGCTTGAAAATAATTTCGATGCAATGCTATGGTGAGAGCATTATGCCAGTGAATTTCCTTCAATTGTCAAATTTGCTCAAAAAATTTTATAAATTCCGGCCAGCAGTGCAGCAAGCGAAAGAGTTTTTTTTCTTGCTGGTAATTTTATAGTTGAAAAACGAAAGAGATGGGCTCCAAAAATGCTATATGCTTTTCTTTTCCTTAATTCTATTATTTAAAAATGAAAAATACTAAAAATAAAATAAATAAATACATAAATAAAATAAACTTATAAATACTTGTTTTTGTTTTCTTTTTATTGGTTGTGAATTTGGATTGAAAGAAAATATTTTTAGGGTCCCCCATGATAAAATTTTAAGGTAGGTGCAATTTGGTGATCAAAAGACGAGCAACTTAGTGTTTGCTCCAGCACCGAATTCGTGAAAATACAAAAATTTTAGGTGGCAACACTATTAACCATCTTAAAGTTTAAAATTCTGACATCAGATTCGAAGTCAGCCACCCCTTAACACTGTTAAATGATGTTTAAAACTCTTAGAAATACAATTTGGTAGGTGGCACACTGTTGTAAAAAAATTACACAATTTTTAAATTCTGGCAACGGATTCGGACTCAGCGAGCCATTTTTACCTAGTGTTTGCTCCAGCACCGAACTCTTGAAAATAAAAAAATTTTAGGTGGCAACACTAATAACCATCTTGAATTTTAAAATTCTGACATCAGATTCTAAGTCAGCGACCCCTTAACACTGTTAAATGATGTTTAAAACTCTTAAAAATACATTTTACTAGGTGGCAACACTATAGTGTAAATTTAGGTGGTAAGCCTATCCTCCATCTTAAATTCTAAAACTATGATATTAGATTCGAAATCAATTCCGTTGTCAGAAAATTTGTACATCAATTTCAAAATCAGCTACCCCCTAAAACTGCCAAACACGGAGTCCACAGAACCCTTAAAAGTCTTAATACGCTTAAGATTTTCCTAAACAAGCTAATTTAATTTTTTCGGATACTTGCTTTTAATTCAATTAATTGGATACTTGCGAGCTTACAAGCTTTTGCCGATCGTTTCAAGCTTTTCAACTTTCTTACCCGACATAGAAAGCCTCAACAAGCCAAGCCAACGAAAAAGCTTGGATATGACTTGTAATTGTTTGGTATTTTTGTAAGCAGGCCAAAGCTGGCTTTTTCAAGTCTGGATACTGGACTTGAATTCAAGTACTTGAAAAAGCTTGAATTTCAAGTAGGCTTTTGCAGTTCTCTGATCGGTACATGTCAGTACTTGGTTTATGGGAAAAAAGTGGTAATTTTTAAAAAAAACCCAAATAACTTTTATTAGAATATTTTCAAAACGTTAGCTTCAGTTCGTTTTCTATTTGATTTTTTTTCTATTTATTTTTTTTGAAAATAAGCTATCAAACATGATGATTTGATAAAAACCTCCAAAGTTGTGATTTTTTACTTTTCGACAAAAAAAACTCTTTTTTGTTCTTGTTGCATTAAAAGAAAATTCCAAAAAATCCAAATTTGAAAAAATTTCAATAAAACCTTGTGGAAATATTTTTCTTAACTATAACAAATGGAGATACAAAAAATTGTGTAATTATGTTGAATAACCTGGTCGTTACGAATTTTTTTGCTAGAAGCGCACCTTTTTGAAAATTTCGAGTTTGAGTACTTTTACAAAAAAAAAAAATTCCTAAAAATCCAAAAATGCATAAATTCGAAAAAAACAGCACGAATAATTTAAACATAGCCTTGAACTATTTTCTGTAGGAATTTCTTGGAAATTGGAAAAAACCGAAATTCGGGAAAAAAGTTGTATATTTTGAAACTTGGCTTTTTTTTTTTAAATACATAAATTAAATGTATTTTTATATAAATAAATTTTTATAAATAAATTATAAAAAAATCGAAAAACACATATTTCGCACTCGGAGTAGCTTTAAAAATTTTAAAAATACATTTCTGGTTTTCATTCGAAACATTTTTGGATTCCAGGGTTGCGTTTTTTCCATTCCGTTTTTTATTAGGTTGGATTTAGGTATTTTAACGAAAAAGTTTCCAAAAGTCGAATAATGCATTCATTTTTTCATTCATTTATTTATCCCTAAAATATACGAACATGAAATTTCTACCCAATTTTGGAACGTGGGTTCTACGTAACTTTTATGAACATGTTTCGATGATGAATGTCGGCACGGCTTACACTGTGCACCACGAAAAAAAAACGCGCTGGGTTTCATGAGCTTTTTTATATGTTTTCGAGGTCGCTGAAACCGAATATGAATTCAGTTTTTTTGGTTCACGTAAGGTTCTCCGTGGAGGCGGGTCCAGCGTAAGCCCTAAGCCCCTGCAATTAATGATATCAATATTTCCCCTTTTGGGGAGGGCAGGAGAGGGTTATCATGTGTGACCGACCTCCATTATTTTCCAAGAGGAAAATTTTCTCATTAAGACCTATTCCCTTTGACCCCTCCTGAAGAGGACTCCTATACAATGCACCCTAACCCCCTGCATTAAATCGATATTTCGATATTTATCTTTTTCGGAAAGGGAGGAGAGGGTAAATATGCAGCACCGACCCCAATTACTTTTCAAAGAGGAACATTTTTCTGTTTGGGGCTTATTTTCTCCGACCCCTCCTTAGGGGGGCTCCCATACAATGCACTCTACTGTTAATGAAATCAATATTTTCTCTCTTGGGATGGGCTGGAGAGGATTAATATGTCTCTAGTACATTTTCAAGTGTAACATTTTTTCCCTTGGAACCTATCCCCTCCGACCCTTCCTTAGGGCGGCTCCCATACAATGCACTGATCGCAAAGACGTTATAGTTTTCGTTATATATGTAAAATTTAGGCCTTTTTTTATCAAAGGGGGTTAATATGATGGTCAGAGGGGTTAGGCTCCAAAGGGAAAAATGTTACACATGAAAAGTAATGGAAGTCAATTGTACATATTAATCCTGTCCTACCCTTCCCAACAGGGGAAATATTAATTTCATTCACAGTAGGGTGATTTGTATGGGGAGCCCTCCTAAGGAGGGGTCGGTGGGGTATTTCCCAAAGGAAAAAATGTTACACTTGTAAAAGTAATAGAGGCCGGTCTTACATATTAACCCTCTCCTACCCATCCCAAGAGGGAAAATATTGATTTCATTAACAGTAGAGTGCATTGTATGGAAGCCCCTCCCCCCCCCCCCCCCCTAAGGAGGGGTCGGAGAGAATAAGCTCCAAGGAGAAAAATGTTCCTCTTTGAAAAGTAATTGGGGTCGGTGCTACATTTTAACCCTCTCCACCCCTTCCGAAAAGCGTAAATATCGATTTAATTAACTGCAGAGGCGGTTAGGGTGCATTGTATGGGAGCCGCCCTCAGGAGGGGCCAAAAGGGATAGATCCTAAGGAAAAAAAAGTTCCTCTTGGAATAATAATGGAGGTCTGTTACACACTTAACCCTCTCCTGCCCTCCCCAAATGGGAAATATTGATATTATAAATTGTTGGGGCTTACGGCTTACCCTGGACCCACCTCCAGGGAAAACCTTACGTGACCCGGAAAAACTGAATTTGAAAAGAACTGAAAACCCACGGGTTTTTTTTTTTTGCAAATTGTTGTCGTGTGTTTGTTTTGCTAAATTGTTAAATTTAGTTTTCGTGTGTTTTAAAGATAAATGAGTGAAATTAGTGCATAAGTGGTCAAAAATAAGAGCATTTTTCGACTTTTGGTGACTTTTTCGTTAAAATACCTAAATTCAACCTAAAAAGAACGGAATGGAAAAACGGTATGTTGGCAATTCTGGTAATAGAAAAGTTTTAACTCATAACTAAAAATGAGAAATATTTTCTTAGAATTATTGAAGGTGCGCCAAGTGAGAATTATATGTTTTTCGATTTTTTATGATTTTTTTTTTGTGATCGAAATGCTAAAAAAAATCAAGTTTCAACAGGTATAACTTTTTTTCCCGAAATTCGGTTTTTTTAATTTCTTGCAGAAAATAGCTCAAGACTACTTATGTTAAAATCATCAATACTGTTTTTTCCATATTTTGCATTCTTGGATTTTTTTAGGCATTTTTTTTTTTTTTGTAAAAATACTCAAACTCGAAATTTTCAAAAAGGTACACTTCTACGAGTAACAAAAAAAAAAAAAAATCATAACGACCAGGTTATTCAAAATAATTACATAATTTTTTCTACCTCCATTTGTTATAGTTTTAGAATATTTTAAGAAAATAAGAAAATATTTTATTGAAATTTTTTAGACTTTTTTAATGCAACCAATACAAGAGTTTTTTTCGAAAAGTAAAAAATCGCAACTCTGGAGGTTTTCGCCCAATTTTCATGTTTAATAGCTTTTTTGAAGAAAAATTAAATAGAAAACGAACTGCAAACTAGCTATTTGAAAATTTTCTCTTAAACAAAATTTATTTGGGGGTTTTTTTTTTTAAAAAAAGGAGCACTTTTATTCCATATAACCAAGTACTGACATGTAACGATGCTTGTCGGCACAGGTTCCCGTGGTCCTAGGCACACCAAATTTTATTAACATTTCTTTTAACATCATACAAAGAAAATTAAGGGCGTAAGCCATAAAAAAACCAACTTAAATTTTTAAGGGACAATCTAATACATATACATACATGCGCGTGTATGTGTGTGTGTTTTAATTAGTTTAGTTATTTAAATCAACAATTAACTATATGAAATTTATTAGAATTTTAAAATGATAAAGAAAGTAACAAATTGTGGTAAGCATTAAAGCCGGCGTAAACGTTGACAATGAATCAGAGAACAAAACAAAACACAAACAAAAACAAAAACAAAAACAAAAACAAGAAACATTAGTAGAAAATAAATTATAAATCATTATCTAAAAAAAAAAGGAAAAACCTATAGAATTGCAACAAATATATATAGAGTATAATATTGCTATTAAATGATATGTAATAAAAAAAAAAA
Source organism: Coremacera marginata (assembly GCA_914767935.1). Lineage (NCBI taxonomy): Eukaryota > Metazoa > Arthropoda > Insecta > Diptera > Sciomyzidae > Coremacera > Coremacera marginata. The sequence continues at coordinate 167,830,233 of OU612043.1, read as the reverse complement.
TGAAAAAGTGTATTAAATGTATATAAAAATAAAAATGATTACATAATCAATTTAATGTACACAAAAATGCGTTTTCTTTTTACCAACAAAGTGAGGGTAGCTCACAGACTTCGACCATACAAATATTTTTGTCTTATAGTGCAAAAATTTATAAGTCTTATTAAACAATTTGTTTATTAAGTGAAAAAGCTAATGAATAAATTATGTTCTTTTTAACCGACTTCAAAAAGGGGTTCTCAAGTTCGTCGGTTTTTTTTTATTTTTTTAAATCTATGTACATCGATAACTCCTAAGCCATATGCCTGATTGCCATAATTTTTGGTGAACAGATAGATATCATAAACACGGAGGTGCCTATTTAAAAAAGTGGGCGGTACTCAAGAACGGGGCGTGGCAATACTAGAAAAACACTGTATATCGAATAATATTGAACGTAGGGTACTGCAATTTAGTATAGGGGTAGACGCAGTTATTACAAATATGGTCAACAAAATGGACGTTATTCGACAAATGGGCGTGGCAATATTAGAAATAGAGTGTATCTCGAATAATATTGATATTATGGTTCTGCAATTTAGTATAGAGGTAGGCATTATTATTGCAAAGCATGGTCAAAAAAGAGGGCGGTATTCGACAAAAATTCGACAATCGACAATATTAAGAAAACAATTTATCTCGAATAATATTGATACCACGGTACTACAATTTAGTATAGGGGTAGGCATTATTATAACAAATTACGCTAAAGAAAGTGGGTGTTATTCGACAAATGGGCGTGGCAATATTAGAAAAATAGTGTATCTCGAATAATATTGACATCTAGGGCACTGAAATATATTGTAGTACAGGGGTAGGCAGAATTATTAAAAATAACGGTCAATAAAGTAGGCGTTATTCGACAAATGGGCGTGGAAATACTAGATAAACACTATCTCAGTTAATATTGACGCTGGGGTACTGAATTGAAGTACAGGGGTAGGCGGTACAATTATTACAAATAACGCCCGAGAAAGTGGGCGATTATTTAACAACGGGGTGTGGCAATATTAGAAAAACACTATATCTCGAATAATATTGACACTAGGGCAATAAAACTCGTTACAAGAATGCGTGTAATTATTTCAAAACACGTGACATCTGATCTAAATTTAAGGGACAGATATTTGAAATAACCAACAAACTTTCAGAATGTAATAAACAAATTTTTTCAGAACAATTGTATTTATGTAGTTTAAACACTTTTTTCGAAAATATATCATATTCTCTAAAAAGGAAGAAATGAAAACTTTTTTTTTAAAAAAAAACGACTACAAAATCACTACAAAGTAAAAAATAATTTTTAAATAACTTTTCCTTTGAATTTCTTGGTCATTGGACATTGGAAAACTTATTTTAGTTTTTTCTAATATGTTGCATTATCATAAATATATTAATGTCTCTTTTAATATAATTTTAAAATAATTTTTTACTTTGTAGTGATTTTGTAGTCGTTTTTTTTTTTAAAGTTTCGCTTAATTTAATAGTAAGGGTTAATTTTTTTAATGTTTGTGGATTTTTAAAGAGAATTCACTTTTAAAATAAAGCCACTTTTTATGCGAGGTACACTGAGAAAATGAATTGGTTGCTGCTACCAAAAAAAAAAGGCCCAACTAAATTTTTGAGCTTGCAGGTACCTAAGGCTTGTTGTTATATTTACATATTTTTCGATTGCTGTTTATAATTTTGATGTAACTTGGTACAAATATTGGTAAGCATAGAAATATTTTGGTCATGGTAGATGTCACTTTGCTATATTAAATACCATTTGATTGAGAGAATTCATGATTCGGTCAGGTAATCTTTGATAATTCAAGGTCAAACGTATAGAGATGCTAATACTGTAACAGAAACCATATTTTTATTTGCTTACACGAATATCTTCTATTGATATCAATTTTTATTCATTATTTATTATATTTTTGCAATTTTGCAGCCACAACTAATCTGTTTTCTTGGTGTATGTGTGGTTTTTGGTGTATGTAGTTACCACGAGCTGTATGAACTCTACGAAGACATTGACGTAGTTCGGCGTCAATACTACGCACAATCACTACGCTGGCTGGGTCATGTCCATCGTATGGACGACGACGCTCCACAGTACTTTGTCTCATAGGAATAAATCAAGATTTTTGTTGTGGCAGATCCTAACAAAATTGGTACCGTTTTTTTGGAAATACTTCCACTAAGAAGAATCCAAATTTTTTTGCCAATTGAACAATTTGTGTAGACTCTACAGCTCCTTAAAGTCAACCATTTTTATGCATTTTGATTGTTGTGGAATATTTCATTTTGGACATCCTGCAAAGAAAAAATTGCTGTAAACGCAATTTTTGCCCGATTCTTTTGTTTTTTGATTTTATTTCAAGATTAATATTGTAAAAATAAATCAATTTTAATATATTTTAAATTAAGCTAAAACTAAAAATATGAGAATTGTCCAAAAATAAAAGTTTTTTTTAAATATTTTTCAAAAATTTGCAATTTTTGAGAGAAAAATAAAAAAAACATCTAAAAACATCTCTTTAATTTTTTAATATATTTTAATATACATATTTATCTTTCAAATTCCAAAATTTGATATTCGCCTGCGTCCGCCCTTCGGAGTTATCACGTTTTGAAGAATAGTCTAAAAATCATATTTTCTTTTCATTAAGGCGGTCTTCTCATTCAAAACCCGTTTTTGGACCCTTTTTAAAAAATTCTTATTTGAAAACGCAAAGAATAATTGAAAACTTTTTTTATTTATTGTATTACAAAAGGTTCAAAGTAAATAAAAAAATTTTTTTTGCCTCGATACGTGGGCTGTTCAAAAAGTAATGAGACTTCAAAGTTGGTGGTGAAAAAAAAGGTGTAGTCACGGCGGCCACGATTCCGGGTCTCCGGAGCGTCTGAAATGAAAAAAAAAACGGGGTTATAATTAGTATAGATGTAATTCTCGGGTGAACCTCAAGCTTAATTTTGTGATTTTTTTTGACAAAATGGCGGCCATTCAAAAAAAAAATTTCAATTTCGGGTTTTTTTTTTGTAGTTTAGTGTAAAAAAAAATAGTAAAAAATTTTTTAAAATTATGGTCGAGGTTCACCCGAGAATGGTGACAATTCTGCGTCGATTCCATTTTGTTTCATGAAAATCGGTTCAGTTGAACTGGAGATATCATGGCCGCCAGTTCGAAAAACGTGGGTTCGAGATAAACGCGTTTAAAGTTTGAAGTAATTTTTTTGGGAAAAAAAAAAAAAAAAATCAAAAATGTTTAAATGCAGTTTTAAAGAGCTGACAATTTTTACTTACAAATATTAGTCGGCGATGCCAGCTCCATACAGGCCACCTTCCTCTTTTTCGTAGAAACTGCTTTCTGCTGCCCTCTCTGCTCTGCGAGCCGTTCTGCCAGCTTTTGATGATGCCGCAGCTCGAGTCTCTGATCGGTTCAATCTGTCTTCATTGCGAGATAGTGCGTATTCGTATGCGTTTTTGCCAATCGCAATACCCATCAAACCCATAATTTTAAGTATGGGTATAAAACCGTCGTTGAAGAGGCACGTTGCAATGAAATTGGCCACTTCGATGGTGCGTGCGCCTGAGTTGATGTGTTTGGGCGAAAGTGACCAAAGAACAGAATTGTAGGACTCATTGGAATTCTGAGTTTCAGATCCAAGGCATCTTTCAAGCAAATTATCTGCCGACAGCGCTTCGTAAGCTGGTTTTATTACCTCCATCACCTTCTTGTCCATCAGACCTTGCTCCACAAAAAAGGATGTATCTTCTAAAGTATTTCGAATTTCTAAAAATCCTTTTAGGGGCATATTCACAACTACCCAAGCTATAAATAAATGCAAAAAAAAGTTGAAAAAAAAGTTGCTCAATGAGAAGACCCCTTTAATGGAAATTAATAATTTGCACATCTTACAAAGAAAAAATTGCCAAAATTGCAATTTTGGCCCAATTCTTTTTATTTTTGATTTTTCTTCAAGATAAATACTGTATAAATAAATAAATTTTAATATGTTTAAAATTTAGCTGAAATTAAAAAAATTAAAATTCGCCAAAAAATAAATTTTTTGTAAATATTTTCCAAAAATTTCCAATTTTTGAGAGCAAATTAAAAAAAAACGACGAAAAACATCTCTTTTATTTTCAAATATATTGTTATATATGTATTTTTCTTTCAAAATTTCAAAACATACTAACCCTTTTTATCCGACTTTTAGAGTTATCGTATTTGGAAAAATGGTCTAAAAATCATATTTTCCTCTAATAAACGTAGCATGTAGTGAGGAGTTTACTCCTTTGAAATGTAAACAAACATATTTATCGGTGACTAATTTCGAAAATGACCTAAGTCCATTTTTTTTTAATAATCGTTTTCATTAGGTAAAAAAATAGTATGTTTATTTCTATTAAATCATTAAATGTTTACTTTTAAAAAAATTAATTATTAACTAATTAATAAGTATTTAATAGTTAATTTAAATTAACTAAATTAAATTTAAATTAAGTGAAGAAATAATTGAAGAAAATATTAAGTTTTTTATATTGCAATTGGAAACGAAGTGGAAGCAGTGCGGATATAGTAAAAGCAAGCTTATTAAAAAGTATTCCAATTGGTTAAGTGCCGAAGCAATTGTTATTTCTGATCCAAATAATGTACGCAAGTAAAAATAAAATTTAATATTAGCGCATTTAAAAATAAAGTTTACATTTCAGCAACCAAGCACAAGTCGCGGAAGGCCTGAAAAGGAGTTCCATTTGTTATCAGAACAAATGAAAAAAAGGAAAGTGGCTCATTTATTATCTGAATATTCTGAAGACGAATTACAATATGCATCAGAACTTGCTTCAAGAAAAAATAATCATGGTTCGAATATTAACAGTCAAAATTGTCTATCAGTAGAAATGGCTTTGTCACTGTACTTAGATTTGGATCTGTCGGAAGAAAAATATAATATTCTGCGCAACACTGTCAACGTCTATCATAAAAATTTATTTCCGAGTTTGTATGCGATACAAAATTTTAAGAAACGATTAGTACCATCTATTGAAGCTTCGGAAAGTACTGCAGAAGTTCGCTTACAACCACTTTTGCGGTTTACAGCTAAAAGTGTACTAGAGCTCTGTAAAGATGCAACAGGTAAAATGACTCTTATTTGCAAATGGGGTATGGATGGCAGTTCAGGTCACAGTCGATACAAACAAAAATTTTCTTCAGAGGAACTTAGCGATGAATTTTTATTTTTTATTGCATTCGTCCCAATCAAGTAAGTAAAAAATTCGACATTTATATAATTCTGTATAACAAACGACCATTTTTATATTAAGGTTAATTGATTCCGCATCCAAAGAGGAAATTGAAGATATCAATAGACAAATAAGCCATTTAGAGTGTGATATTTTTGAACTAACTGAAAAATCTGTTGAGGTGACATATGAAAAGCACTGCACAATGATCGATGGATCCGTTGCAAATACGCTAACGGAAACAAATTCTGCAAGCAGATGCTTCATTTGCAATGCTAGTCCGGTTGAAATGAATAAAACGGATTTATATAAGCCTCCAAATATAAATACCTATAAATATGGACTGTCAACGCTTCACTGCTGGATTCGGTTTTTCGAATGTTTAATACACATAGCATATCGTTTGCCATTTAAAATATGGCAAGTAAGAGAAGAGAACAAAGCTATTTTCTCTGAAAACAAAATCCGCATCCAACGAAATTTTCGAGAAAAAATGGGCTTGTTAATAGACAGGGTTCTGAAACCACTAATGACGGAAACACCGCACGGAAGTTTTTTGTTAATTACGAAGTATCAGCAGAAATAACTGGCATTAACAAGGATCTAATTTATAACTTCTCATTAATATTGAGGATTTTGTCGTGTGGAAAAAACATTAAAATTGATGAGTTTAGTAAGCTCCTTCTTGATACCAGAAATTTGAACCTAGATCTTTACCCTTGGAATTATATGCCTAGTTCTGTCCACAAAGTTTTAATGCATGGATGTGAAGTTTTAAAATTCTTCGATTTACCTATAGGTAATATTTTACTTTAATAATATTAAGAAATAAATAACATTTTTTTTTTAATTTTTGTAGGAAATTTATCAGAAGAAGCATTGGAGGCTTCCCACAAACACATTCGATATGCTCGTCTTAGCCATACGAGGAAAAGCTCACGGGAAAATACAAATAGAGATCTGATGACATACCTGCTGATTTCATCAGATCCTTTCTTATCATCTCAAAGAAAAATCAAATACAAGAACAAGTTATATGAGGAATATACGTATATGCTTTATTATATTGAAACGGAAAGATCCGAGGGTACTTAGGTTTATATTACTTAAATACCTTTTTTTTGGCATAAATTTTTTTATTTTGTTTTTAATTGTTATTCTTTTAATCAATTAAACAAAAAAATATTTAATTTAATAATACAAAGTGAATTTAGAATTACAAAAAATATTTTTTTTTGCAAAAACATATTTTTTTACATGAAAAGTAACATTTTCGTGAAAAAGTGCATATCAAACTATAAGCATTTTTTAAAAAAAAAGATATTGCCATAAAATTTTCAGTTTTAACAAGTTAAGACCTTAAACTTTTCAAAAATATATTTTTTTTTTTTTTTTAAAATTTTTATAATTTTAATATTTAATTGAAAATAGGGAAATTTCAGTTTTTTTTTAATTTTGAAACCTCATTTAAGGCGTAAATACTTAATGTACATAAAATCTGAGCCAAAAATTAATAAACATGGCAAATTTCGTAAAGATCGAACAACTCCTTGTATTTATTCCTCACTTTTGTATGGGCTCAAAGTACTGTGCGCTCCAGCGAAAAAGGTGCTCGAGGCGAGGGTCGCTGGTCAACGACGACGAGGGAGACCAGAGACCATGCCTCCGATGGATGGACCAGGCTGAGGAAGCCTTAACCGCACTTGGTGTATCCGATTGGAGAAGGCGCGCGCAAAGCAGAGGCGCCTGGCGTGAGCTGACGAGGTCGGCCGAAAACCGGACACGGGTTGTTACGACCACCTAAGTAAGTAAGTAAGTAATGTGTGGTTTATATCCGATTTTGCCAAATATCATAGTGATGTCTTTTATTAAAAATCAAAGTATATGTGAGAAATTTTATCAGATTTTTTTTACTTTTTGTGGATTTTTAAGAGATTTTACTTTTAAAATAAAGCCAGTTTGTATGTGAGATAGGCGTGGTTTTCATCCGATTTTACCAAATATCAAAGCGATAGTTTATATTAAATATCAAAGTATATGTGCAGAATTTTATTGTATTTCTTAAATTTTTGTGTATTTTTAAGAGATTTTACGTTTAAAATAAAGTTTCTTTGTATGTGAGGTAGGCATGGCTTTTATCCTCTTACGCAGTATGGGGATGGGTATAAAAATCCTCTATCATGACGACGATGCGTTATCGTTAGTTGCGCAAGTAAAATTTCACAAATCAAATCACAAATTCAACTGGTTCCTTAGCCACCGAATTCAGCAGACCTGACCTCCAGCGACTTCCACCTGTTTCCAAATCTGAAAAAATGGCTCTCCGGTCAGCGATTTTACTCAATTGACGAAGTCATAGCTGAAATTGAGGCCTATTTTGGGAAGCTTGCAAAGAACTACTTTTCGGACGGGATAAAACAGTTAGAAAATCGTTGGACTCATTGTGTCAACTTAAAAGAAATTTATGTTGAAAATTATAAGCTAATTTGATCAAAAAAATGTTTTCTTTTTCTACTCAAGATCGAAGTTATTTTCTTATAACTATTCACATTTTCTGGTAATGCTAAAGTTTATCTAATACGAAATATAACCTATTCCGGTGGAATTTTCTGCTAAGAACTTAAGCAAGTCTACTCAATTTTTTGCTTTTTATAATTTTAAACTTTCTGTTATAAGAAAAACTATGCACACAGAGTTTTATGTATTTATATTTTTGTATTAATGCAGCATTAATTTTGGCTATATTGATTTTTTCAAATTTGTTTCTTAGTGTTCAAATAATAAATTAATGCCGTTGATGGGTTAAAATGTTATACAAAAATTAATAAAAAAGAAAAACATATTTTTTTTGTTCCTAAAAATTATGTTTATATATGTCATTAAAAATTTCTGTTATATTAAGCCGCATTTTCATGCAAAACAAAAGACTTAAGAAACAAACTCGATATTATTGACGCTCAATCGTATGAAGCTGCTTAAGTCAAATGTTAACAAATTGTGCTCACATTTGAATTTTTTTTAATTTTTTAATATTCTAGTAGTTTCCACTTACAAGACGTACACCGAAGAAGCCGCAAAACTCATAAAATTTCAAATCTATTTAACTCGAATGAGGCGATGACGAAGTTAAAGTTAACGATGTGCGGCTGCTGTTCGATGTGGTGTTTGCTGGCCTGTGCGTTGCGCTGCGCTTTGAGTTTTTTTTTCCTTTGGTTAAAAACTAAAAAATAAAAAAATAATATTTACGCCTGGAGCAGGGAGAAATAAATAGTTTTTATTTTATTTTTTTTATTTAAACCTGTGGTTCCTGCTGCAACAAACATAAAGCCAGCAAGATGAGAACAAACTGGAAAGTAACAACATGTAGAGTCACACACACAGCCACAAACGGACAAGCAGCTAAATACGCGTGGGACCGAAAATCAATTTCTTGCAAATAAGTGATGATGATGATGATGATAAAGGTGCTGGCTGGCTGCCTGCCTGCCTGCCTGGCTATGGTGGGGCTGAGTGGAAGTACCGCAAAGAATGCAATTTTATTGATGATGATAGCCGGAAGGGCGAGGGAAATCAGCAGATATCACTAAAAATATATCGAAAATTGTTGTTGCTGCTATTGTCATATACAGGAACATGCATATAAGAAGATATGCGATGCGATACAGGGAGCACCAAGTCTAAAAGAGAATTTTAAATGTGATTCAGACCCGCTAAGACTATTAAGAAAATTCAAACAAATCCTTTGCGAAATCAGTCTCTCAACATCCTGTATTGTTAAGCCTAACGTGAATCGTGCTCTTCAGTTTCTTCGTTAATCATTTTCCGAATAATTTTTAATGTATGCAATCTGAATAGCACCCTCAACTCAACTGAAGCGCCTCACTGCTTTTAACTTTTTGTTCTTCTGTTCTTCTGTTTTGTTCCCATGTTTGTTCCGATCACAAAAAAAAAAAAAAAAAAAAAAAATCTAAACCAAAAAGCGAAAAAAAAATTAAATTAAAATAAAATGAAATCAACTACAAAGAATGTTAAAATGCACGATAATCGCTCTGTGATAGCTACGCGCGCCGCCACCACCAACAGCCACCAGCACCAGCAATAGCATCAGGTCCAGCTACAACTCCAAACAACTTCAGTCTCAGTCATCCCAATGTGTGTCCGTCCGTTCAGCTGTCTGTTTGTCTGTCTGTCGGCCCCAGCTCTATCGCCTCGTTCTCGCGTTAAACGCCAAGCCAACAATTTTTATTCTGTCAGCGAACGCGTGCCTGTATTTGTGTGGTCCTCGGTCTTGATGGCTGGCCTCCATGTGCGGGAATTGTTGTTCGATTCAAATGTGGCGCGTAGTAGATGTGTTTGGATGCGCGCGGGCTGTCTTTAGGACAGGTGCGTAGTTAAGATCTTTTTGATGCAGGGTCTAACAAATTAAGTAGAAACGACGGAAAACAAATCTGAAAATTTTGAATGATGTGGGAATGCAAATATGCAATTTTTAAAATTTTTGTCAAGCGAAAAAGCATCACGCGAAAACCTTTGGATGGATTTAAATAAAATTGGTTAACCTTATGTCCTTGATCAACTCGTAGGAAAGCTTTTATTCAATATAAAAGGACTCTACTCAAAAAACTGCTTATTCGCAAAATAATGGAGAAGAGTAATGGTCAAAACTAATGTATAAATGAGTTCTTGATCTTTAAAAGATTTACAAACATGATCTAACACCCTACACAACATGCGTTTTTCTATTCGAAATATTGATATATCGAAGCGAAATTTTTGTTGGTTTCAATTCTGATTCCAATAGCACTTGCCTCTAAAACAACCTCGAGTGCTTGACAGAGTTACACGGATTCGATATCAGTATCAGCATTAATTTCAAGTACCGGGTTCGGTGTCGATTTTAATTTATCAGCATCAGCACCGGTTGTTTATTGGCATCAGTTAAAATTTTAAATAGGCATTAATTTTTCAGGCATTACCTACCATTAAAGTTTGACAATAATTGGAATTATTTTCACCGCCACCGCACTGACTCAGAACACAAATTGATGATACGGTGTGAATATGAGTATGAGTATGAGTATGAGTATGAGTATGAAGAAACACTACAAATTAAGTAAAATAACAACAAAGACGTGCACACAAATTAATTCTGTTCAAGTTAGGGATCCATAGCAAAATTTTAGCTAAATTTACCAACAATAATCACAATAATCATAACAATTACTGCAACACAAAGCCAAGAGCAGCAACAACTACGACACACAGCCAATATTAAGAACACGGGAGATGCGCAGCGGCTCATACTCACGCCTCAGCAACAAATTATGTTCTGAGTCAATGCGGTGGTGGTGAATATTTGAAGCGATGTTTGCGGTGTTTGTGTTGATTTCTTTGTTCGTGGAAGGATCATTAGTACCACCGCTTATTCAAAGTTGAAAAACCGCAGAGTGTTTGACATTCATGTGATCGGCTAATGCAACATCAATTTTTGTTCTGAATCTAAGCGGTGGTATTGCATTGCTTTTGTTATGAGAAGATTGTAAGTAAAACAAACAATTTCCAATACAACGCTGCAGATCTTTGAAACACTCTAAAACTGCTTGACAGATCATTACAATCAAGGATGAATTAATTTCCCAAAAAAGATGTACCTTTTTAGGAAAGAATGTAACTAAAATTATTTATAATTTCATTCACAACATAGATTCACTATACTTAATACTAACAAAAAATAACAAAAAATTAACACTATGTGCTACTTACATTCTTCATTCTTTTCATTTTTTTAATTTTATTATTTTTTTTTTTTATTATTTGTTATAGATTTCGGAGTACTAATAAGACTAAGTCTTTTATAGTACACAATAGGTATTAACATTGGTTTAGCAGTAGAACTTAAAATTAATACTAAAAGTTGCGAACAAATATTTAATATATACTTAAAACTATTATAATATACTACATTAATGGTAAAAAAAAATAATAAAAAGCATAATAACCATGGAAGGATAAATTATATAATTTTTTTTTTTTTTTGGCTATTTTTTGGCTAATTTAAATAACCGTAAAGTAATAGAAGCAAAATATGAGTAAAGATAATAAAAAAGTAGACCTTACTTTTTTAAAATATGGAAAATCTAGAATAAGAAAAGAAGTATAAATTTATTGATTTAGAGTAGTGTAGTATTTAACCCATATCTTGCCAAAGGGTGCGTTTTCGCACCCAATAGTTTGGATATTTTTTAATATGCAATAAATGTAAGTTTTATTTGATGTTAATGCATAATAGCAATGTTTGATATTTTAGCTTTCGTATTGCGAGTTCGAGTATAGCATTCGCCCTGCAATACTCTCTCCTCCCTACCAGATAAAAATATTCAATTTATGACCTACTTTTAAAAAAAATCAAATAAATACTTAACGAAGGAAAAAATGTTTTACAATTACCTTAATGTGACGAAAATAAATCAAAATATATTTAATGATTTACTTTAAAACGGTAAGAATATGCAATTGTTATATATATGCATTACCTTTCGTTGGGTGCGAAAACGCATCCGTGGCGCTTAACCTGATTTTTCAATCATAGTTTTTCGTTGGAAAAAGTGCAATGTGCCTCTGCATTATTAATGTCTTAGCGCTTGGCATAACATACGAGCTAATTTGTTGTTTTTTTTTTTTAAATAAACGTATAACTATAACGAAAATGTTGATTTTTCTTATAATTTGTCCCTGCCCCTTTCCCTTTTTTTTTTGGGAACCTGCAACCTAGCCCATAATAAGGGTTTCGCCGGGAAAAACATTATTTTGTCTTGGTCAGAAATGGGTTAAAGATGGCATGCTTGAAGCTGGTTCGTGCAGCTATTTGTTTTAGAAAGCTGGGTAATGCATTCCAAAGTCTAATCGTGCTGATAAAAAAAATAACCTACTACTGTTAAGGTAGTTAATTCTTGGCACAAGGTTCGTTGACCGTTGTGACTGAAAAAATTTAAGTTTAACAAAAAGATATTGAGGGCTTTGACTGTGCATAAGTTTGTGCAGATGTATATACTCCAGTAAACCACAACCCAGAATGCCTTTACTCCTTTGAGAAATATGATCAAGCGACTGACCCCATTGACATATCTAGCCGCGCTATTGAAGACTACCAAAAGTTTATGCTGAGATTGAGAGTCCATCTGACTATAAACAACATCAAAAAATGTAATAATGGCATAATAATTGCAAAACTAGTCGACAGCGACAGTTTCAGGGGACGTGAAGTCTGAAGAAGTGCGTAAGTAGCGTAAGGTCCCTTACATTTTTTCTATCGTGCTGTTAATGTGGTCAGTAGAAGTCAGCTTTGAGTTAATTATATATCCTAGATGTTTCGCTTTGTACACAAATTCAAGTTGCTTCGTTCCAATGAAAAGGTGAGGAATATCAATAAAGCATGAGTCACTCCTCGCTATAGGCAGTACTTTCGTTTTTAAGGGATTAATATGGAGTAAGTTTGTAACTGCCCAATTATTTAACGAGGTCAAATCATGGTTCCGTCTATAAGTCGAGTGCTCTAAGAGTCCAGTAGGTCGAGAAAGATATAGTTGAATGTCGTCGCCGTAAGCGTGAACATTTGCATATTTACAGGCAGAAAAGACATCATTTATAAATACTGAGAATAGTACTGGACCCAGGCAAGATCCTTGAGGATCTCTGTTCTAACTTTCACTGATTGCATTCTTCCATCAAGGTAGTTAGATATTATCTTCACAGCACTAGAACTAAAATTAAAGTATTTTCCAAGCTTATGTTATAACATAGTATGGTATGATTAACGGAATCGGATGCTTTAGAGAAATCGACAAGACAAAGATAGTGTAAGGAAGTTCTGATCATAAGCAATTCTAATATCATCAAGAATTTTAACTGCAGCCGTAGAACAACTGTGCCTGAACGCAGACTGTAATGGAGATAGTAACTTATTTATATTTAGATAATCAGACATTTGGTTGGCCAAAATACGTTCGAGAACCTTACCTAAAGCTGGAAATATACTTATAGGCCTGCAGACATTAGGTAATGACGCAGTAGCAGATTTAGCAACAGGGAAGACCGTGGCAGCCTTCCATGAATCAGGGAATAGGGAGCAAGTTAGGCAATGGCTGATAATATGAGTTAATGGTGATAAAATATAGGGCAATACTACATTTATAAACTTTATGGGCATTCCATCAATTCCTATAGCATTTGAAATTAGTATCTATAGCATTGAGATCACAATGTTATTTTAGTCTTCAAACAAAGCAGTAAAGTGATAAAATTGCATAATTGAAATTTGTAATGCTTCGGTAAATGCTGGGTGGTCTGGTGCATTTTTGCTCCATTGACTTCATCACTTACCTTTACAGCCGTACCTGCCCAGTCTAAAACGGCAAACGGGCTCTAAATTCTTTTTCAAATTAAATTTCAAACTCATAATAATTGCTATTGAAAGGAGTTTTCTATATCGCCATTAAAAATATTGTTCCGAAATTTTGAAAAACCAAGAAAAAAAAAACGCAAGGCTTAGGTCGAATCAACTCAAAACAAAAATAAAGTATGTTGTCAAAGGTCAAAACTAGCATAAGCTCTGCAGTGACATGTGATAACCCTTTCGCGCTCACCTGGATAGCAATTCGAAAGTGACTGATGCAAATATGCATCACTAGCTGGAAATGGGTTAAGACACTGGGGAGTTTCTTATGTTTACTATTATTTAATTTTATCTTTATATAGAAAAGATGAAATTCGCCTTTATTATAACTTTATTTGTATAACTTTTTTTTATTTTTTTTATCAAATGGGTGGTGCTTAACCCTGAAAAATACCCCCGGCTACGGGCCTGCTTTAGGATCGATCGATGTAAGCAGTTCGTTCGTATATCACGCGCATGCGCGACAGCCTGAAATTCGTTTTTTATGCTTGTTGACGTTCGCGCTTCTTGTGGTTTTTGTACTCGTATTATGAATTTTTTGTTAACTGTTTTGTTTTTTTTTTCTTTTGATTTTTTTACTCTGATGTTTTTGTTGTTGCATTGTTATTCTGCACTTTGTATGGATGCTGTGGCCTGATTGTGTTTGTGTTTGTGTTTGTGTATGTGTGTGTGTGTGTGTACGTGCGTATGCGACCATGGGAAGTGGCAGTGGCCGAGTTTTAATTCAACTGACTGTCTGTGGTTACCTTTGTGTAAAAGAAGAGGATTCTTGATCATTTTGTAAGGTTGCGATAATGTATGGGTTTTGGTGTTTAAAAATAGCCCCAACTCTTAAGGGGTCAAAGTGTCGCCGATTACCATGCAAACAAACAGTTTCAATTCCTTGATTTCACTGCCGCTGTCCTCGTTATCACTTTCTTCATCTCTTTAAGTTTTCATGTTCAACATGCATCCCAATTTCTGCATGAGCACCTCTCAGATGCCAAGTGGTGGCAAGTAAAAGAACCCTAACGTCCTCATTGTCAATAGCATTCATCCAAGTCCAAGTAATTTCCAAACAAAAGCTTTGCCTGCAAGACTGAAAACTCGTTTTCCAATACAATATTTTTTCAATTTTTTTTCTTAATTTTATGTTTTTCTGCTGTCTGTCGTAATTCGATTCCGTATGAGTTGCATTCAGACTCTAATGCATATCAGGTGATGCTGCTGTTGAGCCGGCATCAGTGGTTGAAGCTGATGGTGTAGCTGTTGATGGTGCTGGTGCAGACAGCGAATGAGTCTCATTAGGATTTTTAATTTGACTGCGCCACAAACACTCTCACACAAATACATTCACACACACACCCGTGCACACAATTTATGTGGGAATATTTTTGCATGCATTTGCTGCATGAATTGAAAAATGTCGCCATGACTGCGACTTGTCATGTTCGGCTTGTAACTGCTATTAATTTAAGCCGTTAAGGAGTGAGCGACAGCAAGTGGGCGATTATAGCAGCTCTCAGCGAACGGAAATGTTTTTGTTCGGGCTATCAAATGATTTTTCTAATTTAAGTGACAATAATTGTCATTTGATTAAAATAGTGTTTAAATTAAAGTTTTCACCTTAATCGCTCGAATTGATGAGCATGCTTTAGGTTAAATAAATTAAAATTGTAATAGTTTATTTGATTATAAATTTCCTTATTTCACTGATGGACTTTTGTCCTTAATCGTTTATAAAAAATCCTGAGTAGAAAGGCAAGTAAAAATTACAAAGCAAATAGATTTTTTTAGTTAAAAAAAAACAAACAAAAATAGATTTTTGTCTATTTATTATATATTTTTTAGTTTAGATTGAGCAAATTTTATGAATGCCTTAAAAAATTTCCTAGAATTTTAGTATTTCGGTGAAAGGCAAAGTCTTGAATTCCATCTTTGAATTCCATCTTTTTCGTTTTTATACCCAGAAGGCATTATTTTGACATATGGAATAAGGCGTATCAAAAAAGCTTTCAATGTAACGGCCTTGCTTAAACAGTTATGTCGAAAAAATTTTGGAAGTGCAAATATTTTTTTCATAGCTCGCTAATTTTTAGTCCGAGTAGTTTTATGTATCCTACTTGAAAAGGGGCTATATTTATGTATTGAACTGCGACGTCATTTGTTGCCACTAAGGGTAAGGACCTTATTGAGCGAGTAGGGTGAGCACCTGTGCCTTCAAAGATCTAAAACATCCACAAAATTTCGGTCACGCCCACCTCACACATAATTTTTTTTATATTTTGCATAAGGCCCGGCAAATGGGCAAATAGGGAGAGTTAGCGCTCATTTTATAAATCTAGAAAAAACAGAGTAGTTTTTTTGACATATGGAGCCGATCAATAACTATCCATCATTGAAATTCGAAGAAAGCCATACAACGACCACCCTAATATAAATACCATGAGGAGAATTTTCACAAAGTTTGAAGAGCTGTATCTTCGAAACTGAGCAAATATCTAAGTTAGTATTAGAACTGCAAAATAATACTATTATTTACTTTATTGTGAATAAATTTCACAAGAGATATTTGAGCCCAAAGTCAGCAAAACTCTCAAAATTCAAATTTTTAAGAGACTGTAAAAGGCAGTGGGTAACAAATGGGGTTTACAGCCAAATGTTACTCACTGGCTTTGCACATCAGCAGTAAGGCCAATTTTGCTATATGGTGTCATTGTCTGGTGGCAAGTACTAGACAAAAAAAACATACCTCAACATACTTCGCTCATTCATAAGTTCAAAGATCAGCTGAGCTATGTATTAGTGGAGCATTAAGAACCACTCCTATAGACGCATTAGATACTATGCTACACCTTACACCACTTGATATCCTAGTAAAACAGATGGCTACCAATATAGCCATCCGTCTAGAGGCTACCTCCCAATGAAGGGAGGGCATATTAGGACACTCTAGCATAAGGAAGTATCTTCCTCCGATACCCAAATCCGTATACTACATCACACAAAAACTTTTCTTTGACAGGAAACTTGATGTATCCATTCCCTCCCGCGAAGAGTGGGCGGTTGGAAACCTTCCACCAAACAATATCATCAGAATCTATACAGATGGATCAAAATTAGATGGCAAGGCTGGAGGTGGAGTCTACTCTGATACATTGAACATTAATCTGGCCTTCAGGCTCCCCGATTATTGCAGTGTCTTCCAAGCGGTCGCAATACATGAAGTCGCAATACATGAAGCAGTAACTTGGCTTCAAATGAATGCAATATCTTCCATGGATATCTACACACTATCTGATAGTCAGGCCGCCTTGAAAGCCCTAGAATCTGTTGAAACAACATCCAAAACAGTAATTCGCTGCCGCAGATCCCTAAATGAGATGGCAGAGCAGCTCAAAATACATCTATGCTGGATTCCTGGACATAGAGACTTTCTAGGAAACTGCAAAGTAGATGAATTTGCTCGCACTTGAACAACCAAACAACTCTCGATGGAGAAAGAAAGTATTGGTATATCCTTCACCACATGTAAACTACTCACAAATGAGCTATCCCTAAATAAAGCCAACATTAGATGGCCAACGGGAAGCACATGCCATACAGCTCGTCAGGCTTGGCCAAAAATTACCCTAAAATGCTCAAAAGAACTGATATCCCTGAGAAGGGATCAAATCAGTACTATGATAGGTATCCTAACAGGACACTGCCTAATAGGTAATCATGCACGAATATTTGATATCCTCCACAACGACTTCTGCAGAAGCTGCAGAGATGAAGAGGTGGAAGAATTTACAAAACATCTTCTCTTCACTTGTCCAGCGCTAGCTAAAAATCGCCACCTTCACTTCGGTAAATGGTTCTATAAAGATCTCGATGATCTCTCAGAGACTTCGGTCTACCGAATCCTTAGCTTTGCCAACAGCTCAAACTGGTTTAAATAGAGAGGGAAATTAACCCAATGGTATCACAATGGGCCTCATTGGCCTAAGTGTGTCTCAAAGAAGACAGCCGCTTCAACCTAACCTAACCTAAGAGGCTGTAAACAAAAAATTAGATGAGTCAGAATGTTAAAAAATTTACGTATGCACAACTAGTTGAAATGTACTTTAAAAAAAAAAAATAAATAATGACTGCAACTAACTGCTTTTTATAAAAAATAAAATTCTTAAAATGAAGTTTTTAGCAATTTTAAGTTATGTTTTCATATAACTCAAATAATTTTTCAATTATTAAAGGTTATATTTTATCGAGCTCAAGGTAAATGTTGCTTTCCGAAGAAAACAACTGAAGGAAAAACAACTAACAACAACAATACCCTATATAGAGTATCAATCACATAGCAGACTAGACAGCTGTTTCGTGCAACAAATAGAAAATGAAGAGCTTAGTGGAACACAGCAAGAATCACGAAAAAAGGCTACTGATGAGTTGGTGCAGCGGCCAACGAAACAGCTGTCAAGTCTGGTATGTGATTGATACTCTATATAGGGTATTGTTGTTATTAGTTGTTTTCCCTTCAGTTGTTTTCTTCGGAAAGCAACATTGATCTTGAGCTCGATAAAATATAACCTTTAATAATTGAAAAATTATTGGAGTTATATAAACACATAACTTAAAACTTATGAAAGAAGGTCGTAATTAATTTACAAATAAGTTTATAGCAATTCTTAAAAATTTATATTTTTATAAAAATATGGCAACAGGTCGCCACAGCAACAATGTTCTTTACATAACAACCATCAGCAGACTAGACAGCTGTTTCGTTGGTCGCTATACCAACTCATCAGTAATCTTCTGTGGGTAATGTTTAAGTTTACTGCAATACCTATATTAAAACTTAAATATTACCATATATTTTAAGCAAAATTAAACACCAGTTGTTGAATTTTACTACATACCAATAGTAAAGAACACATGTTGAATTTTATAAAGGTGTGTAAATTTACTACAGATATAGTAGCTAAGCTGTTGCCTACAACTATTGTAGTAAATTCCAACTAAAACTTATTAGAGTGTAGGTAAAAATGGGTTACTCAATCCGAATACGTTGTTAGAATTTGAAAAATTATGTAATTTTTTTACCATAGGGCTCCACCTAAATTTTAAAATTTTTACGAATTCAAAATTAGGTACTTTTACCATAGAGCTGCCACCTAAATTTTTTTTTTATATTTATGAATTCGGTGATGGGGCGAAAACTAACTAACAATGGGTCACTGAATCCGAATCCGTTGTCAAAATTTTAAAATTTATGTAATTTTTTACCAAAGGCCTGCCACCTAAATTTTTAAATTTTTATGCATTCGGTGCGGGGTAAACATAAGCTAAAATGGGTTGCTGAATCCGAATCTGTTGCCAGAACGGTGCTAGGGCGAACTTTAGGTGAAAAATGGTTCACGGAATCCGAATCCGTTATCAGAATATCAAATTATGCATTTGTACTAATTTGGTGCTGGCGAACACTAAGTAAAAATAAATCGCTGAATCCGACAGAATCATGCCTCGTGAATTATGCCTCATATATTGTCATGAATTAACAGAATCATGCCTTCATTATTCAGTTCCGATTTCAAGGCTGAAATTCAAATATAATGCAGGCTTCCTTTTTACAGACCTGTATTCTAAACGAAAAAAAAAACTGAAATCGCCATTTCAGCCCCTGAAAGGACTTTGACCGAGCTTCTTATAATCAATTAAATTGTGTGTGTGTTGTGAAAATGTTTGAACATAAATGATCGAGAACTAGACCTACCAGCTTTATGCCGACTCCGAATGGCTTATGTTCTCAAGAAGCTTATCATGCAGCGTTGCCATATGTTTTTTTGAAAATCCTGTAATTTTAAAAAAAAATCCTGTATTTTTAGAGAAAATACTGCTCTTATAAAAGGACTATATATTTATCTATATATAGATATTTTATCTATAAATATTTTAAAATTTTTTTATTATAAAATTTTTAATATTTTATTTAAAGTAAGTTATAATTTTACAAAAATATCACTTTCTTATTAAGTATGTAATAAAATTAACAAAAATAAATTATATAATAAGTTTTTAAAGCAATTCCTTCACAATGTTGAGATCATTGAACATATCGCACACTAAATAAAAAATAGTCACAACTCAAAATTTACAAATTGTTACTTTGTAATTTTAAACTATTTGTAGTGATCATATACATTGAATGTAGCACATCAAATAAATTTTGTACACATCTTCTATCTCTATAGTTAAAAAACAAAATTTTGTCTCATTGCTTTGTAAGGAGCTCCATCAAAATTGATTTTGGCTTCACCTAGAAATTTACAAATTTTGAGTTGTGACTGTTTTGTATTTAGTGTGTAAAACAATTTTTCCAAACTTCTTAATCATTTCTGATGACTATTCAAATCACAGAATCACATTCTAAGAATGTATTAAAATTAACAAAAATAAATTAAAGGGGCATGCCTAATTCCAAAATTTTTTTAATGTATTAAAATACGTATTAGTTCACTAAGAAAAAGATATAATTTTAAAAAATTACACACCTATTTTTAGGTAAAAACAGTACACAATAAAAATTTTTCTAAATATTTTTAATCACACATGTATATGGCTACTGGAATTTTTTTAACAAACAAAAAATCACTGCGGGCGTGATGCGGCTCACTGCAACATCTGAACACAAAACAAAAAATGGGGTCTTCATCAACATCAAAACCGCCGTGGAATATACTAAGAAAAAATGTAAGAAAAAATGTTTGTCGAAAAATTACGAAGTTGCGGTGTTTTTTTCGAAAAAAGTGTTTTTTTGTACTTAAAATTTCAGTACGATCGGTTGAGTAGTTTTTATTTTATCACGCCAGCAATGAGTTTTTTTAAAAAAATTCCAGTAGCAACATATGTGATGTTTCATTTTTCAAAATTATATCATATTTTTAATCAACTTATACGAGTTTTAAGCCATTAAAAAAATTTTTTTGGAAGGTGTTATGTCCCCTTAAATAAATTATATTTAAAGCAATTAATTCACATTGTTGAGATAATTAAAATTATATTTCTTTATTTTTCATAAGCCATTTTTCCAAACTTCTTCATCATTTCTGCTGACGTTTTGAAATTTTTACAATTCTTATAATTTTTTCTTAAAAAATCTTTTGTACGAAGAATCCCACACAAGGTGGGAATTTCTAATTTATTTCTTATTTTCGTTTTGTTTTTATTTATTTGAGATAAAATCCGTTCAACATTTGCGGTTGCTACTGGAATCGATAAAATAGCATAAACAAGTTTTTTTAGTAATGGAAAGACTTCGGAATTATCTACACGTTTTTGATCAAATACTACTTTCCAAAAAGTTTCAATATTCTTTTCATTTATAAGATTTAAATCTATGAAACTTAAGTGGCGCAGCTCGTGCCATTCATCGTCCACTTCTTGTCTTTTTTCATATTTAATTACATTAGGAAGAAAAGTTCACAAACTTAAAATAGAGATATATTTTTTATTTAAAACAGTTGAAGGTGCTAAAAGTTCTACACTTTTTAGAAAAGCATTGTCAAAGTCAAACTTTTTTAACTGTGACTAGAGTCTAAAAATTGAAAAATTAAGTTAAAACATTAAATAAACGACAATTTCCTTATTTTATCAGGTTTTGTTAAGTATTAGTCCATTTGTAATTTGCAAAAGACTAGCGAAAAGAAATTAGCAAAAACGATGACAGCAACAATGACAGGAAAAGCGCTGCCACATGATCAAATTTTTGAAAGGATGTAAAAAGTAGTATCAACTTTATTTGCTACTTTCATATAAGTACTTACATATAATTTATAAACATAAAATTTTTTTTTTTTTTATTCAACGAAAATTAAAAAACTGGATTAAAAAAAAAACTGCCCAAATCCTGGGAGAAATATGATCCTGTCTACCTGCTCAAAATACTGCCCAAAACAGGATTAACTGCCCATATGGTAACGCTGTTCTCATGGCAGTTTTTACTCTCTGAGGTTTTCCATTGTCTGCAGAGAGGTGACGGCCGAAGAAAAAAATTAATTCAATTGAAAAAACTTTCAGTGTCAGGTGGGATTTGAATCGGGGTTCTCTGGCGTATGAGCCACACACTCTACCCACTACGCCACGGCCGCCACGACCTGTATTCTAACCTGAAATTAAACAAAAAAATCAGTACGCTTTTAATTTCAGGCCAGATTTCATATCTAAATTTGCAATAAAAATTTATATTCAGAAAAGAAATCATAGATGAACATTTTAAAAAAGTAAGTAATACCAAATTTTAGGTCTGAAGAGGTGGACACTTGTATGAAAAAATTAGGGCTATTTTCAAGCAAAGCTCAGGCCTCCGTCATGCTCGTCAGGCTTGATTTCTTGCCTGATCAGGCATGACATTTTCTGCTGGGATATTACATATTTGCCTGGTTTGGGTTTTAGGGTTTTAAGGACATTATACCAGGTGTATGGATTAGTTCATTCCAGTTTGACTTAGAGATGGCGTCAGCAAAAAGTACGCAGCGTATTAATTTGGCACATATGTTATTTTATTCGTCTGAAATTTAGCTTTACTTTGTAGTTTGCCGTTCATTACACCGAGAAAAAAGCTTATGTTAAATTGGAAAAATCATAGTATAATTTATAAGATGGCTTTGGCAGTTTCCAGCCTCTCAAGTACTTTATCAAAACGCCTTAGTTTTACATGTTGACTTGCCAATTTTTATTTGTGTGATAAATTAACCAAGTATTTGGTAATTTTTTATACACTCCTTTTAAAAAAAAAAATTGAATTTCATATATATAACTTTTCTTCGGGATTTGGTTTTTTTTATTTTCCTTTTTTTTAAGCTGCCGCCTGTGATTTGCTTGACTGAAATCGGCAACAACACAAATTTTTCTTTTGTCAACAACTTTTTTTTCTTAGAAATGAATGACTTCTCGGCTTTTCTTGCAGCATGACGTGTATTATACAAGAACATTATATTAAATTAAATATCAAATACAAAAATTTTAGCTTCGCATGCCGTTGAGATTCGAGCCCACAACCAACCGATACCACTGTCTATGAAGTCACTACACTACGCATTCAGCCAAATTGCTTCGTTACGTGGAGTGATTTATTCAATATTATTTACAACTGAAGCTATGCTGCAGCATACACAATAATCCATTAAAAAATTTTTGTTGTATGGCTATCAACAGAATACTGCGACATACTGCATCTGATAATACAGCATCTGTTAACATAGCTGCAGCTATGTCAGCAATTAGTAGCAAGGCTGTTGGGATCAGTGGGTAGAGCTATGGACGGGCACCAAATGTTCCAGGTTCGATTCCGCATGGCGGGAAAAGAAATTTTTTTTTTCTTTGAATAAAAGCCCAAAAAAGCAAATTAGTTTTTATTAGATAATTTCCAAAATAATTTTTTTTTGGAAGTGCAATCTTTACTCTACACAATGAATGAAAATAAAAAAAATATGAAGACATCTTGTTCGGGTCCTGAGGTATGTATTTTCTAATATCAGCATAAAGGAGAAAAAGCGTGAATTTTCGTACTTTGCTTGTGTTTATACAACAATAACAATACGAATTTTGGTCTCGTAGAGACGTTTCAAAATATATACATTTTGTCCATAACGGTGACATAAACAACTTGGTGTGCGGTTTAGCGTGGAATGAGTCAGCTATAAATACCAATTTATTTATGAAACATTTCACATTTTAAAGATTTGAGATATTTTTCGGACCTTTCCAAAAATGCATACGCTGATATCACTTAAACAAATGGCGGGAAAAGCAGCTGGTAACAACTAGTTATTAATAAAACAGAGAACAGTTAATTTGTTCTCAACTTCAAGATTTGGTTATTTCATCGGTTGTTCAGTCTTGTTTCTTAACCTTATCTTAAAAATAAAACATTTTCAAAGAGCTTTGCTCAGTGATTTAACTTTATTCGCTTTTAATTTATTTTTAAGTTTTTTTTCAGTTTTTGGTTTTATAGAAAATAGTTTGTTAAAATAATCCAAATTGATTTTAAAAGAATTTTAAAACCACTCCAATTTAAGACATTTCTTCCTTACTCTATTATGCACTTGTTCTTCCTTGCAATTTCCCAGTCTTTGTGGCACTTATTTAAATGAGTTTTTTTATTCCTCAACGGATTTGTTCAATGTGCGCATTCATTCTACTCTACTCAACACATTTACAAGATCCTCTTGTATGTCTGTTCAACCTTTTGAGTTATACAAGCGCCACTCTGCTGTCAAATTGAAATCATAAAGCAAACAAATATTAACCATCTCGAGTCCGTTGTTTTTTTATGGGCTCTATAAGAGGACCCAGAGCTGCTTATGATGACGTTTTAAGGTAATGCTTGATGTGTGTACAGATTGGTGGTTAGCATAAATGGGGAGCAGGGGAAATTTGGTTTTGGAAGTGTTTTTTTCCTTATTTTATTGTTATCTTATTGTTGTTGTTGTTGTTTTTATCTCATCAACACCAGACAGTATGGAAAAAAAAATATGGTTCACACGAACTGTTCCATGCAGATACAGTGGACACAAAGCCGTGTGTAGAAGCAGCTAAATGACTTTTCATTTAACTGCATCAGAAGCTGTTGCATTTGTTATTGGTGTTCTTCTTATGGTTGTTGTTGTTGTTATTGTTGTGTCTGATGATATTAACTTATGCATACCAGAGCTTAAGCTATAAATAATTTAAGCCTATCATCAAGAACAGCTCAAACAGCGACTAACATTTAAATGTTTAATGCACTTGAAGCTGTACAAGCTGCTGACTTTAGAAGTTGCTGTAAGTACCAACACATTCAAAATGAAGTAGATATTTACTTTTTGTTGTTGTTTTTTGATATCACAGAGGAACAGTGACGGGGTGCAGAATACAGCTAAATCAATTCTAGATGAATTTGGAACGCAGATTACAGAAATTATATACGTTTTGTGCCATTAGTTCGAGTTGTGGAGTTATAGGAAAAAATCTAGCAAACGGTATTTTTCCCTGATAATTTGACTATAACTTTTAAACGCATTGACCAATTTTGAGAGTTTCTAAACATTTTTAATTGAAAATGATAAAAATTTCAACTTCTGAAGTAAGAACTGAATTACCTTTCGTAATTAGAAGATACTGGCTTCCAAAGCTGAACTATTTCACAATTTTGAATAATCCCTATAAGCATTTGGAAGATCGTTGAAAGAGAAGTTGGTTTTGAAGATGCTTTCCCGATTCGCCTATATTTTTGTTGGAAGATGAATTACTGTTTGATCTTCCTGCGACTCTTCTGCGAATCGCCTATATGTTTAATAGAAGATGAATCGCTATTTTATCTTCTAACGACTCTCCCGCGAATCGCGTATTTGTTTGTTGGAAGATGAAGCGCTATTTGATCATTCAGGCGAATAAAAAGCGACATAGAATTTTAAATTTTTCCATATGAAGACAATAACAATTTCAAATTAATTAAAACATTTTAGTTGGCATTGAAAAAATCCTAAGAATATTTTTGAATCATGCACAAATTTTGAATTGCACCAAAGTAAGCACATCGCAGAACTTAGAATTTATTTCAAAATTGGTGCAGGTCTTAAACAATTAATAGAAAGAAATATTTTCAAACCATTCATTCGAAATAAGTTGTCGACGAAGTTGTCGTTTAACGAATTGCTCAAGGCGCCCTCCCCCCACTCCCCCCAGAGACTCTTCTGCGACGCTTCTTAGAGATTCCCTAGCGAGCCTTCAATGCAATTCAATCTTTTCCTCGACTCCCTTGCAAGGAACCAACTACTCACAACGGAGGATTCGCTGGCGATGAAAATGCGAGCTCGCATGCGATGGATGGATTCGCATGGTCCATTCTCGAACTTGATCTTCCCTTTTTAAAAATAAACTTATATATTCAATTTCATCGCGATAGCTTTAAAATTGCGGCTGTAATCGCTTCGACAGACGGACAGACAGACAGACACACGGAAATCGACTCAGGAGATGATGCTGATCAAAAATATATATATTTTTCTATACCTAACAAAATTAATGTACCCCTTACGCAGTACGAGTTGGGGTATAAAAATAACACATATATGCATTAAGAATAACAAGAAGCCTATTGCGGGGAAAACGCAACATATTAACTCTTATTCAGGCCACTGCAGCAGATACTTGAGTATTAGTCCCAATTTAGAAATGCTGATATGACGACGATTTCTCTCACCGATTTTCAGTTTGTGTACGCAGTAGCCGAAGAGAAGGCGAAAATAAAATCGTCCAAGAAATCGTTCGTACCAGCGATTTTGCGACGATTTAGCGTTCTTACTCTTTCACTTACATGAAAAAATAGTGAAACAGCAAGCAAACATCGTTCGGCAAAATCGTCGTGTCTAAAAGCAATGGACGACGAAACAGCGAAACAAAAGATAAAATAAGAAAATCGGTGAGAGAAATAGTCGTCATATCGGCATGTCTAACTTAGTGCATGATACAATGATAAGGTAGGGCCGCTTCGCTGAGTGCTCTCACGCGTCAACGAAGAGTGGATAATGAGAAGGAACATATATGTCAATACGACGAATTTCGTAGAAATTGCAAATGAAGAAAATATTTTATGTTTCCAAGTTGCAAACAGTGCGGTCCCGGGTGTTAAATTTGTGCTAATTTGAGTGAAAATATTATCACTATATTATAACTATATATTAAATAATATTATAACTATAACTATATATATATATAGTTCTATATATATCTTCTATAATAACTATAAAATGTCAAAGAAGTCTTAAAATTGCAAAAAAACCTGTAACAGTTTTAACCTAGAAACAACTGCGAAACGTGAGCATAAAGAAATTCGCGATGAACAGCTGATTTTGAAACCAATCTCGCTTTATTCTGCTTTCTACTCCATTCCTCCCGAGTCGACCCTACCTTATAATTCTGCCATGACTTAGTGTAGTTTATTAAGAGCTCAGAGAAAAAACTGAAACAGCGCGTAGATTGCAAGCTCACCTCAGTGCAAGAGTGTATGAAAAGAGAACAGAGAACATATAAAAAGCTATTCTTTTGCAGCTTTGCTTGAAGTGACTGCTACAGCAGAGAATCAGGGTATATTCACTTGATGAATATATTCATGCAGGGCTCTATCAATTAAATATGGAATTTTTAGTATTTGTTTTTTACTTCATACGGTATTTTATTATTTTTCAGCTAGTAATATACCTAGATATATAAAAACAAAGTTGTTTAGAATCAAACAACTTACAACCCTCAAAGGCCAACCTGAAAATCAATTAGTTTTACATAGATCAAAGCAGAATCATTAAACAATATCTTTTTTTCGAATACGAAAATATCCATATTTTTTATATATAAGAGAAGTTCTAAGAATAGTATACATCGATTAAAAGGGTATACTATGATCGATGAAATGTAATATTAACTGCAAAATTTCATTCCATACTTTAAAAAATTCGAAGTATTAAAATTGGATCAGTAAAAAATTCCATTGATCATACAAGTTTTCTCAAATTAGTACTGTTTAATTAAAATTAGTGTCAATGGTGATTTTACTTTGATTTTTTCACAAAGTGAAAGTGTTTTAAAATAAATAAGTTCAAAATGCACCAAGAGCAAAAATCTTTAAAATTTAAGTACATGTGATTTAAAAGCGGTAAATATATAATATATTGGTGGCGGCCGTGGCGTAGTGGGTAGAGTGTGTGACTCTTACGCCAGAGAACCCAGGTTCGAATCCTCCATCTGACACAGAAAATTTTTTCAATTGAATTAATTCTTCTGTTCGGCCGTCACCTCTCTGCAGTCAATGGCAAACCTCTGAGAGTAAAAACTGCCATGAAAAGCTTCTTGAGAACATAAGCCGTTCGGAGTCGGCGTAAAACATGTAGGTCCAGTTCTCGATCATTTGTGTGCAAACATTTCACATCACACACAACACAATTGATCATAAGAAGCTCGGTCAAAGTCCTTACAATGGCTGAAATGGCCATTTCGTTTAGTTTTTTTTTTTAAATATATAAAGATTTACTAACCAGATTTATTTTCATGATAAGGAATGTTTATACATCATTTTATTATTATTATTATTATTTATTTGAATGCTCCGCATTTTTGGCCTTATAGCAATTAATATAATACAAAATTATTACAATTTATTTATACACAATTCAAATTTTTATAAAAATGTAAAAATGCCAGGCTTTCAATTGTATACAGTTGTAATCCGAATAGCTTCGTAGTAGTAAATAGAATGATTGATTAAAGCGGTGCTCACATATGCCAGGCTAGACGGACGGGGTCGAGCTCCCACATGTGCTAGGCAAGACAGATGAGGCCTTGCACTGAATGGTCTAAGTCTATCTACATCTATAGTCGTACGGCGTCAAGCTCTTGCATATGCAAGGCAAGACTACGTTGTCTCGCTCTGGATAATCATATTTAACTATACAACTTGATTGTATAAGGTGTTGCCAAACATCGCTCTGGATGATCATATTAAACTACACAACTTGATTGTATAAGTTGTTGCCAAACATCGCAGGAAAATATGAAGTATCCTTGGAAAGCATGATCCAGATCAGTATAAAATATTATGTTTAATTGAGTAAACGGATTCAATTAAAGATATTGAATCTGAAACAAAATTGAAGTCCCCACAAGTACTTCTGAGTGGTTTGTTTTGCAAGTAATTATTTCTACAAAAGTTCATGTAAAGTAACTCAAAAGAACTCGAATGTATGAAGAAGAAGGTCAGGAAGGCCTTCAATCGGCACATGAGAGGGTGAACTCCAGAAACATGGGCAGACTACAAGGCACGGAAAAGGGAACTGAAGAACCTCATACGACACCGTTAAAAGCAGTCGTGGAGAGACTTCTGCTCTGGTATGGAAACTATTTCAGAAGCATGTAGGCTTCAGAAAATGGTTTCGAAAGACCCATTCTCCAAAGTGGGACTGATGGGACGAAAAACGGATGGAACAATGGCGGAGAACCTAGAGAAGTCGATGCAAGCTCTGATGGAGGTGCATTTTCCTGAAAGTTTTAG
Organism: Coremacera marginata; assembly: GCA_914767935.1. Taxonomy (NCBI): domain Eukaryota; kingdom Metazoa; phylum Arthropoda; class Insecta; order Diptera; family Sciomyzidae; genus Coremacera; species Coremacera marginata. Next base: position 167,801,467 of record OU612043.1, on the reverse strand, counting down.
GTCTGATGAGCCATGGACACCCTTGAAGAAAGGGATGCACAGGGTTGACAGACTGGAAGCCGAAAGAATTATCATTATGGACAGGGTGAGGGTGACAGGGTGAGGGTGCTATACACTCATTTGCTCCGTACAAAACATCAGGTATGGGCGGTATATTTCCGGCTATGATGCAATGGGGGGAAGATCTCATTGCACCTAGGCTGTGGGGCATGTTCGTTACTTGCCTAGCGACTGGGTACGTTCCGAGTGTCTGGAAAGAGGCGAAAGTTGTCTTTCTTACGAAGCCTGGAAAAAAGGATTATGCAGAGGCGAAGTCATTCAGACCATTCAGCCTTACGTCTTTCCTCTTGAAAACGATGGAAAGAGTGATGTAAGAGAGTAGTTGCCAACATGCGCATAGAGCAGGTAGGTCTGCGGAGAGTGGTCTTCACGAATTAGTAAGAGTGACTAAAAGGAGCTTTTTTCAGGATGCACTGCGATTGCCACATTCATGGACATCAAGGATGCTTTCGACAAAATTTGAAAGGCTGCGGCAAGCTCTGACAGAGCGTAATGTAAGCCCAATGATAGCAAATTGGGTAGACAATATGCTCAAGTACAGGGCTGTCAACATGCAGAATGGTTGAGTCAAGACTAGTGGTAAAGTAAGTAGAGGATGTTCCCAGGGCGAAGTTCTATCGCCAACCCTGCGGAACATAGCTGTGGACTATGATCTGCTGTGGACTGGTTGAATCGGGCATATACACGATAGGGCATGCAGATGAAATTGCTTTGGTGGTCTGTGGTAAGTTCATAGGACACCATTTCTGACATCATGAAGGGAGCACTCCGAATGGTAGAGCCTTACCGTAAACGCAGGAAAATCAGACAATATTCTCTTAACTAGAAAGAGGGTTGGGCCGAGGAGAGAACCACTCAGACATTTTGGAGCTGAAATCAACATGTCCACGAAAGTTAAATATTTAGGGGTAACCCTTAATAGCAAAACTGATCTGGAACGAGAATGTAGAAGATAGGATTCAGAGAGCCAAGAGGATTCTGTTTCATTGTAGACGCGCTTGTGGTCTCAAATGGGGACTAAGCCCAGAATCTATGAAATGGGTCTACACTATGATGGTTACAGCTGTCATCACGTATGCTTCGGTGATCTGGTGGACAATACGCACCACTCCAACAAGCGCAATAGATGTTCTGTTGGGTATGCTGCCGTTGGATTTAGAAATAAAGAAAACGGCGGCGCTAACAGCCCTCAGGATGTTGCGAAATGCTATATGGCATTTATCAACGGCCTTGCATGGTCATATGCGAATCCTTGATAATGTACATAGAGATGTCGGGGAGACGTGTATGCCTATAGATGGAAGAATAACAGAAAAATGTTATAAAACTCTTATAACAGATGGAGCCGTGTGTGAAGAATTCGTTGGTAACGATATCAGTATAGTATTTACAGACGGCTCGGATGACGACGGATGAATGGCAGAGCCGGGGCAGGCATTTACTCAGAAGAGTTGAGCCTATCCTGTGTACTGAGGTTAAATAGGTTTGTGTCTGTATACCAGACGTAAATACTTGGTGTAGTGCATGCATTGGATCACCTGACAGATAGCCGAGTCGGTGATAAGGTGCATGCAACGGACAGACACCACCTCCAGTTTGGCCATAGAATGTCTTACCAAACTCAAAAGGTGCGCTCAGATAAATGAGCTCACACTTATGTGGGTGAAAAGGGTACAATTGTACCTACTTTTCATCCCTGCTCTGAATTTGCTTAATTGAATATCTGAGAATATTGGCAACGCATTTTACCGTTGTTCTATGGAATTTTTTTTTTACGCAAAGTAGCTCGTAAATTTGAACTTTCAAACACTGTGCGTTAGACGCCTGACGACGTTTTGTAGAGATTTGATTTACCACTGGGAATGCAAAGATAACTCAGAATAGTAGAAGCGAATTTTGATTGCTCTATGCACTATATACGCATGCGAAAAATTTTCACATACAACAATTTCTCTATACAAATTTTGAATTCTCTTTAATTTCGATTCCGGCCACACAACAAAGCCGAACATTTGGTCGTACACAAAACATATTAATTCTGATATCTAAGCAAATTGCTTAAAATTTAGACAAAGTTCTTTTCTTAAGTCTTTTGTTTTTAATTAAATTCAAATAGTAATTCAGCTACAATGAAAATATTTTATTATGTTAACTTCAAATAGTTAAAAGAAAATTCGCACGTTAATCTGAAATCTGCTGTTCTACCACAATAAAAACAACAACAAAATATTAACACGTTTATTTCGCTTTAGATCAGATCATTTATCATTTGTCGTTGCTGGAGTCTTAACTACTTGTTAAGAGTTTTGCAAATCATTCAGTGTAGGTGGACTAATAGGTGCTGAATGCACACACACACACACACACACACTCATATACGTATGGTATGTCACCCAGAATGCTCATTGAAAAAATACAATTTTTGCGGCTTAAAGTGAAAAAAAAAATGGCAAACACTTTATGTTAAAACGCTAGTACAACAGAAAGTAAGAAACACCTTCTGTGTATGGCAAACATGCGCTACATGCGGTCCAACAGACGACTTTCGATTATAAAAATGAAACAGACACAACAACAACAATAACAACCACATATTGCGGTTGACAGTCATACATTCATACAAATAAATACAGCAGCAGCAAAGCATCACCCGAACGGATAACATATAAAAAACGACAGTTCTGCTGCTAGTTGATTGTGATCTATGCAAGGCAGCAGCATCAAGGAAGCCAACTTTTAAAATTTCTGCATTTTTTTTCTTTTCAATGAGGCCGGTAACTGCGTCAGGATCAAAGACACTTTGTTGCCCCCGGACGTTGTTGCTACAAACTTTTGTGTTTTTCTGGTTGTGCCTACAAATTGTGTTACTCGATATCACCGTGTTTGACCATTTTAACATTTTTACCATTTGCCATTTGTAATGCTGTATTGCACAGTGTAGCTAGTTTATACAACGAGTGGCCAAAAACTAAAAAAAGTTGTCGTAGAGAGCTTAAATTTAGTATAGATGCTTATATTGCCAAAACTAAAAAAAAAAAAATAAATTTTAAATAAATTTCCATATATCCTCAAACGCAAAGTCGCCATAAAATTCGGAACAATTATTTCAATGCAACGCAATTTGACACAGATGTTTGTGATAGCAACAAAAAACAATGTATAAATACTTTTTGAAATCTGGCCAAGCACACGAACACCGCACATATATCCTGAAACGCAAAATAGCCATAGAATCCCAAAAATCATTTAATAACATAATTAATAAATATACTATAAGATAATCACAAATACTGTTCCAAGTATGCAAAATATGCGCCACCTGCCACACTTACTTCAAAAGTTAGCTTTTATTCCCAAAAAATTAAAACTAAAAAATAAAGTCAATTTATTAAACACCCCAACAAACAAAATGATTCACTAATGTTATCATTTACGAATCGCATCCTCGTACATTTTATTCATTAGCAATTATTAGAAGCCATTCATTTATAATATCATGAGCGGGAGAAATTCCTCCTTCGTCAACGAATCGTCGAAACCGAAAAAAGCAATTCGTTAACGAGTCACCAAAAATATAAAAATTTAATTATTTAAAAATTATTTAAAATATAAAAATTTCATATAAAAATTTCGGCTTTTTTGACATAAAATTAAAAAAAAATTATTATTAAATTAAAAAGTTGGAAAAATTATTATAAAAATTATAAATTTTTTAAAAAAATTATGCAAAAATTAGGAACGAAACTTTTCAAAAACAATTTAAACAACGATTCATAAGCGATTCATTAACGAATCACCCCTCGCCGCAAATGCTTATTGGGACCATTCCAAATTTATTATAATGTTTATATATAATCTATATTGAAATATACAAAAACAAAATCAATAGAGGCTTAAGTCTACTTTAATAAACCTGCTGAATTGAAGGGATTGCTAGAGCCACAGGATGGGATAGTGACCTTTTCTTTTCAATGCCATTATAATCTATGAAAAAAGTGCTACCTTGTACGCATGATACACCGAGAAAAAAAAGTTAATTCACCTAAGTCGGCTTGGGTAAATAGAATTGTATGGGAATTATAAACTAATGCTTATTCACCTAAGCAATTTATTGTTTAATACATTGCTCTGAAAGCACATACTTCGATACCTTGCCAAAAAATCCAATCCTAAACCCAAAATCCAAAAATACAAAATTAAAAAACAGCTAGCATGGATGGCTTAAGCGTAGTTTTGAGCTATTTTCTGCAAAAAAAAAAAAAAAAACACAGCTGCCTCATTAGACACAAGAGAGGAGGATAGATTTAATAATTTAATGGTTTTTATTTTAATAAAACCGCTTTTAAATTCAAAACTAACATAAAGTAAATTGAAAAAACACGTTAATATTCACACCAGTAAATTTTATCACATTTTATCAACAAAAAGAAAAGAAAAATTGTTTTGCTCGTCGTGCGAAATCGAACTTTTGGTGCCAAGTCAATCGCTCTACCAACTGATCCAAGCAGCTTTGCTTGCTGTTTGCTGACATAACTGCAGCTACGTTAATTCACCTAAGCAATTTATTGTTTAATACATTGCTTTGAAAGCACATACTTCGATACCCTGCCAAAAAATAATATTTAATTCACAGATGTTAACAGATGCTGTATTAACAGATGAAGTATGTCGCAGTATTCTGTTGATAGCTGCAGCATAGCCTCAGTTGTAATTAATGTTCTTGTTATAATATACATCAAGCAGCAAGAAAAGCCGAGAAGTCATTAATTTCTAAAAAAAAAAACGGGTGTGTCGATAAAAGAAAAATTTTGTGTAGTTGCCGATTTCAGTCAAGCAAAACACAGAACGAGAGGCGGCAGCTTAAAAAAAAAGGAAAATAAAAAAACCAAATCCCGAAAACAAGTTATATTTTTGAAATTCAATTTTTTTTTTAAATTAGTGTATAACAAATTACCAAATACTTGGTTAATTTATCACCCAATAAAAATTGGCAAGTCAACATGTAAATCTTAGGCGTTTTGATAAAGTACTTTTGTGGCTGAAAGCTGCCAAAGCCATCTTATAAATTATACTAGGTTTTTTTCAATTTAACATAAGCTTTTTTCTCGGTGTACAATTATAATTCTGCCATGCCTTTTACTAAGTAACTTTCTGAAATTTAAGCGGTTTCATTAAAATAGAACTGTTCCAATTTCTGATATTACATTGGTTTCTATATTTTCACTTTCAAGTTCAGTTTGTGTTTCAATGGAGGGTGTGAATTAATTCGTGGCGTTTTTCCAGAAACTTGAAATTTTATTCTATTCTATTCTATAATCAAATCTATAACCAAAAACGAAAAATTGGTTATAGATTTTATGTTGAGAGTATTGTCCGTCGCTAGCCACTACCTTCTTCCATCTTTCTGGCTGCAATTGGATTCGCGGCGGAAAAAGTATTCGTCTTTTTGAGGCAATCCACGAATCGACCTCATTTTTTTAATTTTTCGTATAAAGTGATGTGCTGCTCAGCCAGACCATGTGTCATCGATTGGAAGAAATGGTAGTCGGACGGAGCAATGTCTAGGCTATACGGCGGGTGGGATAGAGTTTTCCAGTTGAGTCTTTTCAATAAGTTTTCAGAAGCATCAATTGTGGTGTGTAGCGAACTCCTGTGATTGATTCCTTAGGTTGAAGCAGCTCTACACCCATCTAGTGCCACCAAATACAGAGCATAAGCTTGGATCCATGAATGTTTGGCTTTGATTTTGATGTTGATGATTTTCCTGGCTTAACCCATGATTTATTTACGCTTTGGGCTATCGTAGTGGATCCACATTCCATCAGTTGTTACTATACGGTGCAAGAATTCTTCCATTTGTACTGTTGGATCAGTTGCTCGCACGTTAAAAAAGGACTCTCGATATCTCTTGGTTTTAGTTGATATGGTACGTAATTTCCTTGCTTTTGAATCATTTCCAAGTTATGTAAGCATTTGGCAATGGTTGAGCAATCTTTAGAGCAATGCCTCTAATTTAGCGTGCTCAACCTTTTTTTTTGGCTGTCTAGATCGATCTTTGTCTTCCAAGTTAACATCACCACTTTTGAACCATGCAAACCACTTCCGACACGTTTGCTCCTCTAAAGCATTGTCCCCATAAGCTTCCTGTAAAATACGATGATTTTCGGCAGAACTTTTCTTTATATTGAAGTAGCGGAGCAAAACTTCCAGCAAAAACACTCTACTCGGCACAAAAGTCGACATATTTGATGAAATAGAAATTATTTTCTTTTCCACTTCAACTAAATGATAAATACTCAAAATGAATAATCTTATGTTACGCAGTATTTTATGCATCAACGGGGTTACGTAATCTTTTGTAAATCGCTGAGAATCAATTCACACATCCAATAATTCAATAAAAGGATGCATATCTTCATCACGTTTCTGCTTATCTACTGCATTTTTCTCGCTCGGCAAAAGTAAACGCCTCAGAATAAAGTAATAAATAGGACAAAAGGCGATTTTTACTCGACTTTCTTGAGTTTTTCCATGTGTTTCCTAATCGGCATTTTCGAAACTTTTGATGGCTGGCCTCGAATGTGTCTTCGGAAAGAAACTCAATAGGAAGTTTGAAATGGTTTATAATATCACACCCATGAACCAGTATTTTATGAACAGTCATTGGCATAAAACCATGTTTAATGCCTAACCATCTCAATTTTATCAAAAAGTAGGATTTTCCTTCCAAATTTGGTCAAAAAGTAGTTTTTTTTTTTTTTATTTCAAAAGGAGGATTAATATTTAACAGGCGAAAACATTTTTTAATGTAATTTTAGTTAGAGAGCTGAATACGAAATATATTGTAAATATATTATTCCAAGTGCATTTCCTCAAATTCATCTTCGTCAACTAATTGCTCGTTGTTGGCCACATTATATTTCAATTTCGACAGCACAGAACGTACACTGAGAAAGTTCCGCTCTGTTTCATGTATTCGTTTTCGTCGCGTGTTGCCAGCGTTCTCTGCGGTGCTTACAGCGGCGTAACTCGAATTTATTATAGCCCGAACACATTGAGCGCAAAAAACTCAACAATCGGGGTTTAATGGTCCATACCCTGTTTTGACCAGGTCTACTAAAAGCCCCATATCACTCCTAAACTATTTTTTATTCTTTCTTTAATATCTTTTAATTTGTTTTTATTTTCCTTTGACGCATCCGCTAACATTTAGTTGATAGTCTATACGAGATATTATTATACACTGAAAAAATTCAATTTGAGCATGTAAAACCGACCGAGGTCATTCTGTTGCATGGAACGAGTTCATAATTTTTGGAGTTGTACAACAAAGATAGCATCTGCTGCTAGGGCTGTTTTCAAGAAGAAAGTTAGCAAACGTACCATCAATCATAGTTAGTTGCATTATTAAAACTATTAATATTAGTATTTATTTTTGCAAAATTTTTCTCACTTTCGTGAATCTACGCAGGAATCTCTTTCATAAAAATAAATTTCATTGACCGGCAATAAAGTGTTGACGAGGGCGACTTATTGCTCCAAATTTCTTTGTAAGTCATGTTCAGTGTGCATTTTTAAAGGAATTTAAGCTGTTAGAAACATAAATTCGTCTGTCTGTTCCTGGCAGGGTACGAAAATAGACGCTAAACGCAGCGTATGCTATTGTACTGTATCTTTGACTTAGAGAACAGTACGTAAACGTTGTGTAGTGAAGGTGACTTCACTCATTATTCTGTAGCGTTATAGTTTGTGTACTTGAACGAAAACACAAACAATATACTACGATTGCATAAAAATGAGCATAATTATTATCATTCCGTTCCATAGCTATACTAAAAAAACAGTAGGTGTTCAGGTTTTTGAGGGACGAAGAAAGTAGGGAGTGAAAACAATTTAATTGTGGTTGCGAATAATTCATTTAATGTTTCTCGCTCGCGAGTTTTGGCGATGACAAACTCAATTCACTACAATTTTTAGCTCAAAAATTTTCTAAAGAGGGCAAAAATGTATGACCAGGTCCTATTATTTTTCACTTCCAACATTTTTTCTCAAGATACCCCTTATCTGTAGCCCTTTTGGGGGACATCCTAAAAACAAAAACACAAAAACTATCTAAAATAGTAAATATCTCTCGCAAATGGACTCCTGGAGGGGTCATATATATGAGCTGGTCGCATTAATTTTTGTCCCTCAACATTTCTTTTCAACAAACCTACCCCTATCTGCCAGCCTTCTTTGGTTACTCATAAAAAATAAAAAAACTGTCGAAAATAGTATATATCTCTAGGAAATGGACTCCCGGAAATTTATGGGCCGATCATATTATTTTTAGCTCTTTTTTTCTGAACACACCTGCCTCTTATATTCCACCCTTTTTTGGGTCCCCATACAAAAAACATACGAATTGCAAAAAAATTTGTCGAAAATAGTTTATATCTCTCGCAAATAGAGTCCTAAAGGGGTCAAGTATATGAGCTGGTCCTATTATTTTTTGATCCTAAACATTTCTTCTGAACACACCTACCCAGTATCTGTCACACTAAAAGTTACCGTATGCCGTTTGTTTTAAGTACTTACCAAGCAAACACTACTAACAGTAGCGTATGTTTTCCTGTCTAACTGTATGTTACAGAATGATAATGTTGGAGTTCATTTTTTATGGGATCGTAGTGTTGTGTATGTATTTGCGTTCGGGAACACAAACATATAAGCAACGGAATGATGAGTCACACTTTCAACGTAACACTAAAATAACGTACCATTTAGTTTCGGTCCTTTTCACGGAACTATCATCAACGCCCCATTTGTAATTTAAAATACTGCTAATATTTTTATTAATATCACAATTTCAGTAAGCTTCCAGAAGTTTTGTTCAAGAAATTTTGTATTTGATTATTATTTGATTATTTGATTATTTGAGTATTTGAAGTATTTGATTATTTGACAAACACTTATTGCTTTAATTCAATTGCTAATTTATAACATTAGCAACGCGTTGTATTTGTGCAGTTGAGGTGTTTAAGATGAATACATGAGTCTAGGCCTTCCTCTACTGGTGCTTGGACCCTAAAACGTTCCAGTTTGAATTTTATTTTTATATTTAAGTTAATTGGCGGCCGTGGCGTAGTGGGTAGAGTGTGTGGTCCATACGCCAGACAACCCAGGTTCAATTCCCACCTGACACAGAAAGTTTTTTTCAATTGAACTAATTTTTCTGTTCGGACGTCACCTTTCTGCAGACAATGGCAAACCTCAGAGAGTGAAAACTGCCAAGAAAAGCTTCTTAAGAACATAAGCCGTACGGAGTCGGCATAAAACTTGTAGGCCCAGTTCTCGATCATTTGTGTTCAAGCATTTCACAACACACACAACACAATTGATCAAAAAAAAGGTCGGTCAAAGTCCTTTCAAGAGCTGAAATGGCCATTTCGTTTCTTTTTATTTAAGTTAATTTATGTTTAGACTGTTTTCACTACTGGTCAAATCATAAGTCGAATCTAATCATGGAGAATATTTCTCCTCAAATCTGTGACGCACTCTTGCAGAGGCCGTCCATTGAGTTTAAAACTTACATTCTAAAAATGATAACTCTTTCCTCAAAATGTCTTTCTTCAGCTAGAAACTAGCCTTATTATCAATATATTTGATCATGGCATCCAAAAGATCACTACCCGATAAATGTTTAGATACACATCAAACTTGAAGTAGTTTACGTATTTTCATAATAGTTGCCACTCTAAAAAGGTTATGGCCCTTATTATGAGTTGCTTTCAATGTTTTTCGAATGTCAAATTATTATTATGAGCACTGCAACCATGTCGAAATTTACGTTGTTCATCGGATTTTCATTCGAATAGAATTTTGCTTTCGATGCGATGCATGCTGAGTGATAATTGTTAAAAATATAATTATTTTATGATTGTTTTTTGCTTTTTTTCGACTACAAACTAATTTTAACTGTTTTTGTTTACTTAATGCAGGTCAAAGGTGATGAGGAGCAAATCGCAGAACTTTTGCCAATTTTGATACACTTTAAGTTGATCTTGCTCGTGCGCATTGATTTAGCAGTTCGCCTGTAGTTGTCATCAAGCCCACAAACGCCTCCTTTGACAGTTGGAAGTTCTGTAGAAATCTTTAAACAAATTTTCTAAATGTTGTGGATGTCAAAACTTCTATGAAAGGCTGAACTTACGCTGTGGAATTAATTTCAAAAGGGTTGGAAGCGTGCCTCAATCGCCTTCTACTTATAGCCAGTTTTGCCAAGCTTTTATCCTCTTCTGATAAATCGTTGAACCATAATTCCGTCGTAGTCATAACTATTTTGATCTTATTTTCAAAGAGTAGTTAGTTTTAAAAATGGTGATAAGCTGATAGAAATAGACTATCGTGAACAAGGGAAATGAGCGAAGTTTACAATGGAGCTATTCTTCATCGAAAACACGATATAACACCAAATGCAAATTCGTTCGATCAGGTCATTCGACTACAGTCGAAGATTGAACGCAGCTCATAATTAGAGCCCGAACAGAATCAAAGCGATTGGCAATCCTATCTTCTCGCCAATTGCTGAAGATACGTCCAGAATGAAAGCGATAAGCGATTGTAGAACTATTCGCAATATATTCATCATTTCCGTTTTTCACTTGTCACTTGTATTTTTGGGAAAAATTAGCTTTGTGATTTGTTTCAGTTTTAATTTTTATAGAAAATAATATTAAAGTGAAGTTAAATACGTGTGAAGAATTCGAGCCAATTTTAATAATAATAAAAATAATGTACAGTTCTTTGTAATATATTGCTATCAATTGGCATGCAGAAAACATAGACATCCATAACAAATGTCAGAGGATAATAAAACTTAATAAAATAGCGCTGAACGTACCCCTATCATTAGGAAAATATGGCAATATTTATCATGTTTGACAGTACTCAAAGAGAGGATTGCTAGGTCGCCGAGTAAAAAATAGAACAGATTCTAATCTGACGAAAGTTCGCCATGACCTACGATCAGCGATTTCATTTCGGACGTATTCATACGTTTCATACATTCTATTGCTTGAAAATATCGCCAATCGCTAATCGCTTTGATTCTGTTCCGGCTCTAAGGGCCTATATCTTAAAAAGGAGCAAGTTGGAGCAGCTAATTTCAATTTATTTCGATAACAAATTTCTTCTCTCAATATATGACAAAAAAATTGGAGAGGTATTTTTTAGAAATTCACTGCAGAAGTTTGCTAATTTTTTCTCATTGAAGTTGACAGCTAATATGTTTTTTTAATAACGATAACTGGAATATGGGGTGACACAAAAAAAGCAAATTTCTCAAAATATATACAACTTTATTACGATGAAAAATATCTTGTATCCTTGAACTTTTATAGTGACGTACGGGAAAAAATTTAGAAATTTCTTAAAAGTTTTTTTTTCTGATTTAGCATAGTTTACACTCGATTACAGATCTTGATTTTTTTTAAATTTTCGTAATTTTTTATTCTATTTTTAGCCGCATTCGTTACACTGTGAGTCCGTAGCCTTTAAAGTGTGGCTCACTGTTTGTCGTTGTTGATGTTGATATTTTGTGCCCCTTTTTCAATGCTTTTGTTTGGCAATATTTTGATGTGAAAGAGGTGGTAGTGTTTCTCTGCTTCTGGTTTCTGTATTATTTTGATCTTCACTTTTATTATTGTGCTTCTTATTGTACATCCAGCAGTTTCCTTGAAATTCATTCGAACTTTGTTCTCCCTATGCGTATTTGACATTTTATGTCCTTCAGGATATTTATGTGATATAAATGTTTTCACATCCTAAATGGTCATTAGGTAAATGCGTCTGTCCCGTATATAAGTTGCTTGTTGTTGTTTCTTGTATGGGTGTCATGGACGCAAATAATGTCGTGCGCCTTTTTTTTTTACAACTATTTTTTTAAAGCAGACTGTTCGTAGAATCGAACCAAGGGCCACATCTAAATGTTTTGCTGAATCGTGGCTAATTTGTATTTTATTGATGAGTTCTTATAACAGCTGGACGTTTTGATGTATAGAAAAAGAGCAGTGGAGTATTATTTAGAAAACAAAAATATTATTTTTTTTAAAAAAGAGTTTATTTCAATCTTATACAGGCATTTTACTTAAATTTCAGCTTTTTACATTTAAAATATAACTTCAAGTTCAAACTCAACTTTTTACAAAATAAATTAAACTTTACCAATTCCACATTCAACCTTTACAAGAAAAAACCTTTATATTAGTTTTCATAAAGTTTCATATTGAATAAAAAACATAAAATGACACACTAGTGTAGGCATTCTTTTTTTTTATTTGCCTTAGAGGTCTCCCAGTAAACAATTTGTTCAGATATCGGTCAGAAATCTGTCAGAAACTCTGCAGAAGTTGCCGATTCTGATGCCGATGTCGGTCAGACAACGTAGCGAAAATCGTATGGGTGGTTGACAAGAATTCGGAAAGATTTGGCTGGGGAAATTCGGAAGAGTGTGCAGATTTGTCGGACAGATTTCGGTGCGAATTCTGAAGGATGTTCCGTAGGAAATTCTGAAGGATTTTACGACGTGGCTGAAGGAAGTCGGCTAAAAGTCTAACTAAACAGCCGACAATTATCCGACTTTCTGACCGATTTCTGGTACTTTGTCCAACTTGTTGTCGCAATTTCGGAGAAATGTCTGAACAAACGTCCGAAATGGCTGAAGAAAATCGGCAAGAAGTCTAACTAAACATCCGACAACGACCCGACTTTTCGGACTGTTTTCTCATACTTTATCTGATTTGGCGTACCAATTTCTGAGAGATCTCGGCGTAAACATCCGAGCATGTCTGAAGAAAGTCGGCATAAATCTAAGTAAATATCCGACAATCATTCAACTTTTCCTACCGCGATCTGATAATTTGTCCGATTTGTCGTCATAATTTAGGAACGATGTCTGAACAGACTTCCGACCGATGTCCAATTTTAAGAGGAATAAAACAATTTTTTTTTTAAGTTTTTTTATAATAAAAATTAAAGTTATACATGTATAAAAAAGAAATATTTTTCACAAAATTCATTTAGGGTAACAAAACAACAACTTAATAGGTAAATTCATTTTAAAATTTTGTCCAACTTTTAAGAGGAATAAAATAAATTTTTTTATATTAAAAATTATAGTTATAAGTACATGTAAAAAAAAAAAAATTTCACAAAGTTCATTTAGGGTAACGACACAAAAACTTAGTAATTAATTCATTTTAAAATTTTGAATTATTATTGGATAATTAATCTTCGGAATTAAGTTTTCGCTTATTCCTTTTGTTTAGGCGATCTTTGGCAGCATTAAAAAATATGAGATTCGTTATTTTTATCAGTTTTTGGTATGTTTTCATGCCACTGCAATGTTTCTGCTCCAAACATCTGGCTAAGTAACTGTTGAGCTTCTTTTTTAGATTTTTTTTCTAATAGCCTGACGAGACATATTTTACACGCACTTTAAATTACACTATTTTTTTAAAATTGTTGGTTTTACTTACTGCAATTGATTTTATTGCGTTCCGAATTAATGATTTTTTTTCGCGACAAGTTCACCACTCGATTGTTTAATCACAACTGATGGGCGATGAAAGACAACAAACAAAACAATGTGTAGAAAACACAAACATCAATATACATAATTCCCCGAAAATGCACAGCATGCTAGTTTTCGAGAAATTCCGTTAGTTTTGTTGTTATAGTTTGTGAATGAAAACAAAATCAAATACCTTTCAGAGAATGTGCAGAAAAGTCGCAAGATGCTCGTATGTATAAAAAACGAAAAAGTCCCATCAGAGAATGTGCAGACCTGTCGTATTTTTCTCGCATGAAAGTTCAGAGAATGTACAGAATCGGCTGACAGTCAATGTGCAGATAAGTAGTATGAAAGTCTAAAGGAATTTCATACATTATCGGCAAATTCTCTGATATAAGTTAAGAGAATTTACAGACGTCCGACACGTCGGTAACAATTGTTTACTGGGCTGGTTCAAGAACGGCAATTATGACGCACATTTCAACTATCGAACATGTATACCATTGGATTTGCATCTCTTAGGCTGGGCTAGATTACGCGATTTGTCGCGTTTGAGACACCGCTCTCATGTTTTTTGTCACAAACGCAGCTGAAAAATACTAAATTTAGCATGTATTGAGAGAGTGTTTATATTGCGCGAATAAAGGAGCGTTTATAGTGAAAGCTTATTGTTAAGCCGAGTCCAAAAACGCATTGGGACAAAAGAGAAGCATGACTTGCTTTCTTTATTGCTTCAATGTGTGTTTCGGCTCGGCTCAGCAATAAGCATGCATGTCTCTGAACAATAAGCAGCAAAAATATTTAACCCACAAATTAAAAACTAATTTGTTCCATACTGATCTTTTTTCATATCTAAAGAACACTATTTAAACAAATAAATCCATCTATTAATTTTTTATTTATACTTATAACTTATGATAGTAGAGCGTCTTAAAGGTAATGAGTACCCATTAGCATGGCTGTCCGAGGATTTTTTTCTAGTGAGGAATAAGGTTCTAGGTGGAAAGTTCACGTATTTGGGAATTATTCTGCAATCCTCATTAAAAAGGATGACCTATGTTATTCCATTTTCTGAGATGTGTGGTGAAATTTTTGTGAACATCGTTGCAATTAATACCGTTGCACTGTGTTAGATTTGGTCGAACTGTCAGCAAAAATTTTTAAAGTTTTGATCGTTTCTTTAAATTTTTTGATCGTTTAAGATCGTTCAGAATAGATGTGTTTAAATTTTTTTAGTTGTAATTCTGACCACTTGGTGTGAGAAACAAGGTGGTAGCGTATTTTCTCATTTTATTTGATAGCGTATCTCTCTCACCAAAAATGTCCCTAGATCTATCAAAAACATGTGATGGTTAATTTTAAGCAAAACCCATTAGCAAAACGAAGTTCGTGATATATGTGTTTTTTGTTAATTTTTAACAATAAACGAGTATTTAACTCTATTCACGTCACGCTGTGTCTTTGAGGCACAATTCAACCAATATAAATGATTTAAAACTGGGTTGAAAGCAAAATAAGTTAAATCTATTTTATTATTGGTCACTCTGTTTCTGTAATACACAATTATTTATTTTGTATCTTTTGATAATATTTACTTGTTACACAAAATATTCAAAAATAACATAAACTGCTACTCAGATAGCGTGACAGGAGTAGGGTTAATATAAAAGTGCATAAACTATGGAAAACAGGCGCCATTGCAGTACTGTATTGCAGTACCCATTGAATAACCAACTAGAGTGAAAGGGCGTTTAGTTCCCTAGATAGAGCTCTGGTTGAAGTACTAATACTTTATTATTAAATTACCACACATGCAATTTGTTATTTATACACATAGAATATATTTATTATACCCTAAGCATAAAGCCAACAAAATAAAAATTGATTTGATACTAATCAACAGTTGTCTCTGTCTCTGTCAACATTTTTTGACAAGCGTTTGATTTATCTCAAGCCTAAGAGTTAGATTTTTAAAACATCTATTCTACTTTTCATTTCAACACTATTTCCTAACGCTACAAACCCGCTGGATATGGAGCTTTAGGAGCTTTTGAAAATCTAATTGGATGTTATTACGATGATTTGGAAGGATATTTTGATGATTTAAAAATGAAACTGAATGTTTGGTATAAAATCTATACTATTAATAAATCTGTAGCCACTTTTTATGTTCACTCATCACGTTTAAACGACAACTCAGATTTTTATAAAATTTTGTACACATATTTATAGGTCAGCAGAGAGTGCAATAGGATACTTTATTTTAACCCATTAACAACCAATGTTACTATATGGAAACATATGCGTCTCGAATTTTCATTAAATACTGCATAATATTTCAAAAGTTTTAGTGCCAGTTTTTTAAAAAAAGTAAAATTAGCATGCAATAATAACTTATTTCTGCTCAATGGCATACATAGTTTTCACCAAAATGTTGCTTCAAGTCTAAAAATGTCTGTTTTTTATGGTTTTCTTTCGGCCCTAATGGATTAAATTGCACTTCGGTTAAACGAGAACAAAATCAATAAACGCTTTTAAATTTCCTTCAATTTGATACCAAAATCATGTATGTAGTTTGAAAACTGTGAAAAATTTTAGTACCAGATCTTTTTAGTATTAATTATAAGCTGAGAATGAGAGAAAAACGACTTGAAATTCACACTTTTAGCTTTGAAGGCAAATATTTCAGTCAGTTTGCAATGGGTTTCAATAATTTTTTTTGAAAAATGTTGTTTGTTAAAATATCCTTCAAACATAAGTTGAAATTTTTACTAAACCAAAGTATTAATATTTTTAAAATTTTTTTTAAAAAATGTTCAAAAATTTTTAGTTTAAGCAAAAAAATTGGATAAAAGTTGTTTTTGTTGTAAAAAAAATTAAATCAAAAATTTAGGTTTTCGATTTCCTATCAGATGATATAACAATCTTAAGGTTAATAATTTGTAGTATTACTTAAACAATAAAAAATCGTTTTGGTAGCGAAAATGAAGCCTACCACTATCAATTTTTGAATGAAAACTTTTTGAAAACCCGGCGAAGCGGCGGTTAGTAATAAAACTAGCGATGGAAAAATACAGTGAAACCTTAGAATTGTGCAATAATGAAATATTTTCTAATATTTTTAATTTGCCAATGCTTATGTAAGAAGCACAATGTTGCAAGATAGATTAAACCGTATCACACTGCTTAATCTGTACAGAGATATGACTCCATCAGTGGATTTTATTTTAGATAAACTCGCTGAAAGTAAGCGTAAACTGAATTTGAAAATATAGTTTTGGTTTATTTTGTTTATCTTAATCACAATAATCCTGTAGCTAACTTTCTTTCTGTAAAAAGCAAACAATTGATCGCAATTTTATCAATTTTTAATTATTTTTTAATACAAATAAAAAACTTAATAAAAACTTATTTTTAGTTATCATTAGCTGCCTTCCCGTGGTCGTTGATCTAGAGTGTGGCTCTTTTGGGTCTATTTTATTCACAATGCCAAAACAAAATTAAGAATCAGCTCTTTTCCTGGCTCTATTTCTGATCTTAAAATGCTGCCAAGTTTAAAGCATTTTTTTTAACGCGTCTCTTTGGCCTGCGGATGTCAAGGTAAGCTCATTTAAAATTTTTCGAAGAGCAAGGGTCCAGCAGTAAAAGTTATAAACAATGTTGATAATAAAAAATTAAAAATATACTACCAAAATGTATCTGGTATGCGAACAAAAACAAACTCAATATTTTTGGCAACTGCTCAAAAGGAATATGATGTTTATGTGATAACTGAGACTTGGCTAAACTCTGACTTTTTTGTAGAAGAGTTTTTTGACCCTAATATTTACCATGTCTTTCTGAAAGATAGTGATGCCGAAAAAACTGGATGCAGCCGTGGTGGAGGAGTCGTTATCGCTGTAAATTCTATGTTCAAAGCATCAACTTGCATCTTAAAAAACACAGATTCTCTGTTAGATCAAATGTGTGTTTCTGTTCACGGCTCATCTGATGTATTACTTGTATGTGTCTCCTATGTTCCTCCATACAGTACGTTTGAACTTTATAAAGCACACATGGAAAATATAGATCATCTATCACGAAATTTAAGTTGTAATTTAAAAAAGCAGAATAAACTGGTCTCAAGTATCGGTAGACAAAGGATTGGTGCCTTTGAATGTAAATAATGACCTTGAGGTATTTGTTGTGGATAGTTTCTTGGAACTAGATTTATTACATATAAACAGTTGTATTAATAAACTTAATAAATTGTTAGATCTTGTATTTATAAGTAAAAATATAAATTTAATTTTAAGTGAGTCAGGATTTGCTATTTCGCCATCTAATATACATCACATTCCTTTGTCTATAGAATTGGAATTTTATCATTTTCTTTCTTGTGAGTCTAAAATAAATAATGAATATTACTTTAATTTCAACAATTGCAATTTTGATCTTTTGAATAATATTTTGCACAACATTGATTGGTATAATGACCTTCATTATTGTAATGTTCAAGACTCTTTCAAGAGATTCAAGCCTATTATTTTAAAAACTTTGTGTGAGCATGTTCCTAAAAAACGCACACGAAATTACAAACTGCCCTGCTATACTGTTTTTTTTTTTTTTAGTTTAGTTTATTAAGTGTTTCGTTTTCTAATACAAAAGATATAATAATCTTAATATAGTATTAGTGATATTTTGTTCATGATCAGCGGAAGTAATATAATATTAATTAGTTAAAATAACAAAATTAACTTAAAACTATTAAGGAAAAGAATAAAATAAAAAGTTAGAGTTAAAAAACTAGGATAACGCAATTTTAAATCATTGTAGTACTTAAAACAGTTGTATTCGTATAATGTAATGTCGGGCCAGCCGAACAAGTATTGATAATTAATTTTAAACAATTTTCGGAAACTATAAGTGATAACATAAAAATAAAAAATTAAAGATATTACAACAAAGAGAAATAATTATAGAGTTTAGCTTTGAATTGCACGGGATTAGTAACAGATTTAATATTGGCAGGTAGAGAATTCCACAGACGAATTGAATTTATATAGAATTGCCTCTCCGAAATCAAATGAGTATGCCTTAATTGTATAATTTGAGTTGATCTATTTGATCTGAGAAAGCGTAGTCGGTCATGTAAATATTTAGGTTCTTTGTAGACAATTATTTTCTGTAAAAACACAAGTACTTTGAATTTTAATAAATTGTCGAAAGTCATATTGAAAATTTGTCTAGAAAACGTAGAAATGTGATCCGATCGCCTAAGTCCAAAAATATAACGTGAGATGTTGTTATAAATAACGTTAAGTTTCTGTCTGCTTATAGAGTCACAATTAGCGTATAATTCGCACCCATATAGTAGAGTAGGTATTAGGTATGTTTTTGCCAAGAGGAGCCTCATTCTGCGAGGAGTGAAATATTGTGTAACCCAAAGTGTACGAAGCATGCCGTAAATTTTACCAACAGTGCAGTTTATATGATTATTCCAAGATAGGAGTCTATTGAAAGTAATACCGAGGTTTTTCGCGGTTTCCACAAAAACAATGTTCGATCCATTCAGAGTCAATGAAGGTATGAGAGACTGGTCAATTTTCTTTTTATAAACAACAATACATTTACATTTTTTTGGATTTAAACACAATCCATTCTTAAGCGCCCAGTCATTAATTTTGCATAAGTCTTCATTGATACTTTTGACACAGTTATTCATGGAGTCTAAGTCGCAACTTGCATAAAGTTGAACGTCGTCAGCGTACATGTGCAATTTACAAAAATTCAACACTTTGGGCAGGTCGTTAACATAAATGGAAAACAATAATGGTCCTAACAGAGAACCTTGCGGAACACCTCTTGAGACTGCGATAAATTTAGACGTAACATTATTCACAAATACTGCTTGAGACCGATCTCGTAAAAATGACGACACTAAATTAGACGCAGACAATGAACAATTATACATATTTACTAGCTTAGAAGACAAGATATCATGATCAACTGTGTCGAAAGCTTTCGAGTGGTCAAGAAGGGTCAAAAAAGTTACTTTGCTGGCATCAAAATTTACTCGTATGTCTTCGGTTACATCTATCAGTGCCGTAATGCAACTACGTTTCGGCCTGTAGCCAGATTGACGGTCGGTTAAAAGACCGTTATCACAGAAATGCTTGTTTAGCTGTTTGCACATCAAGTCTTCAAAAACTTTAGAAATAAATGGTAAGATTGCAATTGGCCTATATTCATTTGCAGCTTTCACTATTGGAATTATTTTAGCTTTTTTCCAGCAAGATGGGTAGATCGATTTTGTTAATATTGAATTAAAAATAAAGGTAAATATTGGTAAGAGTCTTGGTAGCAAAGCTTTTATAAATATTGGATGAATTTCATCAAAACCTATAGCATTTGATTAAATGGACTTTTAAAGTTAAAAAATCGTCGATATAAATTCTATAAAAAATGGTCTACGTCTAACAACATAGATTACTTTAATAAATATAGGCAATGTATGAGAGAATTTAATTTTCTGGATAATTTTTTATACAAACAGTATATTAAAAATTTTGAGGCAAATATAAAATCGAATCCAAAAGCTTTTTGGAGTTTTGTTAATTCAAAGAAAAAAAAATTCAAATATTCCTAGTAGTATGTTTTGGAGGAATAAAATCTCTAAAAAAATGCTATCGAAAGCGCTAATCTTTTTGCGGACTTCTTTGAGTCAAATTTTGAGTCTTCAACTATATCTTCTGATGATATTTCTGAAGACATTAACTCATTGCTTGACTTGGGTTCTTTATATGTATCTGAAGAAGACATAATAAAAGGTATTTTAAAACTTAAAGTGACAACTAAACCTGATGCGTATGGTTTGTCGAGTATCGTACTAAAAAATTGTTGTCGATCAATAGCTAAAGTCTTACAACTAATTTTCAATAAATCTCTTTCTGCTGGTCTATTTATCGATGATTGGAAAGTGTCATTAATTTCAGTGATTCACAAATCTGGAAATAAAAACAACATCGAAAATTACAGACCGATATCAAAACTAACCTCTGTTACCAAACTTTTTGAGTCCATAGTAAAAGAAAAAATATATTTTGCTGTAAAACACATAATATCTCCTTCCTAACATGGTTTTGTATCGGGTCGATCAACTGTAACAAACCTCACTTTATTTTCCGAGTATTGTATTTCTGCTTTTCAACAGGGATATCAAGTCGATTCGATTTATACAGATTTCGTTAAAGCTATTGACAAAGTTTCGCATGACATTTTAGTAAAAAAATTATGTAAGCTTGGTTTTCATTCCAGTTCACTTCAATGGTTTCGATCATATTTTAGAAATAGGATAAGTCATTACTAAATTGAAAATGAAATTTCAAGACCGCTTGTTGCCTCTTCTGGTGTTCCTCAGGGAAGCATTTTAGGTCCACTACTTGCCCGGTGTCTTTTATATGCTGATGATCTAAAAATGTTTCTAAAAGTTAATACTTTGTCTGATGCCTTCTTATTGCAATCCGACTTAAATTCAATTTTAGCGTGGAGCTCTAAAAATAGTCTCATTCTTAACCACAAAAAATGTTTTTTTTCTACCTACACTAAGTCGTCAGTGCCTTTAAAAACGTCTTATTATTTGAATAATACTCCATTGACATATGCAAATGTAATTAAAGATCTTGGGGTCTTTTTTGACTCTACATTTACTTTCATATCCCATCTCAACTACATAATTCCAAAAGCATATTCACTACTTGCGTTAATTCGACGATTTTCGAATTTTGAAGACTCTCTTACTTTGAAGTGCCTTTATACTTCTATTGTTCGTGCGAAGCTAGAATATGCTTCTTTTGTCTGGAGTCCTTTTTATGCGTCTCACACATTACGCCTCGAACGAGTACAAAGAGCGTTTACTCGGTTTGTTTTTAGAGCCAATACTTCTCTAGATCTGATTCAGTCATATAATGATCGTTGCAATAATTTAAAATTAAAAACTCTCCAGAAACAGAAGAAAAATGTTATCTCTTTTGTTTATATTTGATATCGTCGTGGGTACGGTTGATTGCCCTAATTTGCTTGAATTAATTTATTTAGGAACATGCAGAACCAACTATGCAGTAAACTCACCAATGTTTAGAGCTATGCTTGAGTTCAATAATTGTATGCTATACTGTAATATAAATTTTGCGAATACGAAAGAATCACTAAAGCACTCTCTTAATAATTATTGTTAAAATTTATAAATTTATAATGTAATTGAATTTCAATTTAAAAGAATTTGTCTTATTTTTCTATATTAATTAAAAATATTATATTTCTGCAGTCTGTAAGAACTTCTGTTCATTGACTTAAATAATAAAAAAAAAAAAATTCTGAAGTACTCTTCGATGAGTTTTCGTCTTACTGCTCGCACTCGTGTTTTGACACTTCATCGCGAATGATGCCAAATTATAATAAAGTTGAACAAAGTCTGTTCCACCGAGATTTGATCTGATCCAGTGCAACGGGAATGCAACTATTATGCATGTTATCATTGTGGTGGAATTCTTTGTTTGTTTGTGAACTTTGCCATACTTTCATATTCAAATACTACTCCCAAAAGTTGCAATTTACTACTGTGAGGTGAACATTGACGGACTGAGGCCTAAAATTTGACCTGGACAACAATGACTTGACCGGCGCTCTCACCTTAAGTTATTTTTCTTAACTAAGCTTATATTCAAAACGTTGTACAATGTTTTAAGGTACTTTTAAAGTTCAGAAAAATGCAATTTTCCAGTCATAAATAAAGGTGCAGCATGTTCTGAAGAAGATACCTTTCAAATAAAAAAGTAAATGGAGCGATAGCTCGATAGATTTATTCTTTTAAATTCCAAGATAAATATTGTACACATCTCTTTAAAAAAAAACTCACGCAGACGTAAAAAAACGACAAATGGCATTTTACCAGCGTAAAACGGGTAAAAAAAGTGGAAATAAAATATAAATAACATGCCTTTAAAAATATATAAATTAAATATCCTCTTCCTTTGTAATTTGTTAATAGTTTAGTTGACTATTGGCGATTTAACATATTCTTTGAGACAAACATCATATTTACTTATTAAACGAACCAATTCTAAAAAATGTCCATGATCAATGAACTCATCTTGTAACGTATAAGCTGCCTCCTGTTTATTTTCTCTGAAGCTAATCCATATTTAGCATATTATTTATATAATGTTAATAATTCTTTTAAGAATATTAAGCATACTTTAATTCAGATATTTGATTGAAGCAACTTAGGTTTTCAATGTTGGTGTCTCTTAAAAAACATAAATAAGCTTCAGAAGATGCTTAAATGTCAAAAAGTTTTTGCATGCTCTTCCACAGATTGGTGCATATACCTACTACTATTTTTTCTTTGGATTATAAAATTAATAAAGTACCAATTTTATCACTTTCATCTTCTTTCGATACTTTTTGGCTATTTCTTAACGTTTTTGTTACATTTTTAGCCGTATTTTCTCGGAACCTCCTTTAATTTTTTTGTACTTCTTGGGAACATAAGCCGTTTGAAGTAGGCATTAAGGGGGGACATGACATTGGCAGTGTCATTGAAATCGACTTTTTTTTAATAATTTTGTATTTTAGTTAATATTTTAGTAAACAAACTTCATGGAAAATTCCTACGGGCTCAAAAGTAACAGCCGGATTAGTGAGGACGCATTTTTAATTTTTGCGCTACCTACGTACGGCAGCTGGTATATACTTGTTTTACTTGCTACCTGACTTTTGGTGGTTGTTATTTCGTACTTTATAGTATAGTTATTTGCAAATGTTGCAACTACTTGGTATCACCATAGGAGCTACAGCATTGAATTTTTCCAAAGGAAATGATGCAAATCGTTTGAAATGCGCCAGAGTGAAGGCATATGAAGCTTCAAAAGAAGCCCGAATTGCTAAACGATTGCAAAAAACTATAAGAAACAGCACAACACAAGATAACGAAGGCATACAGTACGAAGCAGGCATGGCAGATTGAAGGTAACCTTTTTTTCCTTGTTCACAAACTTTGAACGCGTTTATCTCGAAACCATGTTTTTCGTACTGGTTGCGGCACTAGCGGGTTAATTTTTTTTGACGATTTTTTTTTTTTGCATATTTTTAAACTTGATTCGCTATCGTATGACACGAGCTTTTTTTTTAATTTTTTTCGATTTTTTAAGAATTTTTAAAGTCAATATTTTTTTCGAAAAAACACTTTCAAATTTGGAACATCACCAAATGTCATACGATAACCAATTTTGTTAAGATTTTAAAAGTCATTTTTTTTTCCAGATCGGACAATTTTTGCAACTCCCAGCGATGCTACCACGAGGCTCCGTTTTTTTCTCTGCCGCCAGTTTGGAGCTCTATAAAACCATGTTGGAGTGAAAAATATATTTTTTTGAATTTTTTTTCTTGTTACTTGTTCAATTCTCTACAATAATAAAAAAAATATTGGGAAAAATTTTTGTTGTTGACTGAGTTATGAATTTTTAAGAAAAGGTCTGTTTTCTCTGCCGCGATTGTCTTGTCCCACTTTAAACTTGTAGGCTCAGTTCTCGATCATTCGTGTTCGAATATTTCACAACACACTATTACTATTACAGTGTACTATTATAAAGGGTGATTTTTTTGAGGTTATGATTTTCATGCATTAGTATTTGACAGATCACGTGGGATTTCAGACATGGTGTCAAAGAGAAAGATGCTCAGTATGCTTTGACATTTCATCATGAATAGACTTACTAACGAGCAACGCTTGCAAATCATTGAATTTTATTACCAAAATCAGTGTTCGGTTCGAAATGTGTTTCGCGCTTTACGTCCGATTTATGGTCTACATAATCGATCAAGTGAGCAAACAATTAATGCGATTGTGACCAAGTTTCGCACTCAGTTTACTTTATTGGACATTAAACCAACCACACGAATGCGTACAGTGCGTACAGAAGAGAATATTGCGTCTGTTTCTGAGAGTGTTGCTGAAGACCGTGAAATGTCGATTCGTCGCCGTTCGCAGCAATTGGGTTTGTGTTATTCGACCACATGGAAGGTTTTACGCAAAGATCTTGGTGTAAAACCGTATAAAATACAGCTCGTGCAAGAACTGAAGCCGAACGATCTGCCACAACGTCGAATTTTCAGTGAATGGGCCCTAGAAAAGTTGGCAGAAAATCCGCTTTTTTATCGACAAATTTTGTTCAGCGATGAGGCTCATTTCTGGTTGAATGGCTACGTAAATAAGCAAAATTGCCGCATTTGGAGTGAAGAGCAACCAGAAGCCGTTCAAGAACTGGCCATGCATCCCGAAAAATGCACTGTTTGGTGTGGTTTGTACGCTGGTGGAATCATTGGACCGTATTTTTTCAAAGATGCTGTTGGACGCAACGTTACGGTGAATGGCGATCGCTATCGTTCGATGCTAACAAACTTTTTGTTGCCAAAAATGGAAGAACTGAACTTGGTTGACATGTGGTTTCAACAAGATGGCGCTACATGCCACACAGCTCGCGATTCTATGGCCATTTTGAGGGAAAACTTCGGAGAACAATTAATCTCAAGAAATGGACCGGTAAGTTGGCCACCAAGATCATGCGATTTGACGCCTTTAGACTATTTTTTGTGGGGCTACGTCAAGTCTAAAGTCTACAGAAATAAGCCAGCAACTATTCCAGCTTTGGAAGACAACATTTCCGAAGAAATTCGGGCTATTCCGGCCGAAATGCTCGAAAAAGTTGCCCAAAATTGGACTTTCCGAATGGACCACCTAAGACGCAGCCGCGGTCAACATTTAAATGAAATTATCTTCAAAAAGTAAATGTCATGGACCAATCTAACGTTTCAAATAAA
Source organism: Coremacera marginata (assembly GCA_914767935.1). Taxonomy (NCBI): domain Eukaryota; kingdom Metazoa; phylum Arthropoda; class Insecta; order Diptera; family Sciomyzidae; genus Coremacera; species Coremacera marginata. The sequence continues at coordinate 167,775,996 of OU612043.1, read as the reverse complement.
GAACCGATGAGATTTTGCAAATTTTATGCGTTTTTTTTAAAAAAAAAGTTATCAAGCTCTTAAAAAATCACCCTTTATAATATGCATAAGATATTTTTTGGAAAATTTCAGCCATCCAGTGGTAGATATGCTGGCAATATTGCAACTTATCGATTTGCATTAATTGAAATACTAACTAGTTAGTTTTTGCAGCTGACCCTGCAGTGTTGTTGTCGTCCCAGCCTAATAAGCAAACAAGTTTCCTAAAAAAACTATACATTTATTGAATTGAAATATTATAACCTTGCAAACTTTAAAACAAACAACTAACAAATAAAACAATTTAATCAACATTAGAATTATCATGTCGTCTTCCAAGCGCAGGGAATATTTTTGTCGTACTTATAAACAACCCCCGCTTGTTTGCTTTTCTACCGCTAGCAAGAAGTACATTTAAGTAGGTTATATTTAAAGTGCTGCAAAAGAATTAGCAACAGCACCAAAAACTGAACGTCAGTACGCAGTAATAGTACTGATCATGCTTTCTTTCACAGTGTCAAGGTTTGTTAATACAGGTTAAGTCACTTGAGAGAAGCTCGGTCGAACTGTCAGAATGGATAAAAGGAAATCAAGAAAAAAAAAACCTGTACAATTTTTAGCTAACAGCTACTTTGACAGTTCGAGCAAAGGCAGAAAAAGAGTGGTTTTCTCTCAAGTGACTTAACATATATTAATGAACATTGCACAGTGTCAGAATTGTCAAAACCAATGCAATAATTTTCCGTCACTTGGCAAACTGAGTTTCCGCTCAGTGTTGTTTTGCGCATGATTCAATCATTATAAGGCTATCCAGATATTTGACATACCCTTATTTTATGTAAACAAAAATGTTTTTACTCTCTTGAAAAAATGACAGCCAGGGTTGTGTGGTAGTCCCAAAAAAAAAGTATGTTTCAGTGTTCTGCTGTGTTTTTTTAAAAGTACTTTTTCCGCATGCTTGTGGTTATGTTAAAAAAATCAACTGTGCAATATTTTAGTTAAATTTATTGATATGAAAATAATTTGTGGAAATTTTTTCCAATTTTTATAGCGTCATTTATCTCAAATTACTTTATGTCTTAGTATGTGATATTTTTAATTTCGAACTAGTGTTAAATAATTTAAAATAAAAAAGCCTTCAACATGTAGGATATTTTAGACGTCGTATGTGTTCGGCAGTGAGCAAGCGCAAAAGTACGCAGTGCCGTTGGATTTCCGTATTAAAAAATAAAACAACTTTATTCTAACAATAACCAATTTCAGAATAAAAAGGAAATTCATGTTCAAATTAAAAATACCATTTTTGATTCAGATATTTCAAACTTAATTCTACTTTTGTCACTGTTGAATTTTAATTTAACGTTGTTATTTTTAATTTTATATTGTTTTTTTCTGTATTATTCTCTGCGTTGTTTAAACAAAACTAGATATCTTTTGTCAAAAGAGGAAAAAAGGTATGTTTGATTTTCCCTAATATAAATGTAGAAATAACAATAATCATCCTTTTGGTTAAGCAAATGGTTTCAAAACTCTGTATCACAGATTAAAAAACATATTTTTAATAAATTTTACCTCTAAGCTGACTTTTGTTTTTTACTTATTTTAGCTCAAAGCTCAAAAACATAATCAAAATATTCATACAAATTCTTTGCAAAATGTGTTTTGCATACACAAATCAAATTTTTTCAATATTGTTTTACATCAAAAATTCATCCATTACACTTTAAAAAGCCCATAATATAAGTTTTGTTCAAAACAAACAGGTAATAGAAAACGTAGTAGTCAAATGTATATTTAATATTTTGTACTACGAAAAAGTATGATATTCATGCAACTGCGGGATATTAATGTCATTAAAAAATTGCTCTTTTGCTCTCCTCTTTAAATAAGGGTATACATTCTTATTCTTGTGAGAAGACATCAAATATCTGGATAACCTTATAATAATTGAATCATGGTTTTGCGTTTTTTTGTTTCACTGTTCTCGGACACTCGGATCTAAGCTGTGCATCTAGCGTGAGTTGACGAAGAGCTGGCAATAATTTTTGTGCATTCTATTAAAAGCTATACATGCTAATAGCATGTCTACACAGAGAGTTTAGTTTGAGTTTCCAGTACAAAGTTGAGTTTTGCCGCTGAACTCAAAATAAACTCTTGAATAAACCAGTACAATTTTGGTTGATGAAACTCAACTAAGTTCAGTTTGTTTTCTGAATTTATCAAAACTCAATTTGAGAAATGCTTTAAAGTATGCTAATGTTCTAAAAAAAAGCTATGTTCAGATGCAAATTTTTAGACCGTACTGTTCAGAGTATTGAACGAAAGACTCAATTCAATCATAAAAGAAAGAGAGAAATACTGATTGTTGATTTAACATAAGTATGAGCTACTCAAATAAATTAGTTAGAACAGCCGGCTATGGATACAAACGTACTGTGTCCAATCTTCAGTGGAAGCAAATATATAAAAAAATTTTAAATAGCAATTTTTTCGTTTTTATCCAACTAGTGCGGCGAATTGCTGTGTGGTTGTTTTCATAAGAACCACTTCGTTACATTGGTTTCACCCCCCCCATCTAGCTCGCCGTGTTGTTGTATACGCGGCTATAAAAGTTTCACTTCAAAAAACCCCAGTTTTATCATTTATTAATTTTATTGCTTTAGATTTTATTGCAGTTGTTTTATGACATATCTTTATAAATTGAAGGTATGATAAAATTCCTCAGATATTTTAATTCTGACAAAAATGAACTAGTAAGAAGTTTGTAGGGAATAAAACGTAGAATCCATAGTTCTAAAATAAGTATACATATTTTGGAACCTTAGCAACTGAAACAAAACTGAAAGAAGTTTTTTAAGTGTATTTTTTTTTTTTATTTCCTATTTGTTCTCCTATATCGTGTTATATTTCTACTATATTATGAAATTTTCTTTGCATATCAAATAAGATTTATAAAAAAATCTAAGATTCATCAAAAGGTTAAATAAAATACCTACAATATTTAACTGGCTTATAATAGACAATTAATAAAAATAAAAAACAACAACTAGAATAACAATAACAACGACAATAATAATAATCACATTAACAGCAAAAACAAAAAACCATATCAGGAGCAACAAACTATTAACTATCAACGCCATTCTTAAAAAGCGATATCAATAAAAGTTGTTTTGAGATGCACCAACAACAGCAAAAGAGGCGCTCTTAACGATCCCAACTAAAATGGCGCTTCTTGGAAAAACGATCCAATCATAGTCCATGGCATATCATCGCAAAACAATAACAACATCAATAATGGGATTAACACAACTAACAACGCATCGTGTAAGTATTTCCGGTTCTCTATTGGTATTCCAGCCAAAGATCATTGATACTACGTCATGGAGCGCTTTATGACAATATAAGTTATTTAATTATAAAATGATTAAAAAGTACGAAGCGTTAAGTGCCACTACGAAAATTGATGAAGAATTATAAGGTACAGATTTAATTTTTTGCGTAGTTTTCCACAGAAGAACAACGTTGAATGTAAACTTATATATAGGTTTAGCAGCCGGTATAGTTATATTTTTACAATGAACATTTTAAGATTTTTTTGTAATATTTTTAATTTTTTTAATTTTTCTAATGTCTAGGGGGTCATCTGCGCCGTTTATCACCTTGCTATGCTCATGATTCAAGTTAAAAATTTGTTTGTGTTTTCTTTTTAAAAATCTTCGACCAAAAAATTGTTAAAAGTAACATTATGTGTATTTCACTGTATAATTTTAAGATATTTTTATTTTTCTGTTTTGATCTTAAGTTTTAAGAGATCACTTTTTTACATTTTTAAGGCCACTCCTTATGGCAGGTCTCCATTTGTAATAATTCTGTAATAAAATTTTTATAATAATTGATTAATTTGCGCTCAGATTGCCATTGATAATAATTATAATTATTGAGTGGCCAACACAACAATAAAAACATTTAAAATGCTTTATTGGAAATGTTAAAAGTTTAAAATTATTTTAAGATTTTTGGAGCCAAAAGGGCTTATTCTAATTCAAAAGAGTGTTAAAAAATAGCAAGAGAATAGAAGCACATTTTTGGGGCAAGGCCCCAAAAGCACCACAATGGCAACACTCCTAATAAAAGCATTTAGTTTAGTTTTGCGATTACGCTGCGAATAATATTAAATTCTTAAGGGGGTCTTCTCATTGAGCAACTTTTTTTTCGACTTTTTTGCATTTATTTATAGCTTGGGTAGTTGTGAATATGCCCCTAAAAGGATTTTTAGAAATTCGAAATACTTTAGAAGATACAGCCTTTTTTGTGAAGCAAGGTCTTCGTCAAAATGAGCTATTTTTTTTCGACTCATTTTCGAACGAAGCGACATAAAGTAACCACCGAATTCCGTTGAAAATGTTTATTGTTAGGTAAAAACGTGTTTGCACACATATTCATACAAACATACGAATACACATTTCTGCTTATTTTAGGGGTTGAAGCATTTTTTGAGTCCAGGTGTTCAACTGAAAGCATCATTTAGTTCAGTTTGTATCGAGTTGAGCAACAGACGCGTGCTCTTCAGTGAACGGAAAAGTAAATTTTTCATAAATTTATTGTGATTTTTGTAAAATGGATCGGAAAAGTAATAAAAAAAAAAAAAACGCCCAAGTGAGCGTCAGAATCGTGCTAAAAAACGCGGGCTTAGCGGAAATCAGCATCTTAGACCAGAGGATTCTGAATATACCAGTACATCGGCCAAGAAATTCAAGAATAACGAAGACGACGAAGTATCAATCAAAAACAATTTGAAGTATTGCATTCTCGAGTTCTGTTCTGTGTTTACCACGTTGTCAGCGTTGGTAATTTGTGCCTCATGCAAGCAAAAAATTGAGTTCTCAGAAGCCTCACCAAATGGAGTTGGATTTAAAATCGCTTTGAACTGCGCCTGCCCACGCACAACATATATTCCTTCGTCACCTATGATCGGAAAATCATATGAAATTAATCGACGCTTGGTTGTTGCCATGCGGCTTTTAGGGATTGGGCCAAAAGGTATAACCATGTTTTGTGGCCTCATGGACCTCGGACAAAGTTTGTCCAACAATCTGTACTATACTATCCTACAAAATTTGTACGTTGCTGGAAAAGCCATGTACGAACATGTCATTTCAAAAGCTATTGGAGAAGAAAAAGAGGCTATGATCGAAGCGAATCCAGAGTGCGATCCCACTTTATTTACTGTGTCGGGGGATGGGACTTGGAAGAAGCGTGGCTTTGCTTCCCTTTATGGTGTCACAACTTTGATTGCCAAGCATACCAAAAAAATTGTTGACACTGTCGTAAGATCTCGTCTGTGTAACAGCTGCAAATATTGGGAAGCCAAGAAGGAAGAAGAGCCAGAGGCTTACCAAATTTGGCTTGATACTCATGACGAAGAATGCACCATAAACCATGAAGGAAGCTCTGGGAAAATGGAGGTGGACGCTGTAATAGAGATGTTCTCCAGGTCGTTTGAAACACACGGCATAAAATATGTAAAGTATATCGGCGATGGTGATTCGCAGACCTTCAAAGGTGTATTAGATGTCGACCCCTATGACGGTGACCCTATAGTGGAAAAGAAGAATGCATTGGGCATGTGCAGAAGCGAATGGGCACGCGACTTCGAAAAATAAAAAAAGAAAATAAGGGCATTGGAGGCAAAGGTGCGGGCAAGCTCACCGACAAATTAATATCCGAGTTGACCACATATTATGGCCTTGCGATCCGCCGTCATCCTGACTCCGTGGAGGATATGAAAAAGGAAATTTGGGCCACTTTATACCATAAGTGCTCCACCGATGATAAACCGCAACACCAAAATTGCCCCACCGGTGCGTCAAGCTGGTGCGCATGGCAGAAAGCAGCTGCTGAAGGTACGTTAGATAGCTTTCACCACACGTATGCACCTCTCGACAAGAAGGTGATGGAGGTAATAAAACCAGCTTACGAAGCGCTGTCGGCAGATAATTTGCTTGAAAGATGCCTTGGATCTGAAACTCAGAATTCCGATGAGTCCTACAATTCTGTTCTTTGGTCACTTTCGCCCAAACACATCAACTCAGGCGCACGCACCATCGAAGTGGCCAATTTCATTGCAACGTGCCTCTTCAACGACGGTTTTATACCCATACTTAAAATTATGGGTTTGATGGGTATTGCGATTGGCAAAAACGCATACGAATACGCACTATCTCGCAATGAAGACAGATTGAACCGATCAGAGACTCGAGCTGCGGCATCATCAAAAGCTGGCAGAACGGCTCGCAGAGCAGAGAGGGCAGTAGAAAGCAGTTTCTACGAAAAAGAGGAAGGTGGCCTGTATGGAGCTGGCATCGCCGACTAATATTTGTAAGTAAAAATTGTCAGCTCTTTAAAACTGCATTTAAACATTTTTGATTTTTTTTTTTTTTCCCCCCAAAAAAATTACTTCAAACTTTAAACGCGTTTATCTCGAACCCACGTTTTTCGAACTGGCGGCCATGATATCTCCAGTTCAACTGAACCGATTTTCATGAAACAAAGTGGAATCGACGCAGAATTGTCACCATTCTCGGGTGAACCTTGACCATAATTTTAAAAAATTTTTTTACTATTTTTTTTTTACACTAAACTACAAAAAAAAAAACCCGAAATTGAAATTTTTTTTTTGAATGGCCGCCATTTTGTCAAAAAAAATCACAAAATTAAGCTTGAGGTTCACCCGAGAATTACATCTATACTGATTATAACCCCGTTTTTTTTTTCATTTCAGACGCTCCGGAGACCCGGAATCGTGGCCGCCGTGACGACACCTTTTTTTTCACCACCAACTTTGAAGTCTCATTACTTTTTGAACAGCCCACGTATCGAGGCAAAAAAAATTTTTTTATTTACTTTGAACCTTTTGTAATACAATAAATAAAAAAAGTTTTCAATTATTCTTTGCGTTTTCAAATAAGAATTTTTTTAAAAAGGGTCCAAAAAACGGGTTTTGAATGAGAAGACCGCCTTAAATTGCATGAAAAAAAATATAAAATAAAATATTTTTATAATCCCCTACCCTCCATTTGTACAATCTTAATCGTGTTCAGTTAAAAATCAAACTTGCGGAAATCGTTTGCTATAGGTAACATTTATTTAATTCGAGATAACTCGTATTGATTGCTTGTAAATTTTTATTAGTTTCATGAAGAACCTGGGTACTTTTTTGAATGCTACGTCAAGAGGAAGTGTAATACTGGTATTCTTTACAACAAACAAAAACCTAACAAACTCTCATAAGGATGAACTGGTTACCATTATTGTTGAGGAATTACATCAGCCTAAAAATGCAAGACTTTCGAGCCTAATGCGTGCAGTGAACGCCCTTAAAGCAACATTTTACGCTTTGTAGCAAAAATCAAAAATTTGTAAAATAAAAATGTGATTTTAATTCTAAAAATTTTGTATTCTTAAATCACAATGTACATATAAGACATGAGTAACGCAGCAAAAATCGCTGCGTTGATACACCAACTATAACGCAGTTTACTGTATCAGCGGAATGCGTTAACGCAATTGCGCCATTTCGTAGATTCAAATGCTATGATTCCTGTATCAACAAGAGTTTTATTCACGCAGTGAGGGTTTGAAGTGACCAACGCGTTGCGTTATGTCGTCAATTTTTGGAATGCGGTGAATTTTGTGGTGAAATTGGAGCACAAATTGGCTTCACTTAGAAAAAAATAAATGAAATCAAATAAAAATCTTTAATCAATACATCTGATCTAAAGAAGTCTTATAGCTAATAGATAATAGATAATAGATAGATAATAGATTAAATCCATTAGTGATTAATATGAAATATAACTAAACGAAGCACAGATTACAGCATGCAGCCAAACTGTATTTCGTTTAAGATTTGATGCCAGCTACCAAACAGATTCATACGCGTTTCTGGTATGCAAAACAAGTGCGAAGTTGGATTAAAATTTATCACTGCTGGCAGGCCTGCGTACTTTAACTGTAAATAGCCTAAATAATAACAGTCAAACGCACTCCAAGAATTCATGCTTAACTGCATCTTCCCCGCAACCTCTTGTCCATATTTATACAGAGATATATTGTTCGCTTTCAACTTTCTGTCCCTATGTTCGATGCGTCGTACAATTGTTTTGACTTCAACCAAATTTTGCATGCATGCATCATCTATATATCGACTGGTCTCTCACTTAACCGCGTATGTCAAAAAGTCTAGGTTTTTAGGAGAAACAAAAAACCGATTTTTTCCTTAAGGGGACATAAAAGTTGTAATCTGCTTTTTTATAATGTTCAAAGTAGTCTTCAAGGACAGTAGGAAAGTAGTCTTCAATTGCACATGCCCTTTAGGAAACAAAGCGCTTTGAAACCACTTTAAAAGCACTTTATAAAATCACATTAGCGCTTGTTCTCGCTTTAAATAGCGCCTTTTTTAACATTGCCATGTCATAGGCTCTCGGTGATTCAAAAAAGCGCTTTGCCCTCGCTTCGGAAAGTTATTTAAAAAAGGGGTTTGTTCTCCTTTCAAAAAGTGTTAAAAAGCGCTTTGTTCTCGCTTGACCCCTTTCACATTGGTCCAGAATTGAAAAGGAGAAAATTTGACGTTACCAATGACTCTTTTCACATTGGTCAAAAATTGAAAGCAATGCGAATACAGAATACAGAGTACAGAGACATATGTTTGGAGTTTCTTCTTTTATCTTTTAATTTTTGAAGGTCGGCATCAGTTCTTGGCTCTGCAACTGTCGTACTATATGTCAGACGATTGTGCTTTTTTTGAGCTTCCTGATAGCATTTGTAGCATTCTTTTGAGG